>BMAU01018270.1:920000-1307500 GCA_019973935.1 Trichonephila clavipes
ATTTTAAAGCACTCAATTTAGCTGAAATTTTATATACATGATTATTTTGGATGATAATACAATAATTTAATTATAATTAATAAAAAAAAATTTGATTAAAACTAATTATTTACAGAATTACAAATACAGCCACGTTGGCATCATTTTTGGTGATTTGTGTCAAAACTTGAAAATGTTTTTTTCTCACGTTTTAAAGCATTCAGGTGAACTGAAATTTTATATACACGATTGTTTTGGATGACAATACGATACTTTAATCATAATTAATAGAAATTAATTACCATTTAATGTTGTGATTCTGTCATATGTAATACATATTTATATTAATTATAACTATTTAACAAAAAACAGCTAAAATAAAAAAATTTCTTTGTTGATCTAAGTAGGAATTGACTTTAATTTTTTTTAATATTACTTGTGTGTGTTTATTTTTTGAAAATTTGTGCAGAGTTCCTACTGAACTGAACGCGCAGAACATTTTCAAATAGAAAAAAGCCTCAAAGTTCTTGGAAATTTTCAACATCGAAACTCAAACAACCTGTTCGAGTTACGATATAGTTTTTTTTTTAAATTCCAAAATATTCCATAGGTACTTTTTTTCCTTTTAATACAATAAGAGCCGGCTCGTTTAACCTACTGTTATAGGAGAAAAAACGAGAAACACATTTTATACCAAAAAAATGGATCAATTTGGAAAAAAATGAAAAGTATGATAAAAATTATTGCTTTCTAAAAGATAGCGAAACAAGAATATAATATTAATTTTTCCTTTCTTTTATATCTGAAAAAATATTCCAAATTCGGGTCCTATTCTTTAACATTAGCCGAAGACGGTCTTGAAACCATTTTCTCGACATATTCAATGCAGCTATCATATAATTTTACTCTTGTGTTCATATATATATATATATATATATTGCATTTTCATGCATTCCTTCGAAATTATTTTATTTCAGAAAATAACCAAGATTCTTTTTCATGATTAAGCACTAATATTTTACTTACAACCATTTGTGTTATTGATTCGTATTACGAAAATAACCCAAACGTTGTAATCGACTGATGCATTTGCTAACAGATGAATAAATTTACTAAAACTGTGAAAATCAAAATATTCTCTCCGAGTCACTCATTATTCTTCTTCCAAACAGCATCGTTAGCATTTTCCAGAGAAACGTTATACAAAAGTGTTTATTATGGGATATAATAGGAGATTACAATTACCGAAAACGAAATCCTTCGACAAAGCGTTTTGTTTACGCCTTCTCCCTTTGTTCGTACCCCTTATCACTAGGGGAACAAAAATGGGCCTCTGGTCCAAAATTGCGATATTTAAACTCCGGAATGACTCTAACGGAATTGCTTCCTTCTCAAAGCGATGAATACGCACTAGCATTATGGGCAGAATGAGACGCACTTCCGGTTCTGTAACGTTTTAGAAAGACCCAGTATTGCCAACTCGCTTTAGAGAAATTATTTATTAAAAGCGAGGATTTCCATTGACAAAAAAAATTGCTTATTTTCTTGAAAAGAGTTATTACTATTCTTTAATTACAAAAGCGATGTATTCTTTAATGAATCGTGTTGAGTTTTTATGACAGTTCTTTTAGGCAAACAAAAATTGTTTGTGGGGAATTCAGTTCCTTCCGTGATCTAGGAAATGGACTATCTTTGTGCTAAAGTGAAAAGAACATACAGGATTATCAGGAATGAATGACCCGATTACAAAATTTAATAATTTCCAGTTGAATAAATAGAAAATGACAATTAAGATGTCATTGTAAAGATACAATATGAAATTGTTCTCGTACGTAACAATGCTTGACGTAAAGTAAATACGAGTTGATTGAAAAAATGATCGTTTTGCATAGCTTAATCAATGTAAAGGAAGTAGTATAGACGTTGCAACTCGTCATTATGTTTTAATGCTTGCACGGTTTTCAATTAGTACGGCTTAAAATGCAATATTTTTCTCAATACAGTCCATACGGTCGACTGAGGCAACACAAGTTCACAACTAGTACAAACAGTCGATTTCTTTGGACTACATATAAAAGTCCCTCTCTGGCGAACACACAACCTGGTCACCCTGAACAAAGGCACTCAGTTTCCTGGAACTTTCAATCCTATCTTCTTATACTTTTAGATGTCGGTGCATTTCTATGGTACTTTCTCCGAAATTCACGCTGAACCATGATTACTGACAGACGTTTTGCAAACGAAAGCACAAAAAACGCTTTCTCCCACTGCGAAGCTATTTCTCTTCTGTGCATAATTTCAAAAACATCTTGATTACAACATTGTTGTCACCTATTGGACAAAAGCAATGTTACAAACTCAAAATTTCATATTGTACTTTTACAATGACATATTAATTATCATTTTCTGTTTATTTATCTGGGAACTATTAAATTTTGTAATCGGGTCATTCACTTCTGATAACCCTGTGATTTATGTAAAAATACTTCCGGTAAACAAAAATGTTGAGAAGTGACCCTGGTAACTTAGTGGTCATGGTTATTGAGATTGTGGCACAGGGGATGTTTTCTTATAGCCGCATGTTCGAGTCCTGTTTCTATTAAGGACCTGTTTTACACGGCAGCAGCTGCAATTTAATTCCTTCAAGACACAAAATCCACATACTGAAGTATTACCGATGTGAAGAGTATAGTGCCAGTTTAGTTATCAACCTCGTTATCTCACCACGGTTCAAAGTAGGGAGGTATACTGACTTCGTTTGGCGAACTTTGTATCGAGTATTAATAAATCAACAAAAAAAAACTTTTAATAAACAAACTGATGAAAAAGTGCACTCTTTATTACTCTAAGTAGATCTTTGTCACATTACGGTTATTGCTGTTTGTAATTATGTAAAAAATTTAAACCTACGAAGACCAATGCCAATGAACATCTTAATTTTGAACCTTCATCAAATGTCGAGGACAACACCTGAGCTGGCATTCGATTTTCCCAAACTGACACACCAAGTCAACGCGAGTTCTTTGAACTTCAGTATATTTATCGTGTATCAGCTCCTGGGCACAACGAGCTTTCAATGGTACCAGAATTCAAAACCACGACTTGGGCACGCAGACCAAGTGTGTGTGGCGATGACCACTGAGTTACTGAGGTTATTTTGGGCAAATACAAGTACATATTAAATGGTAGCAACGCTGACTGCTGTGCCGTAGTGCACGGGTTTGAATCCCAGAGAAGGCAAGAACATTTATAAATGTATAGTGAGCTCTGGCTTTGACACCACTGATGTCGGAAACGGCAACAGTTGAGAATCAGTGAAACACACGCTACAGGGCGCCTGACTCGGAAATGTCCCTATTGCCGAAATCTAACAGTTCGTTGTGTCACCTGGTACCAACTGCAGCTCAAATTTCTGCCGCTGATTCAGTACGATAAGCTACAGCCATACGCTGGATACAGCGGTCATCCCTCTCAGTAGTACTCGTTTTCTTAAGTCAGTGGTCATACCTTGACCACTGCTCCCAACAATCATGCGCAGTGCATACATTCCAGTCAAGTATTTCTGAAATATCACGGAAAGAAAATCCACCTTGTCGTAGCCCTATAACACGACCTCACTCAAACTCGGTGAGCCGCTGATATTGGCATCTTTGGCTTCTGAAAGGCAACCTTTGCTAACATCAACTCAATGCATCAAATTTCACAGACAAATAACGCTCCCGAGCTTTACAGTACGCATTTAACACATTTTCTTTAAAGGCAACCCTGAATTGCAAGTTCTGAATGGCGCTACTAGCGCCACACTCAAGAGCAAAATTTTAATCAATGTCCTCTTTCAGATGCACAAACCCACCTACTAAATTTCGTTTATCTAACACAAGTATTTCTTGGTGTTGGAATTTTTTTCCGTCGGTGTATTTGTTAAAAATTATACTTTCACTCTCTCTTGTATGTATTTTTTATCTCTCTCGACCCAATGTTTAAAACGACATTTTTTGGAGTTTTCGCTCGGTTCATTAAATAAGTAGCGATAAAATAAAATTTATAAGTAATAAAGAGTAAACTATCGTCAATGAAGCATGTGCTCAAGGTAGTTAAGGCAAACTAAAAAAAAATGTACCTTTCTGTTTGATACAATGCTCCTTGAAGTCACGTTCTAAGCCTTTACTACTTTGTCACTAGCTTAGAAAAAAGTGCGAGATGTTTCATTTTACTTATTCATTCTTTTCGAAACTAGTATAGAGCAGGAGTGGGAGGGAGACGAAAACAACTTACCGCGATTAAAAACAGTACGGACTCATAAATATTCAGCCTGCGAGCTCCTCTGTAAGGCCACTCTTGAAAACAAAACAATCGCTACCTCAAAAGTTTTCTTTTAAATTTAAGAATAAGAGGAAAAAAGAGAGTTCTCATGGATCTCTTCACTCCCTCCTCTTCAATCCGGTAAGAGGCGGCCCCCGCTCTGAAAATGGATGAAGCGACTCCTATAACATCACGAACCAGAGGCTCTCCCTAAGGTTTTCCCTCCTCCGAATGCGGTCTCCTGGCCTTATGATAGATCGCGTTTCAGCCCAGCAGAGAGCCCGATTGAAAAAAAATATATAATAATAACAACGGACGTAGGGAGGAGGGCCGAAACAAAATTTAAGAGAAGCCAACTTCCAGTAGTTTATTTACTTCCTTCTAGTACGGAGCGGCATTTCCGGTCTAATCGGAATAAATTTTTTATCTTTTTTTTTCCTTCCTGGGCAAAAATGAATTTTTCGGAAGGTATAAGAAAAAGAACAAAAGAAAAATACGAGGCGGGCTATCTTTAATTTATGATTTTCGATTTTTCTGTATATATATATATTTCATTCTTTTATTTAGAAGGTAGGGGTGGGCTTGAATCATTTATTTGCTCAAAATTTACATCTGGTTAAGAAGAAATCGTAAATTTGTTTCTCTGCAGAATAGGTCTGGGAGAGATAGCGTGTTTTTGCTTTGACATTCGATTCGAAATTCCTTGTTGGGAAAATTCGATTTAAAAAGTTTTTCTTTCGTTCTCGCGCGATGAGCCGTGTTGAGAGAAGATTTCTCACACGAAATGATTTCCCAGTGACGTTTGCAAATGAAGGCGAGCGAGGGCTCCTGACAGTTTTCAATCGCAAACGTGCTCCCTGCAGAAATTAGATCTAGTTTATGTATCATGCTCACAGGTAACTAACGAAAAGGAAAATAAACTAAAATGAAACCACTCGATAACTCTTATAAATTAACCGATGCTTAACTCATTTATAAAATAAATATTATGATTTTTGGACGCAAAAAATCCGTTTGGAAATGCTTCGTTCTTAGTTAAATTAATGCTTGAAAATTTCTAATGGAACATAATGGCCAAAAAACGTTACAATATTTATAACTACATTTTAAAATAAAAATAAGGGTTATTTTGCGATTAATTTTTTTCTTCGTTTTAATGTTGCAACATATACAAACAACAACTCAAATTTAATAACATTAATGGAAGTAAAATTAATCACTTTGAGTCTTCATTTCAAAAATATATATCATTTAATTTTAAATATTTAAATTATCCTCTTATTAATATTTTAATTTTTTCATTGAAATATTTCTCAAAGTACTTAAATGGTTTTTAATGGGTTTTCTCTCTCTGTCTCTCTCTCTAAGAATACAAAAACGAGGCTATGTGTGGATTATATAAATACATACACAAACACATAATATGAAAATATGTATGAGTACAATAGTTTCTAGTGTAATTTTACTTTTAAAAATGCATGCTGTTAAGTTTCAAGATACGATTACGATTAAATACTAACAGGCGGGCAAGAAATAGTTATTTACGTGCGAATCCTGAAGACCATGGCCATTACCAATTAAAATATGTTATTCAGTAGGAAATTAAAGGAAATTATTGTATGTATGTATATATATGTATATATATATATATATATATATATATGCATGTATGTATATTGGTAAAATCCTAGTTTAGATTACACGCTTGAAATCGAAAAGTGATGCCTAACGTGACGACAATAATTCACCAAAATTGGTGATAAATAAAGATATGTACTAAAATACGATCCAACCATATATATATGTTGATTTCATCAAAACATTAGCCTCTCTTTTCTTACATTTAAATTCGAGTATTTTAAAACTAGCTTATATAACTTTCCCATTAAACACAAAATATTTCTCACCAAATATAATACTAAGATATCTAGCGACATTATGATAGGTATTTGTAGTATTTGATGCATTAAATGTGTAGGGAACATGCTGCCTCTCAGGTTAAATGTTTCACTGAGCGTTCTTTTATTCTACAAGAAAATAAATCGATTGTAAAACGTTGCAAAAGGAAGCAAGTAAGAAGAAAAATACTTCTATTATATCAAAAGAACCCTGCACTGTGTTCCTTTCGCAACAAATGAAACTTCTCTTTACAAATACTGAGACAGAGTAAATCATTCAGACAAAAGCGTCAGAAAAGTTTGCTATTTTTTCCGTACATATAGAAAATTTAACAATGGTGTTAAAAAGTAGCTTAAAGTTTTTCGGAATGATACTATGTTCCACAAAGAAGCTGTTCTCTGAAATCAATAAAAATGTTTTTTAAGCATTATTTTTCAAAAATTATTATATATTAAAGAACTTAACTATTATCTCCAACATAATAATTTTAAACCCTATGGCATTCTAAACCCTGTATAACATACAAAATGTAATACATAAAAACAAAGAATTAAAAAATCTTAGTTTAATTTAATTTTTATTTTCCTGTTATGCTTATGCTTTCAAGTAATATTCAAGTGTGATTTATTAATAGAAATAAAATATCCAATAAGAAAGTCGTGCTATTTTTTTGTAATATTATGAAAAAAATAAATAATATACAATGTGTTTTCACTTTTTCAGGCCATTTTATATTCTTCAATAAAGATTAATAATGCCCATAAATATTTTCTACATATATTTTCTAAGTATAAATTTTTTACGAATATACAAATATAGTTATATTCACAAGCAAAAACTAAATACTAGAACTTCAAATACAAATGGACAAAATTTGTATTTGTTAATTACACATAATCATTAAAAATAATAATATATATACATGTAAGTCAACTAGAAAATATATAAATGGGTTTTTCTTTTATGTTAATGCATGAGTGTACAACTTTCAATTTATATTTTTTTCCGAAATGTTACAAGGTCAGAAAAAATAGAGGCAGATGTCTCTTTTCTCTTCCGTACTCATACAATTACAATTTCCCTTTCCTTTCCGTTTTCAGATCCATCTGTATTAGATTCATGTAATATATTATTAGGTGTGAAAAGGAAATATCCTTGACAGAATATAAAATTAGAAATAAAACAAGTATTACTGCTGAATTTTAAAATATCTCTTCCTGTTTACACTTTTAACAAATCTTACTAATTCAGTTCTTATTCGTCTTTGACGTTTAAGGTTATAATTTTTTTCGAAGGGGGGGGGAGTAGAAGATATATAAAGAAGATTTATATTTTTATTGCTGATTTCAGATTTTAAACTGCGGATCAAAAAATTATAATGTATGGTGATTGATATAGAATATTATGATTAAACAGTAGCCAAAAAAAAAACTTAAAAATTCCTATTTTAAAGATTGATTACATACATCGTAAAAAAGAACATTTATTTTATTAAGTGCCTTAATTCTCTTCGGGTATTACTAAAAAGTAATGGGTTAGAAATTGCTTATTTAATCAATATTTCCTCGAATGTTATTGCATCCATAAATTTGAAATAAAAGTAACTGCCGTATAGGATTTCAAGTGATCAAATACGTTATCGGAGGTAGTGGTAAGCTTAACTCTAGAATTTTATTATCTTGTTGGGACAATAATTGTTCCCTTTTTTGCAAACTAATGGCAGCATGCGCCAAGTTAGATTTAAGAAAATTCAATTAATAAATAGAAAGAGATGTAATAAAAAGTATAAAACATTATATATTTAAAAAATGTTAATTTTTACGATGAATTTCCTAATTTCATATTTAGGCATTTGTAATTAACTATTTTGTACTTTATTGTTAACTTTTAAAACTATTTAAGATAATGCTTGTAAATCTGCAAACAATTTCCTTGTAACTTTTTTTGCTTTGCCAGATTGGCAACAGTCCGAATGTTGACAGTAGCTTATTTGCAACGTTTTTACTTTAGCAGTAGTTAAGCCTAAAGAAAAAAAAAGTGTTCTATTAAATTGTTGCGTTTACTATTGTCTATTCTTAATGCTAAAGGACCAAACATTCATAACAAACTGGAGACTCAGACGTTATTAAATTGATTTTGTTAAAACCGACTTGGCTCGTGAAGCCATGAGATGGCCAAAAAGGGAACAATTACTTACCTTAACAATCTGTAATGAATTTGAATAAAGGGTTTCGCATAAATCGACTGATGCTTTAACAGACTACTAACAGTTAGTTCTCTTATTACGATGGTTTGTATTAATGAATTTTTTCACTCCTTTTTTCTTTCTGATTCCAAAATCACTGAATAAATTTAAAGATAATTGTATATTTCAGAAAAAAAATCCCTTTAAATTTTTGATTCAATGTGTTTTGAAATTGTATTTAAAAATTTTGTTCTCCTTTTCATCACGTTTCATCTAAATTATCAAAAAGAAAAATAGATAATGAAGACAATATTTACAAACGATCATTAATGCGTTACCACATCAAAGCGAAGCTATTTACCAATATCGCAAAACCAATTCAAAGATTCTTTGAAATTGCTGGTCCGTCGCGGTACTAAAGAGATATCCGAAGAAGAAAAATGACCAGAACATCAAAAATTCTCAGACCGAAGAATGCGACAGCTCAGCAAATATTGGCTAAAATGTTTTTGATATTTATGGCAAATTCCCTTTCTTCCCTAAGGGAATCCCTAAATATTTCTTTTTTGCTTCTTTATTCCTATCTAAGCAGGAGTTTGCCAGAAGAATCCATAAATAAAAAAAATGAGTTTACTGTTATCTTCGGAAATGATGCGAAATGCTAGAGAAATATTAGTTTTATAGGACTCGATTTTAAAAAAAGGAGTGCTGAACTGTAAGAAGAAATTGTAGTCCAAATCAATCTTACAAAAATTATTACATAACAATGTATTACAGATATATTTCACTAAGAATATGTTAATTAATGTAACAAAAAGGACAAATAACAAAATAAAATATGTATCTAAAAAACATTTTATAGTATTTGCTTACATAATATCCCTCTGTTAAGAACAAGTAGCATGAAATCACATACCTGTAAAGAATAAAAAATACATATATAGCGACTTTTTTTAAAAGATATTTCAATATGTCATGACGAATTCATATAAAAATCAATTATTGCGAATGTCACTTATTCATTAGATAAATGTAAAATTAGTAATCAAAAGTTCTTTTAAAAGATCCTGCAAAAGTAAAAATATCTCAGTTGCTTTTCAAAAAAATTACATTTAACGAACACACAATATAGTGATTCAATGAGAAAATGCCAATAGCCTAGTACTCTGTAAATGTCGTTTCCTTGTACGACTAAGTACACAGCAAGAAAAACCTATTCTTAGTGCTGCACGTTCAGCAAAGTAAAGCCGAATTGGTCAAATAACGTTAAGATAGAATACAACACGCAAAAAATATTTCAATATTTGTTACTCTTTAAAACAATTTTTTTTAATAAAGGGCCCTATATTTTCCGGTTTGATGCTATTTCCCTTTAATGCAAAGATTTCATTGCAGAAGAAAATGCAATAATGGAATTGGAGAAAAAAATTTCTCATTCTCATTTAATTTATTTAACATTTTTTAAAATCCTTCTTTTCCCCCTAAAAAGTTATTTAAAATACTTTAACAATTATTTCTACCAGTATATTTTTTAAATTACTCAATCAAATTCTTTCTATGTTTATAAGTTTTCTTGTTATTCTAAAATGAAAAATATGATAAAATACCAGCTTATTGCAGTATTGAACGATAAAAGTCCAACACCATCCTGTTTGAAAATGCATTTCAGTCATGTTTGAAAGGTTTTTCTGCAAAGAAACAGAGCAAAAAATTGAGGTCTTCTTCTCTTTCTGAGTTTTATAAACTTTAAAAAGAGGGGTTTTTTAAACTGCTGTTTCATCAATATATAAAAGTAAACCATTTGTTCTTCTGTCTTTTAAGTAACGATTCTTCTTTCTCAGTGGCTCGACAGCACAGGGCCTTCTCAAGAAACCTTTTTCAGGCTATCCTTCTTTCTACTTCCTACAATTCTTAGTTCTCTAAATTATGAGATATTTTTCTACGTTATCAATCCGTCTAAAATTTGGCCTGTCCTTTCTTTGTGGGCCAATTGGTTAGGCATTGAAGACTTTTTTAAGTAAAATGACGATTTTGTTCACTTAAAAACTACTCATTTAACTAAATAAATTTCAAACGAAATGTTTTTATCAAAAATAATTTATAGTTGTTAAATATTTTTAAGAATAAGAAATAATTTTTCAACGTAGAGATAAGAATTTTTTTTTGTATTTATCATAATACAAAACAAATAACAAATAACAAATTCTTGTACATTTAATAACAAATAAACATAATAATAAATAACAAATTCTTGTACATTTTTCCAAGTTTCACGCGCATTGATGAGAAATTCGGCTGAATATTGAAAATGATCAAAATAAAGTTTATGAATCCAACGAAACACCTCAAAAATGATTACTTATTTCTTCTTTTGAATGCAATTCTTTACAGCCCTTGTCATTCATTACTCCAAACTCCACCATTACAACCTGAGTAAAGACATATTTCCATGTATTTCCAAAGTCTGCAACGCATCGTTTCGTAAAGAAAGTGAGCTGGCTTCATATTCATTCTTGTATGACTTAATTTTTCATCTAAACCTCCCATACATTATTTCTTGAGGATACACGTATAAGATTATCAATATTGATGATACATATATATAGGGATAAATAGGAATTCCACTTTTTAGTGTTTTCTTTATTCTCGAAGGGGGGACTATGTCTGATTGCTTACAACTTTCCATTTATATGTTGAATAATGCTTCCATAGTTTTTGTTATCTCTCTTTATCATGTGCTCTGCAACTGTTGTTGTTTTTCTACAGTTCACATTTTCAAAAAATAAATTTTTAGCAGGTTCTATTCACCATTTTTACTAATCCTCTAGGGAAAATATTTGTTTAACGTAATATGATTATAGAACCACTTTCTACAAAGGTACCGCTATTTATGTTAATGAGAGTTGCAATTTAAAGTTAAGTGAAGAGGGAAAAAATGGATGCTTTGCGATTGTTGTCACAAGGAGTTAGAAAAGTAATAGTTGAAACTACTGGGATTAAAGAGAAAGGATCTGACGGGTCATTTTGGAACGCTTAATATTGATGAAGATTCAGAACTCACGATGAGTACTGAATTTATTATTATAAATATTTAAATCTAAATATCTAATCTGATTGCTCCTCTACCTTAGGTCAAATTTAGGTAGTAATTCGATAATATAATGATCATTTTTAAACAAAAAAATTGTTTATTGCTAAAACATGTCTCTACTTTCGTACGGAGGACAAATAATTATCAATTAGTTCGTTACAAATAATGATCCATATTTATAAAGGAGAAAGGCTACGATATCTCAGGAAGTATTAGACCTACAGACTTGAAATTTGGTAGGGATGCCCTTTTCATAGAGTAGCGATCCGCTAAGAACGGATTTAGTGAAAATCGACCTCGCCAAGGAGCGTAGCGTGGGATTAAGGGAAGTTACAGAGAAATATTCCTGTTTTTAAACTATTCAACTGACAGACTTGAAATTTAGAAGTAGCGCTCCTTTCATGGAGTAGAGATATGCTACAGAAAGGGTTTTGAGAAAACCCCGAAGTGGCATTGTGAAATTTTAAGGGGTGTTACATGTTTTTTACATGAAATTTTAAGGGGTTTTTGAATTATTAGACCCAAATATTGGAAGTTTACTAAGCACATCTATTTAGTTGAGAAGAGATACACTACAAATGGGTTTGGGGGAGTGTAAAGATTATTCTACTCCAATTTTAGAAATTATTATTTAGAAGTCTTGTCCTCTCTTTCTTTTTAAATCAAGAGGTGAGAGTTAAAAGAATGTTTTAATACATTTTAACACTTAATAAATACTAAGACTTAGATATCAATAATTTATACAGTTTATACTTATACAACATCATGAAATACCCAGCGAAGCGGGTTGGTATTGGCTAGTATTTATATAGTGATGATAAATTTCGTTGTATTTACACCCATTTGTGTTAAGTTCAATGGGAATATGACATAAGTTAAAGGCAAAAATATTTAAAAGAATTATTATTTTATTTTATTAGATTTATATCAATATTTTAATGTAAAAATTAATGTAAAAGCAATGAAAAAATAACGTGAGAAATAAAGATTGCGAAAACAAATTTACAAACCAAAGAAATATTTAAACTGGTTCACAGACGAAAGAAAATATTCTGTTCATAAGATTATTTGCGTAATTTCTATAATTGTGTGCATATTATGTATATAATAAAATAAATTAATATAAAATTCTTTTTGTACAATGTTCCTTGAAACACAGGTGGGCCTAATTTACAGGGGGGGAAAGCCTTCAAACAAGTATTACCTTAACGAGCTTTTAACAAGTATTGTGCGAAACAACTCTATGATTTCACGTAACATTCCCACTAAACTCACCCTCTGCCTCGAATATATTACAACTGCCAGCTTGATCATTACTTCCCACCACTGCTACGTCTCTGAATAACTCAGAAGCTGAATTGTTCCCTTCCAGGCAAGGGCCAATTAACGTGAGTCCTCCCCTTTTTTCATTCTGATCACTTTGAACATGGTACATTCGAGATTGAAACTGCAACAAAACATGGGAACTGCGTAGAATCACCGCACCGGCCATTGTTCCCTTTTTTTAACGGCAACCGTGATGCTCCCCCACCCTCAACTTTCGTTCTTTTTAGCAGAGAGAGCCAGAACATTCCAGGCACGTGTCAGTCCCTTTATGAGTAGAGGAACAACAACTTCTACTTCTTCCACAAGCCGTCAGAGAAGAATCGATAACAATTACCAAAACGGCTCTGAGTTACCCTGAGGCAGTAGACAGGGGCTGAGAGAAAGCACCCCCCTCAGAAAGGGGGGGGAGCTTTTTCACAAATCAAAGTCATTCTTCCCTATTTCAATTGGTTGTTGAGAACAGTTTCCCGACTCTTCCTTCGGTGACAAAACGCAGAGCAGAAAGCTGTTGATCAAAAGCCTGCGCTTTGTGTTGAGGGAACGAGCAGAGAAACTAACTCTCTTACAGACCATGTCAAGACAGGGTTTGAAAGTCTGAAGAAATTTTAGATTTTCGTAACAAATATTCGCAATAAAACTTCCGTTGAATAGCAAATAATGCTAAATATATCTTTTCAAAATTATAGAATTTTGCTATACATGTAAGAATCAATCAATGTCGTTAGAAATCGATATGTAAAATAAACTGTTGAGGTATTCGAACACGTTCAAATGGCCTAATTCGGCCAAAACATTTTTTTTTTATTTATTGAATAGAGCTATGTTTTGGCTTTACAAAATATATACTTTATTTTATTTCTACGTTACCTAGAGGCAAAGTTACGATTAATTTTAGAAAATTAGAAAAACTGGAAGTGGGTCTTTAATCTACCAGAAGCAGGCATTTTTAAATTGTTCAGGATCTATTATGGGGCGAGTCTGATAACTCAAAATGTTATGAATTTATTTCTATAAAATGTCTTGCATTTGATACTTATATTATTTTCTAGATAATGCATTAAAATACTTCATATCGTAAGAATATTTTCTGAGTTATGTTCGGTTATTTAAGTAATGGTCTCATAAAGAATGTCCCCATTCTTCTAATATTTACTCCATCAGCTCTAAAATTTTAGTACATTCTCTAGTTAAATGCATACAATTTATTTTAGTAATACTTTTATTGATATAAGTTAATTAATTTTTTCTCTAGTCTCTTTGAAGTTTTCAAAAATGGTGCTAAAATTTCACTTATAATTGTGCTTTTTGTAAAAGTTAGATAATCCCTTTTTAAATATTGTTTGTTAAATATTAGTATTTATTGCTATTGATGCCTAAAAAAACATTTACAATGTTTTGGTAAGTTATTTTTTAAAAATGTACTCCAAACGTGTTAGGATACCTTAAATTATTTCCAATTGAATTTCAAGTTTTATCACTTTATTGCCTTTAGGTTTATACAAAAATTCGTAGGAATCAAAAAGAGAATAATGACAACTTCATTTTTCGGCATTTTTTATAGTTTTAAAACGCTGTGTTGAGGAATTTTTATTAGCAACGACAGATAATTCGTATTTTATTGCGGATTCAAAATTAACCTTATTTTATTTTTCCCTTTAAATATTTAATTCATTTAAAATTATTCAACCTATTTCTTGTTTACATTTTGTAACTTTTTTTCATAAGCATGTAGATAAAAATTCATTTTAAACATAAATCTCTTTAAATATTTTCGAGAACCACCCTCCAATTTTCCTGTGATTTGTTTTCTTCTTGTATTAATTATATCTCAAGGCAGGGCTTCTCAAACTTACTCTTCTTGCGACCCAATATTCATTCATAATTTTCATCGCGTCCCGCAACATAGAATAATAAAGTATTGAATTCAATAATAATATACTTTCAAGTAAAGAAACATTACGACTTTAATTATAAACCGTACTTATTTTCAAGATTTGTATGTAATTTTATGACATGCTCATAGGATCAATGATAATTGTTAAACCTTAGTAATGTTAAATTAATTATGAAATACATTGTGCAGTACTGGTACATTGATGAGTGTATTATATTAGTACAATTGTGAATTATGCATTTTATTTTTTTATAATGTCAGAATTTAATTTGTTTTGTTCTCTTTCAGTAAATTAATATTTTTAAACGATCTTTTGTTTTCGACTTTTTGATATACTTGCGCGCCCCTTGTAAAGTTATCATGCCCCCTAGGGGGGAGCGTGCCCCACAGTTTGAGAAGCGATGTCTTAAGGTTAAAAACCTTGATTGTGTCAACTATTTGAAGAACGTATCAGCTACTGTGATGAAATTCACTAATGGTGCTCATTTATGTGAATCCCAAATACCCATCAAATCCAGAGTAAAGCTTTGTCTCATCGAATTAGATATCCAAACATTAATGAAAAAGCTGCATTAAATAAAAAATGGGTCAAAAATAAAAGATGGACTAGAATATATCAGAACTTAAGGTATCCGACTACCCTAAAATCATGATTTTTTTCAAAAATTGACAAATTTTGTTTATGATTTTATTTTATAGGCCATCATATAAGCTTGATAAAAATACCAAGTTTTTTATTTTCCATTCACTAGAACAAAAATTACAAGTGTTTTAGTAAAAGCAGATGCCATAACTTTACACAAGATGACAAACTTTAAAATGCGTTTTACTCGAAATGTGTTTTTTTTTCGAAAAGTTCAAACGGGGACAGCGATTTCTCAAAAAGTTTTGAAAATAATTTGCTGAAATATTTTGTTTATGCTCTGTATAACAGTAGAAGTGTTTTGATCTTCAGATTTATCAATCGCTGCTTTATTTCAAAATTTACAGTCCTTTATGTGGATATAATCACTTTCTTTTTAAGCAATTTCGTATAATCACTAAGATAAAGTGCTCTAGGTTTTATAAAAATTGAAATATCTCTTATCCTGAAGGTCATTTCAAGCACGAATAATAAAGTAGCACATCAAAATTGAAAAGTTGAGAATTTTCTCATAAAAATTTTGTACAGAGCGGGCCCCGTTTATGTAATTTCTTGTACATTTTTACCAGTTTTTTCCCATTTTAATAATAATAAATTTTTTTTCTGCTTTCAATTTTAAGATTTTTTCCTTAAAATATACTAAATAAATCTAAAACTCACAAAAAAAATACTCATATTTCCATTTTTTCAAAAAAAAAAGTTGTCGCAAGTAGTCGGATACCTTAAGTACATACTAGATACAGAAAATTTTCATTTTAATCTGATTTAAACATTGTTTATAAAGAGGATTTTATAAAGGCTATGCAAAGCTTTCATTTATTTTGTTTTTTTAATTTCCTACATTTTTTGGCAATTGTATAATATGCTTTTTGACCTCCTTTAAAGCTTTATATCAAATATAATGGGGCTGGAATTTTCACTTCACTAAGGATTCTTGACTTTTTTTTCTATATTATAAAACATTTTTTTCGTACAAATATATTCAAAGCATAGGTCAAATTACACAAATTACCAATTCACTAAATTGTGTAATCTGCAGACGCATCTATCGTTTAAGACTTTTTTAAACTAAGAAAGTATATCACAGTATTATTCACACTTAAATAATGACCTGTTTTTCGCAGTCCCATTTCTCTTTTACGCGTGACTTGAAGATTCTAAAAGAACATGCTTACACACATTTCTATATAACATATTTTCAACATAAAGTAATTAATTATACCGGGGTTTCCTTACATTTACTGACAAAAGTGACAGAAAATCCAAAACAGCGTGCCTTATCTTCTGCTCCTTGCTCCCTCTACCCTATAATCTCATCAATGTGTCACAAACTTTTGCTGTTGATACAGCTTATCTCTCCTGAATGGAGAACATTTATCTTCATCGAAAACATCCCAATTCTAATCTAAGCATTAATTCTATACGACATATCTATACATGTAAAGCAAATAGAGCTTCAATCTCGTAATCTCGGTTGGAGTTACATGATCTGATTCTGACAGCTCAATCCTCATTGGATCACAGCAGACTTGAGATAGACGCATAATATTCATATTTTTTCAGAAACTTGAGATCCATCAACTTCAAGGACATTTTTTTCGGGGGGGGGGAGGGTCTCGCAATTTCAACAGATCATCCTGGCTACCGGGGGTAATGCTCGATAAATTAATTGAAGGGTAACAAAATATCCTGAAATTTTATATCTTAAAACACGGTATGATTTAGGATTCATTATCAGTAAAATTCCCCATTGATGCATGAGAAAATTATTTCATACATAAAACAGTACACAGGATGTTTGCTTTGATAAAAATTACATACTTTCTGAATCCCAAAATATCTGGTGTTGTTTCTGATGCCACCTGATCGATAGAAAAGTCAGATAGAGACACATAAAATTCATCGTGTCAAGCGGCTTAGTTTTATGACTGTCGTTTTCTGCAGCTTGGAACACCATACTTGTGACAATACGGTTTGGCTTCGCTCCACCCCGATTTTCAGGAAAAACACTCGGGGAGGGACAGGAGGATCCCTCGAGGATGCGATTATAGAAATATTTAAAGTGCCGTCCATTTCGTACAGTCCCTATACATTTACAAATATCAATGCCTTATCCGAGATTCGAATTTACGCCCTAAAGCACAACAGTCATTGTCCCTAATCACTCTACGACAGTGTTTATCAAACTGTAGGGCGCGCCCCCTAAGGGATCTTGATAACTCTACGAGGGGGACGCGAGCATAAAGAAAAATTGAGGACAAAAAATTTTTTCTAATTATTAAATTCAAATTAAAAAATTATTAATTCACTAAAAAAGGAGAAACAAAATATATTCTAATATAATAAAAAAATTAAATCAACATTTGCACTGTTATAATACACTTAAAAGTGTATCAGATTATTGTAAAAAAAATTATTAAAAAGATTATTGTAAAAAAAATTATTAATTTACTGAAAGTAAACAAACAAAATACGTTTGGACATAATAAAAAATAAAATGCGCATTTACACTCATATAATACACTTATGCATATATCTATCAGCATTGCACAACGTATTTTATAATTAATTAACAATGCTAAGTTATGAACAAGTTTAATAATTACCAGTGAAACGAGGGGTTTGTCATATATAAAATTTTATTCAAAAATTAACACTTATCTTGATAATTTGTACAGTTTATAATTAATCCCTTAACTGTCGATAAAAAGATACATGATTCGCTCCCCAACTCCACCATTTTCCACGCAGGCATGTGTATGTGATGTATCGGAGGAGGGAGAAAAGGAATAAATAAGCAAAAACCCTCTGAAATAAGTAAATCCTTCGCAAACACTGTCAATGCCTTTTTGATGCATTCCAAGGCCTTCGGAATGGCAGTGCACAGAAAAGATTGTACTTCAGAAAGACGTATATATACGTCCAAGAAAATTAACATATTGGTTGTGTGAGACGTTTATATACGTCCGTGAAAATTAACACTTTGGTTGTGTGAGACGTTTATATACGTCCATGAAAATTAACACTTTGGTTGTGTGAGACGTTTATATACGTCCGTAAAAATTAACAGTTTGGTTGTGTGAGACGTTTATACACGCTGGAGGCACTTAAGAAGTTACTTTCTTAGGAGTCGTATTGCAGCCTTAGCGTCCAAGTACAGTATTACTGGATTCAATACATTGTAATTGTACGGAAGGGGGGGTACGATAAAAATTATGATTAAATATTGGGTCGCAAACATTGAAAGTTTGAGAAGCACTGTAATTGTACGGAATGGGTGCTTTCCAAAAATTGGCGTGACTAGTCCTGAGTGAGCCCTGTATCGCTACTCTTTTGGGGTAAGGGCCTTTTATTTGGCCTCTTAGCATTCTATAAATGTGCTTTCAAATATTAGGGCCTTTGTAGCTTTGGGGTCCCCCGTATCATTGATATAACTGATGAGAGACGATAGCTACGCCGCTGCTTTAAAATATCTAAATTTTGTATGCTGCCAATGGAATAATTGACTCCTCTATGGGGAAAAGCAACTGTTTTCAAAATCAAAAAAAAAATTCTAAAACTAAAAAGAAAAAAATGTGGTTTAAATCTTTTCTCGCACCGAACTATACTTCCTCGCTTTTTTTCCCAAAGCATTTTGTTCGATAGAGACTCTTCCGCAAAGACGCTGAGCGTTGTAACAAATTGATGGAGTGGAAAGGAGTATTTGCTGTTACTAATTCACGGTACCTTCACCTGAGGAAAAATAACTTTTGCGAAAGCGGTCGTTTCCATGGCGACCGTAGTGGATGGCAAGGCGCATGCGCCGGTGACAGAGGATCCTCTCGTCGTACATCAAAGTCCAGGTGTTCGAGATGGTCGAGATAAATTATGAATCTTTCGAACGCAAGAATTTCCGCCGACATCTGTTATTAATGGCGCGAATTCGAATCGAACCATTAGTAAAAGTTCTTTTCCGGGGAACTTCGGCCTCACTTTTTAGAACGTCTTCGTGATCGAACAGGTGCCCCTTGTATCGAATTTGCAGAATAATGATGCAGCCGTTACCCTTCCATGTTCACGTGATAAATTATCGTTTGGGATGAGATCTTCAGTTTCGTGTTTTGGCAATTTCAGGAAAATAGACATTTTAGTAGATCGTACATTATGGAAACAGAAGCCTTTTGGTGAAAAGAAAGTGACTGGGCAGTCTTCAGGAAATTTATTTATGTTTTCATAAAACTCAGAAAAAAAGAGTAATAATAAAAGAATAGTTTTCCATTACAAAAGCAAACATTATGAGCGGAATTGTAACACTTGCTGTCCATGAACTATTTTGACACACAGATGACAAATTATGTAGTTATACAGCAAAATTTTTATCATTAAATATTAGAAAGATGATTGAATGTATTTCAATCACTTCATTCTATTCAGTTGTTTTTCTTGAACGATATCATTTTTTAAAGGAATATAGACGAATAAAAAAATCAAATCGTGATTTTCACGAGGTTATGATACCTGTGGAAGCATGATCACTAGCTTAAACAAAGAAAAAAGACCAATTTTCATACAACTTATCTATAGTTTCAAAAATTAAATCTTACAAATGTTTTTCTTCGCTTGCAAAATACAAAAATATTTTCATCATCTCGAAACAAATGATAAAATAATAAGTAAGTAAGAAAATAACTCAATACCGCTGTTTTAAACCTAAATAAAAGGCACGTGTTATTATCCCATAAAATTTATCTGGAATGACCACTTGTGTATAGTCCATCCCACCATCAAACATCAAAGAATTTATTTGCTTTTGAAGAATGTACATTGTAGTAGGGACGTTTTGAAAGCATAGACCACCTGGGCTCAGATCCAGGGCCTCAGCCTTTGTAGGAGGCATCGTCTCGTTCTCAATTCAACTTCAATAAGATCATGATCCGAATAATTTTAATCGTCAAATGTAATTCCCGAAAATATTTTCCAAAAAATTGAGAATTTTGAACAATACATACCCTGGCAACAATGGCAAGACTGCATTATTATATGTCACATCCACTGTCCGTGTCTAAGTCTAGGCTTAGACACGGACTGTGGACATGACACTGCCTACACCATCATTAAGGTATCCGACTACCCTAAAATCATAATTTTTTTAAAAATTGACAAAAAAAATTGTATTATTTTATTTTATAGGTCATCTTATTAGCTTCATAAAAATGCCAATTTTTTTAGTTTCAATTCACTACAACAAAAACTACAAATGATTTAGTAAAAGCAGATGCCGTAACTTTACATAAGGTGTCAAACTTTAAAAAGCGTTTTTCCCAAAATGCGTGTTTCTTTTGAAAACCTTAAACGGAAACAGCGATTGCTGAAAAAGTTTTTAAAATAAATTTTCTGAAATGTTTTGTATATGTTCTGTATCACAGTAAAAGTGTTTTAACCTTCAGATTTATCAATCACTCTTTATTAGAAAATTTACGCTTTATGTAAATATAATCACTGTTTTTTAAGCAATTTCAATTAATAACTAAGATAAAGTGCTCTCGTTTTTGTAAAAATTAATAATCGTATCTCTTATCCTGAAGGTCATTTCAGAAAGGAATAACAAAGCAATACATCAAAATTGAAAAAGTGAGCATTGGTTCATTTACTACTTGTACAGAACGGGTCCCGTTTATGTAATTTTGTCAATTTTTACACATTTTTTCCCATTTTAGTAGTAATTTATTTTGCTCTTAATTTTAGCCTTTTTTCTTAAAATGTATAAAATAAATCTAAAAATCGCTAAAAAAATCTCCATATCTTCATTTTTTTTTAAAATAAAGTTGTCGCAAGTAGTCGGATACCTGAAGGTGAACGGTGGCAGTCAGTTTTTGCCTATATTTGAAAGATTGTGAATCGCACACATTTATTTGTTACGAGTTTCCTTTTGTACAAGTATTTGACAATGTACACTAAGTCTGTTCAAAAGAATCACAGATGGGACTTACTTTTGCACAAGGGCCTCAAAAACTGCTAAGACATCGCTGACCATTCTGCAGAGGATCTGTGATCCCGGTTGAGTATATAAACGCTCAAAATTCTGGTGTTGGCCTCTTATGTAAGTTTAAAGAATAAAGGAGTCTCCTCAGGTGTTCCTCTTGTCATTTGACCATGGTTTAAAGATACTAAGTCTTGTGTTGTTTCAGAGTGCCACTTAAACAAACAATAAATCATCCTTTAAAGAAAATCACATGAATTAAGTAATTTCGCTGCATATCGCCCATCGAGAAACAAATTCATCGCACTGATTCAATCCCTGCACCATCATGTGCCGATTTTCTACACGCTATTGTTCCATACCATATTCAAATCACCTTGTCCATGTTGAGTGAGTATATTAACATCGCACAATAAAGCAACACGAAAGCTATTGGCTACGGTCCTCATAATTTCAAATCTTGATCAAATAACGAGGATGTCACCTGAGCTGATAGCCTTTCTCCTAACTACTACACCGCGTCAATAGGAGTACTTTGAGACTTGACAGATTTAACAAGAACCAACCCTTTTACGCAGTGGGTTTTTAGGGGCACTAAAGCTCAAATTTATGACACGAGAATCGCGAGTGAGTGAGTGAGTGAATATTAACGTCACACTATTCAGTTCAGTTTTGGTGACGGGCCTTGTAATTTTGCTCCAAGGTCAAAAAACGAGGACACCTGAGCTCACACCCCACTCTCTTAACGTCCACGTCACACCAATGGGAGGACATTTGAGCTTTGACAAATTTAACTTGCTTTACCATCTCCTCTACACGTCGAGTCTTCAGCGGTACTAGGCTCAAACTCATGGCACACCAATCACAAGTCCGGCATCTTGACCACTAGACTATTATGGTCACACTATGTCCATATAAGGAAATGGACTTAAATGATAGGATATCCGATAAGTCCGAGTTTCTCAAACTGTGGGGTGAGCCTCCTAGGGGGAGTGATAATTCTAATAGGGGGTGCGAGTATATTGAAAAGTACACACAAAAGAGATTAGTTAGAAAAATTATTAATTTACTGAAAGTAAACAAACAAAATGCATTCTGTCTGAATAAGAAATAAATACACATTAACACTTATATAAAACACTTATAAATGTATAAGTACTGCACAATGTGTTTTATATTTAATTTAGCAAATACTAAATTAAGAACAAGTTTAATTGTTAAATGTTGACCCCATGGGCTTGTCATAAACAAAATTATATACAAAAATTAGCACTTATCTCGATAAGTTGTGCGGTTTACGATTAATCTCTTAACTAGCGATTAAAAGATACGCAATTCACTCCTCAATGCCACCGTTTCCCACGCAGGCATGCGTGTGATATATTGGGGGGAGGGGGAGGAGAAAAGGAATAAATAAGGAAATCCTTTGAAATAAGTAAGTCCTTCACAAACACTGTAAATGTCTTTTAATTACATTCCAAAGAATTCGGAATAATTTTATGAATAGCAATGCACAGAGAAAACTCTTCAACTGAGCAAAACGTATATATACGCCGGTGGCACTTAAGAAATTAAAGTTTAATTGTAGCTTAAGCGTCAAAGTATAGTATTATTGCGTTCAAATACATTGTTATTGTACTGAAGGGGGCGTGATGAAAATTATAATTGAATTTTGGGCTACATATATTGAAAGTTTGAGAAGCGCTGCAGGTAATTAGCTGATCCATAGGCAATGGTCCAAAGCTAATTTAAAAACAAAACAAAAAACGGAAGATTCCCAATGAGCTGAAGAATAATTGCGTTAAGTTACAAAAATATACGGAAGTATTTCTCAGAAAAGAGAAATCCTGAATCTATCCCAGGACTGTGGAAGATTTCCAGCAGGCACAAACGCCAAATTATCACTCCCCCTTTTGAATATTCCATTCCTTTTCCAAATGCACGCGTCTCCAGTCATGAAAACGGAACCTTTCTTTGCCAGAAATAAAAAGATGCACTCGAATGCGTACGCGGCGCCAAAACTTTTCGGCGCACTATCGGATTTCCGATGAATGACAACCACTCCCCCGAAGGACCCCTCTTTCGGGAATACAGTGAATGAATGTCCAATCTCGCACTCCCCAGCGATATCGGACAGCGGCACCATCGAGGGGGGATGAAGACCAACCCTCCCCCCTACGCAATGGAACATTTCCTGCCACCGAAATAAAGCAGCATCTTAAAAGAGTCGAAATGATTCATTCTTTGAGATGGTTCCGCGCACTCGGCCGTAAAAGGAGACTGAGTTTAGGTAGCTGCTCGAATTCTGTTCATACTCGTGATAAAAGGAAATAGAAGTAGGAAGGAGATACAGTTAAAGTTAAAGAGAAACCCGTGAATAGATAGGCTTCTGGATGGAATTCTTTCCTCCACTGTGATAGGCGCGTCTGTTTGGAAGCATGGCCGATTTTGAATTGTATATAACCGCTTTGCAATGCAGTTTTAAATGTTCTTTTCGGCTATTCGACTTCTCGAAAGGCTTGAAATATAATGTTCGCTTAAGTGATTCAAATTGGTGTTCGTATATATATATATATATATATATATATATATATATATATATATATATATATTTAAAATATAATTATTTCATTTCAACTTAGAGCAGTGCTTCTCAAAGTTTCTATATTTGCGACCCAATATTCAATCGTAATTTTCATCGTCCCCCTACAATATAACAATGTTTTTATTCAATAATACTACTTTGATGGTAATGCTACAACATGACTTTAATTTCTTAAGTACCACCAGTGTATTAAAAGCAAATCTCTAAGCCAAAGCGTTAATTGCCCCGGACGTAGACGTACATATCTCCGGAGTATGATCTTTTATGTGTACTGCTATCCACATAAAATTATTCCGAATGGAATGCAATAAAAGGGCCTTGACAGTGTTTGCGAAGGATTTACTTATTTCAGAGGATTTTCTTATTTATTCCTCCTCTCCCTTACGTCACATACGTGCCCCTACGTGGAAAATAATTGCATTGGTGAACGAAACACGTATCTTTTAATCGACAGTTAAAGGATTAAATTATAAACGTACAACTATATATGACAAGCCCATAGGGTCATTGGTAGTTAGTAATGTTGCTCCAAACTTAGTATTGTTAAATTAGTTTTTAAAATACATTGAGCGGTATCGATGAATTTATAAGTGTATTATATCAGTATAAATGCGTATTTTATTTTTTATTATGTCAGAATATATTTTGTTTTTTACTTTAAAAAAATAAATATTTTTTTTTAAGTTATCTTTTTTTGTTTTCGACTTTTCAATATGCTCGCGCCCCCTTGGGGAGAGCACCTCATAGAAACTGAAATTATATATATATATATATATATATATATATATATATATAATTTCAGTTTCAATCAAATCTTAATTCTTTCTTTTCGTCGGTTAATATTACAACAGCTAGTACGAAGCTTATATCTTGAATTATATTTTTTTCTTGTCTCTGACATTAACTTTCTAAATGTTTTTGTGACATTTAAACGCATGGTAATTTTTAATAGAGGAAAGATACAGGAATTAATGTTTTAACCACATTTCATTGAAGTTTATCCCGGGAGCGGACGCGTGGGGCACAGTCACCCCAGGCTCACGAAATCTTTTATTCTGCGAAAACTGCTTATTTGTTACCAATGACCTTGACAGTTTCCTCTTCTATGATAATCTTCATGGGAACTAAAATGTATTTGCGTCACATGTCTCACTCTTTTTTCGGAATGGCAAACGTTTATTTTACAATCTTAAAGGTAATTGTTTCGACTGAGACTACTTTTGGTGACTTGTTTATTTCCAAAATATTTCCTATGGCCATACTACATTTTTCCATGTGCACAACTTAGTGGTATTGATTGCTGTGTTGCACGACTTATTATGGTTTATAAATGTAAATAAGCAGAATTTAATAAAAGAAATGGACATTTGTGATCTATATAGAAAGAAGTTGAAACTGATCCTGCAGAAATAATGGATTTTTATCATGATAGTGAAAGCAAATTTGAGATAAGCGATGAACATGAAAGGTTTGAATAAAAAATTCATCAAGAAAGATATGAAGCCACAAATGTATACAAGACACACTGCGCCCTGTCAAAAAGGCATAGGCAAGCAAAGATTCAACATACTATTAGAAATCATCTAAGACAATAAAACTACAATAACTTGAGCAAAATATGAAAGTTTTGCCTACAAATATCATTCCTGTAATGTTAGCGAAGTGTGTGTGTGTGTGTGTGTGTGTGTGTGTGTGTGTGTGTGTGTGTGTGTGTGTGTGTGTGTGTGTGTGTGTGTGTGTGTGTGTGTGTGTGTGTGTGTGTGTGTGTGTGTGTGTGTGTGTGTGTGTGTGTGTGTGTGTGTGTGTGTGTGTGTGTGTGTGTGTGTGTGTGTGTGTGTGTGTGTGTGTGTGTGTGTGTGTGTGTGTGTGTGTGTGTGTGTGTGTGTGTGTGTGTGTGTGTGTGTGTGTGTGTGTGTGTGTGTGTGTGTGTGTGTGTGTGTGTGTGTGTGTGTGTGTGTGTGTGTGTGTGTGTGTGTGTGTGTGTGTGTGTGTGTGTGTGTGTGTGTGTGTGTGTGTGTGTGTGTGTGTGTGTGTGTGTGTGTGTGTGTGTGTGTGTGTCGCATTGTTCAGCTACACGAGGGCTTTTTGGCGACGGACCACATCTTATGGGGGAAATATTTCATCATTAGTTATTACCTCTAGAATGTAAACCATAATTCTTGAAAAAAGATTTTCTAAGGGGGGAACTATTTATTATTATCACAATACATCTACAATTCCTTTTCCCCATGGATGTTTGTTTGGTCTAGTTGGTCTTCAATTTACACCATTTGAGTATCAAGAAATATACACTAAAAGCTGATTGGATCATTTTTTCGAGTTTTTAGGTACCGGAATGAGCTAAAAGACGTGAAAAAATATTTAACAAGAGATTTCAAACTATGAATCAAAAGTAAACTTATTGTTATCATTTTCATTCATTAATGAATCAAATTAACAATTCTTTTTAATACTGTATTGTACTCTTTAATAATTCCTTATCCAATTATACACTTGCTTTTTTCTCAAATAGCAACTGATTCTTGATGATTGTGATTATGATATTAATCAAATCCATCCTGTATCTAATTATTTCATTCTGTACCTTATTTATTTAGTGTCCGTTTTACAGTGTATATTACCGATAGCACTGATTTAAAATTAAGAAGAAATGTGATGTATTCACAGAAATATTAAAGTATATGTTTCCTGTAGGAAAACTAATGTATGTTTTAGTATTGTTATGTTAAATGCATATGACAAAAAAAAACTAAGTGAAGACATACGACATACGAAAAATTTTGCAAAAACGCAAATATATTTTGTTTTTAAGAGAACTCTTATCACAAATGTTTTTTTTTTCAATATGAGCCCTTTTTCCAAAATTGCTATTTTTTCATCTGAAAATCACATCACTAAATTTTTTTTTCGGAATTATCAAAATATTTGCTTGAAATGCTTTTGTCATCTATAGTAATTGTTCGGATATTTCAATAAAGCTCTTTTCCAACAAGAGCCCTCATTTCATATTTTTGTGCGATACGTACTTTTTGTTCTAGCTGTACCCAAATTTACTCTTAGAACCACTTCACTTTTTACTGTTTTTGTCTTATTTCAGCTTGAAAGCTAATCTAATTACCAAATTAAACCTCTACAGAACTCTACAAAATTCCTTAATTTTCTACCTCAAAGCCAGAACAAGGGTTCTGTAAACATTCTAAACATCTGCTCTCTTTCCCCCTCCCCACCGAGTAAGAAAACCGATCCCGAAACACAACTCACGCAGCCTCTGGAAAAGGTGTGACGCCGACGTTGTCTAAGAGACTGCACCACCCCTTTCGCCCCCACCCCACCGAGGCCGATCAATGCCAGAGAAAAGGAGGTCACCGCTCCTCTCAGCATCTTCTTCTAGGGTGGACCAAGAAGGTTTCGATCTTTCCTGGGGAACTGGACCCCTTTGGATCGAATCTCGCTCGCGATTTTGCGTGCCTGTTTGGGGATGATGAGATTCCACGATCAGTTCCAGGTGTTTCTGAAATTGTTGCTGTTCACTTGCATATCATCGACCTGAACTGACAAGGAGCGTTTGTACACTCTGAATGGGAAAGCGCACTACTAAACTTGATATACTTTTTCGAATGTTTATGTCTCGAATGTTTATGGCTCCAATGATACCTCTAAAATTGTTTGTGTCTTTATCTGTTTGTTTTTTTTTACTCAACATTGAGACTTGAATCTGAATACTTCACTACTTGAATACTTCACTTTTTTTAACAAAGGGCTTTTGTTACAACGACGAAAGTGTGTAACAACCTGTTTGTTTATTTCTCTTAAATAATCGTCGCATTGGATTCGAATGTTTATTATGATAATACTATGGAAACTGCTTTTAAAACTAAATTTGTGTGTTTTAAATGTAATTTGCGTTAGGATTTGTTTTGAATTTTTGGGAATCCTATATTGGATATCCTCTCTCTCTGTGTAACAGATTTGGCCAGAAGAAGGAATAATGATGTAATATAATGGGTATTTTAGTGAATCGATGTAGAAAGAAGCTTTCACAGAGAAATTATGATTTGGAACGCAACACTCAATGTTCAGCTGATTTTATTGTACATCCCTTAAAGTGTCGCCCATCTGACAAAAATATTGGACTATATCTTTTTTTTAGTTACTAAAAAATAATATAGTTATAAGATAGCATACTAACAAAAGTCATTTATAATTTCAGTTTTAATAAATAATACCACATTCAGGAAATGAAATGGAGTACTAAAAATAATTTTAGTATTTTTAATGACATGTATCCCAATTATTTCGAGTGAACTTTTTCCCAGATATCTTTTAAAATATGCTGCGTTACAATAATGCTAACAATGTTGCATTTTCTTCTAATAATCCATTATAGAGTGTTTTCAAAGCTGTAAATCATTGAATTAAATATTTAATAATTCCTAAGAAAACTTGTTTCATAGAAAGGTAAAAAAGATTAAAAGATTTTGAATGAAAAACATTCGTAAAATCTTTTTAAAAAAACGCAGGTTGTGTAAAACGAAAACAGTTTCATGGGTCTCAAGACAACCACTAAAATGCGCGAATGCTTATTTATTTTAACACGCTCTTCTTATCTTTACCTGTATGTAACGGAATCTTTGAACTCGTTTTTATCCACTTTAAAATGTCAGATTAATACAACATTTTGTACACTGGTCAAGGACTGATAACAATACAATAATTTAATAATTTTGTTCCATTGTCCTGATCAGGATCATCAGGATTAATGGTTTGCCATTTCCAGATTTAGTGACTAAAAGATTGTTAAAATCCTAAAGCGAAAATACTCATAGTTAATACAAATACAGCAATCAAAAAAGTGTTCTTTATGTGAAAAGGGGGAGGAAGTGTCAGCTATAGTTCGATTAACTATAAAAGCGTGTTTTTTAGTTTTTTTTAAACTATAATTTATTTTGTTAGTTATTTAATTTATATTATGAGAAAATAAATTTTAGCTGAGTTATAGCTACACAAGAATTTTTTTTTTTTTTTTGACAAACATTCAGCGCGTATTTTTAAGTTAAAATCATTTCACAATGATCAAACTTGGGCTAATATTTCATTCACACTAGGTTCCCTTTAAAACCCATTTCTTTTTTATAGACAGAATCCTCTTAATTCACCTGGCAGATCTTTGAAGAATCTATCCTAAACATCTGAGAGAGAGAGAAGTAACAAAACCCTCGATTTTAATTATTCGATAGGTTGATTGTTAATTGTTATCTTCGGATTTTAATGCGAAAAGCGGACTATTGATTAAGAACCTTTTAATTTTATACAACGATAAAATGTTGAGGACGACACCAGAGCCGGCAACGCACTCTCCAAACTTCCACACCACGCTAACATGAGAATTTTAAGCTTCAGCGGACTCAGTGTGCCCCAACTCTTCTACATGGTAAATCCTTAGTAGTACATGAACTCTGATCCACGACTGAACAGTAACAACATCGGTCATGAGTTCGAGACCATAACCCCTCGGCTACAGCAAAAGTACTCGTAAACCAAAGTACTCGTCAGGGCCGCTTTTTTCTCTAGGCAAGTTAGGCACGTGCCTATGGCACAAAAGATTTTGGGGCGCAAAAAGAGATAAAAATTGCAATTACAGAGAACGAACCAACATCTAGTTAATCACGCATGCGTTGTTTTTTTGAGTGTGTGTGCGCGGAACTCTCTTTGGAAACATCTACAATGGAAAATGAACGACAGGATGTTGCAATACACTCAAAATGATATTACAATGAAAATTGATTACAATAATGTCATTAATGTTTTTACAATGATCAAAGCTAGAAAAAACCTTTATTGTACAAGTACAATGACTCATCACAGAATAAGGGAGTATAAAAGTAAAAGATAGTAAAGCTATAAGCGGTGATAATTAACAAGTTGATAACAGTTCATTAAAAATGTATACTTTATACTAAAATTGCAAATAATTTCATTAATTTCCTGTACTAATTCGCAAAAGGGTGAGGGGTCCGTGATGCCGTAATGTAAAAAATGAACAAGAGCGGACAAACCAGGCCACTATCCTTTCCTTACGCTACCGGTTGCCAGTCCGGAAAACGGCGTGTCCTTAGGTAGAGGAAAATACAGCGTTTCTCAAACTGTGAGGCGCGCCCCATAGAAGGGCGTAATAACTCTATGAGGTGGGCGCCAGTATATTGAATAATCGAAAATAAAAGATTATTGTAAAAAAAATTATTAATTTACTGAAAGTAAACAAACAAAATACGTTTGGACATAATAAAAAATAAAATGCGCATTTACACTCATATAATACACTTATGCATATATCTATCAGCATTGCACAATGTATTTTATAATTAATTTAACAAGAGTATGTTAAGAACAAGTTTAATAATTACCAGTGAACGCATAAACTCGTCATATATTAAATTATATACAAAAATTAACACGTATCTTGATAATTGATGCGGTTTATAATCAATCCCTTAACTCTCGATTAAAAGTTACCCAATTTGCTTCCCAATGTCCCCGTTTTCCACGTAGGCACGCGTATATGTTGCATTGGGGGGGGACTGAAGAAAAGGAATATATATATATATATATATATATATATATATATATATATATATATATACAGAAGCAAATCCCTTAAAATAAGTAAATCCTTCGAAAACACTATCAAGATCTTTTTATTGCATTCGAAAGCCTTCGGAATAATTGTATGGATGCAGCGCACAGAAAAGATCGTACTTCAGAAAGACGTATATATACGTTCAGAGAATTAAACGCTTTGGCTGAGCGAGACGCTTTTATACGCTGGTGGCACGTAAGAGAATAAAGTCGTATTGTAGCTTTAGCGTTCAAGTATAGTATTCTTAAATTCAAAACATTGTTATTGTATGGAGAGGGGAATGAGAGGAAAATTATGATTGTGTGAATATTAGGTCGTAAATATTGAAAGTTTGAGAAGTACTGGGTTAATGGAAAGATAGTCCAAAGAGCCAAAACAAAGAAAGGAGTGAGTGAAAATTAACGTCACACTTTTCAACTATTCGAAGTCTTTTGTTGACGGACCTCGTAATTTTTAACCATGGTCAAGTGACTAGGTTGACACTCGAGCTGTGATCATTTCACTCTCCCAACTACCTCACAACAGCAATGGGTGGACGTTTGAGCTCTCGACAGATTTAACGTGCATCGTTCCCTACACTGTGGGTCTTCAGTGGTACTAGGCTCGAACTCATGACATACCAGCCACGAATCCGTTACCTTGACCACTATGCTACCGCGGCAACAACAAAGAAAGGGAAAAAAAGAATTAGAAAGTTAAAAGAAAATCTCTCTCGAACCAAACTTGGCAAGGTAAGAATTAAAGGAGGGGTGCTTTGGAATTAGGGGGTAAGGGTGTAACAATTTAAAATACCTATGGGGCCACGGAGGTTAAAAATGGCCCTGGTACTCGTAAACCAAAGCCAATCTTTATTGAATGTCTGGGTTATGAGAGATGTGTAACAGCAAAGACTATTATCTGTAACAACACTAATTAGGATGAATTAACGTGTAAACCATAATCCTACTTGCCCACACACTAGCCTATTGTCACCAGTGATATTTCGATCAAACCATGTGTTGGGTTCCTGATATCCACATTTTGAATGCAATTGCATATTAAATCTGTTATAATTCAATACTCTGTATGATGACGAGTGTGGGAGGTTCCAACTCGGTTTCGATTCCGCTATTTGACCACAGCTCAAAATTATGGAGCGTATCAGCTATGCTAAGAAGAAATTTGGATTATTCAAAAACAAGCAATTAAAAACAAACAAACAAAATTTTCTCAATGCAGCCGATGCGTATAGTTTCATCTCTCTCTCTCCGAGGTTTCATTATGTAAGCTATCATCTAACTCAGTGACATTCAACTTCCGGCCCGCGGGCCGCATGCGTCCCGCCGAGCTTTTATGAGTGGCCCGGTCATGGCTCACGGCACTATAAAATTCGGTTATTGAAAAGCAATGTATTTAAAAGTTAGAGTGAAATTCTATCAATCAAGCAATAAATCTATCAATTTTGCTGCCGATAACGTACGGATTCAAATAGCAAGATTTGTTTTTTTGAAGTAGGGGACTGAACTGGAGTAGCGACGGTTTTATGATCAAAAAATTGAGTTTTAAATATAAAATAAAACTGATTTCAGTCTGGAATTCGGTCAAAACACTTTGCTTCCATTCTACACTTGATAAACTGATATTTAAAATAAAAATAAGAAAGGCTTTGTCAAGAGAAAAAAACCAAATCATCAAAAGGCATGGCAGCTTCGGTTGTATGATTGTAGTATGTAAACTACGTGCTTGATCATGAATGAAAGGAGATCGAAACTACTCCATTACTCGGTTAAAAAATGGGAACTGGTATTGTATATACCCAGCGGCCGCTATCTTGGGTTTTTTTTTTTTTTGACGAAAAATCATTTCTCGCCAAATGCAGTGCTTACTGTCCGCCACGTTAGGCGTAATGTTTAACTCATTAGAATTATCTGAATTGGTGCCATATTTGGCAAGAGGTTGGTGGTCGGGGATCATCGTTATCTATGCGAAAAAAATGCATTAAACCGGAAATTTCTGTGTTTGTTTGATAGAGATAATAGAGTATTAAAAATGAGTTTTAATATTTGAGTCAATTTTCCACATTTTAAGTGACAAATATTGTCTTGGTCTTGTACATTTTTCCTCCGCTAATTCTATTGTAGCGGCCCGCCTGAAGTATCTTTCATATGTGTGTGGCCTGGCGGGAAAAAAAAGGTTGAGTACCTCTGATCTAACTAAACACAGCCAATTGAGCCAATTATTTTGAATTTAGTTTTTGAATTAACATTTTTTTGCTGTTTAATTCCAATAATCGCAAATATTCTCTAAAATATACTCAAAAACTACAATAATCCAACCCAAACTGATTTTTATCGATGAATTTAGCCATAATTACTTTAGAAGGGTTTTTTCTCCCAGTTATTCAACTTAACATATTATTAAACCACAAAACACCGTATGAACTAACTATGAAAGCAATTTCGAAATTATTAATCAACATCTAATAATAAAATCTCAGATGTTCCGTGCAGGCGCAATAACTTTATTAGCCCATTTTTACGGAGGAAAAAGAAGGGTTCCTCGCTACAGGAAAATGAAACAAAAGAGATATCTAAATTGTAATTAGATCACTGTACTTGAAAATCATTTACGTTTTATTACTTTATTTTTCTTGAGTCGCCAGATGTACTTATTAGTTTATGCAAATGAGCCTCCCTGGTTCAAAATCCTTACACAGGTCAAATTAAATTATTCGACTCATATTAGTAGAGTCTCGGGTAATTTAATCCGAGTGTATAAAGATTTATCGAAACTGTTCGCTTAATTGACAGTTGTGTCTACATTAAAAGCGACGAACATGATTGCATTTTTGTAATCATTTTCATTTGCATAATTTTAATAATCTTTTTTAACACTTTTTCCTCGTATTACAGTGAAATGCGTCATCGATAAAGTATTATCCAGATTTATATATATATATAGTGCATTAAACTACATTCTTAAAATGTATCTAGAAAGATTAATATTTGTGATAATAATCAGTTAATTATTGGGTTATTTTACTTATTTTTATACTATCAACTGCAATTTGTGTATTTGTTTCAAATGTTTTAATACATTCTGAGGAGAATATTCAAATCTATGTTAATTGATTTGTTATGAATTATTATACTTTTACATGCCCCAACATGCAACAGTTTTCTTAAAAATGTTTAATTTACAAATGTAAAGAGGAATGCATCGCACAATATTTCAATTATTAAATTATCTTTCAAGAGGATAACATTGTATTCCCTACAGTATTCATAGAAACTTAATATTTGGTATACTACGATATGGCATATGAATTAAATTCTTAATAAATTACCATTAACTTCTTTATTAATAGCTTTTCATAAATTTTGCTTAATGGAACACGTTATTATTAGTTAGTTAAAGTTAAATTGTCTTAAAATTATTCATTAATGAATTATAATTGAATCGAAAAAGCATCAAAACGGAATGGAAACTTAGTTTTGCATTTCTTATCTACACAATTAAAAAACCTATGTTGCTTTCTTTATTTAGATGGGTACAAGTTGTTGTTTTTTAAATTCCGTTCAGTTAAAGTTAAAACACTTTATGAAATTACTGTAACGTTTTCGCTTCATCATCACACCAACAGCTGATAATTTCAATACACTATTCATTTTTATCTGCCTTATATAATTTCTCCCGTATTATATAGGTTTTATATATTTCTTTGTATTTATAGTTAATAGAAGTTTATGAATTAAGGGGAAATTTTGCATAGTTGTTGAATTTTCCTTAATTTTAAGTTTACAATACGGTAAAAGAGGGAAAATGAATTACGAACACAAATTTAAACTTAACAACTTCTTTCTAAACTCTACAATGGCAATTTGAATATATATGTGATGAATCCTCAGCCCTTCAAGTGTCAGTTGGGGTAAACTTCCTACCAGATACACACACACACACACAACTCAACCCACCTCCCGCATAAATATTTTGACTACTACTTCGGCGGACTTACAGAAAACACGTGAGCGAACGACTCACTAGCTCAAAGCTAAAAAAGCACAGTAATATTTTAGCATAGTCTTAGTGTAAGGAATTAGGATTGTAGGGTTAAACGTGGTTTTAAGGTACCAACATTCTCCTATATTTACCTACATTATTGGGATGAAAAAGAATGGGAAATAGTTAATAAAAATTTTAATTGTAAGGAAAAATAATTTCTTAAAATCAAAATTCTACAGTAGTAATAGAAATCTTAATGTCCGCAAGTCATTACAAGACTAAACAGTCACAGGAAAATTAAAATTCAAAGATGCATATAAAGAGAGTAATGATATCAGAACTATAACATGCGATTCAAAAGAAGCAGTGCAAGTTGCAACCATCGAAATCATGACCATTGTGTACTAACCTTCGATTGATTGATTGATTGATTGAATGAATATTAACGTCGCACTGTTCAGCTACACGAGGGCTTTTGGCGACGGACCACGTAATTTTGAACCATGGTCAAGTGACGTGGACGACACCTGAGCTGGTACCCCCCTCTCCTAACTACCACACCACACCAACGGGAGGACGTTTCAGCTCTCGACAGATTTAACGTGCATCTCTGCCCTACACGGCGGGTCTTTAGTGGTACAGGGGTGTACTAACCTCCGACCTGTAACCACTGGGAAACCAAAACTATTATGATAGTAAAATTTTATTTGGATATATAATGAGAAAAAAGGGTGTGTTAAAACATTTTTAAAACTTTATTTTTGATAGTTTTTCATTAAATCGGCAATGTTTTTGCTTTCGAATCTATTCAACGCATTTTAATCACGTATTAGGCTACGTGTAAATAAACGAAACATTTTACTTTCCTTACAAATGGTTCCTTCTGTTTACCATAATTCCGCAGTGTCAAATTCTCATTCCCAGGATTAATTTGGAGAACCAACTCACATACCCCAAAATAAATTTTCTTCAGCGTTCAGCCACTGTGAAACAGCATTTCCCGTAACATATAGATTTATCGTTTCAGGGACGGAAAGTAACACCACATAATGGTGAGATACTATGTAATTGAAACCTACTCTCTGATCATAGTTTGTAACCTTTCTCCTACGATGACTCTGTTAATGACTCTATTCCTCGAATTTTAAGCCCGAAGCACATGAGGAAAAAAAAGAGAATCAACATTGCATCTTCCAGAGAAGTAAAAAACCCACACAGCATGATAATGACCCGCAAAGAGTATCGGACTTTAATCCCCAATATTTTGTCCGAGTTTCGATCCGAATCCCGTGGTCCAGTCCGCAATAGCAGTTGGAGCTCGTTATTTCCGAGCCAACGAACAGAAACCACCGAATGGTGATTACTTTTTGCAAATGGCAACACGCATCTCGAGCAGCGCCACTGGAAATAGGGGTGGATCATTTATTGAGCTTCGTCTTCCTTAGAGGGGTTTTGGTAGAGGTTTTAAAAACAATGCATTGGGTTTTAAAAAGATCGAACTATTAGACGAAGAAACAAACTAAGTTGTGGCAAATTTTAAGCAATTGCATCTATATATAGCAGAAAGTAACTTCCAGCAGACTAAATGGTTAATTAAAAAGATGTGGATTTCAATTTTACATACAAACATCTTCGTATCATAGAGTTCAAAAAGGAACAAATAATCTGTGGTCGAACATTTAGTTTTAATAAAATTAGAAAAGAGCTGCTTGAAACCCCATAGCTAAATAATGAGTGGAAGCAATCTTTAACCCCTTAACTACCGATTAAAAACTAAGCGATTCTCTCCCCAGTGCCATGGTTTTTCACATAGGCTTGCGTATGCGGTGTATTAGATTGAAAAGAAAAGGCGTAAATAAGCAAACTTTCCTTTGGAATAAATAAAATCGCAAGCACTGTCAAGGACATTTTATTGCATTTTAAAGTCTTCAGAATAGTTTTACTGATAGCAGCACAAAGAAAAGGATCGTATTTCGGAAAGACGTATTTATACGTCCGGAGGCCTTTTATGCACTGGTTGAGAAAGACGTATATATACGACGGTGGAAATTAAGGAGATAATACTTTATGAGAAGAATATTCATGATATTTATTTAAAATTAAAATCAGCATTAGACAAATACATTCGAAACACTTCAGACAAAGTACGGACAAAAAATAAACAAATATTTCTTTCTAAACGTAAGGGGAAAAAAATTAACCTTAATTTAACATTTATCAAGTCAGTTGGATCTAAAAGTCCCCACAGTTTTGCAATGGGAAAACTCTCTCCCTCTCTGTCTCTCTCTTGAGAAAGAGAGAAGTAGACCTCAACTCTAATTTCATCCTAGTGACTTGATGAGATTCTGAATTTAGATTTTAATATCAACTATTATATCATTATATTGTAATTTAAGTAAGAATTTTATATAAAATAACATGATTATATATATTTAAAGCAAGCACACTTGTAATATATTTTCAATTCTTAGTTAGCTTTTTTTTATGTCAATTGTTGATTACATACATTTATTTCAATAAAAACATTCTTGCTATACTTGATTGTATATAATTCATTGACAACCTTTTTTTTTTGTAAATGAAAATTTTGATCCTGATCAATTATATTGATATCTGAATAATATAGTTTGGGTTATCTCTGTTATTAAAAAAGAAACATTTAGTTGAAAAACCATTTTGGAATACTCCCAGGGTTAGATAAAAAATATGAATTTTTATATGTGCGATATATAATCTACACATTGCATGCTTCAATCATATGAAAATAGATAAAGCTTGGAGTTGGAACTATCGTGTAAACAAAAAAACGCTTACTGAGATTTTATCTAAATGTAAAATATCATTTTCAGTTTTCATAACAGACATATCAATCAGACTAAAAGAATAGAATTATATATAGATAAGCCAAATGACCTCCAGTTTCTTATAAATTGCATGCCCCTGTGAGTGTGTTTCCCTACCAACAATCTCTTGTTGTGGTGAAACAGCATTGCCGGTATTGTTTTTTCCCCTCTGTTGTAATGCTATAGTTCTATGAAGCAAGAGAATAAAGATATTTTTTTCCACACCTTGCACACACAATGTCATGACAATAGCTTTTAAAATAATACTCTTCATTGGTTGTCGTGAAATGGAACGGACCGTTTCAAGTGGTACGGAATTAATGCGGCATTGTATAATAATCATTAATATCGATTCTTTTTGAAACTGCAGTTGTTATTACCAGGAAACGACAGTCAAAGTTTGAATGATTTTAATGATTTTTTTTTGTCATTCCATCTTGTGTCTCATAACAATACCTCTTTTTATAGAATTTTTTTTTTCATTTTCGGGGGAAAAAATTAAGGTTTTGGTCGATGATAAAAAGTTTGTAATAAAATTAAAAGCTTAAATCATTATCCACATTTTACTAGTAAACTCAGGTCATTGAAACAAATCGAAATTTATTAAGAAAAGAAGTTTACTTTTTAGTAAGACTAATTGTAAAACTTGTCAAATTATTACTAATTTTATTTAAATTACTTCAATGGGTGAAGTCTATAAACTCATTTGATTTATTTTCTAAAAATATTTCGTTACCTAACGCAATTTTTTTTTATTCATCAAGTTCTCAAAAGTAAAATCTACATCAATATGAATATATATGTATAAAAATGTATCCATTTTAATACATATTTGAATGCTTTCTTTTTCAGTCTACAAGTCATTTTTTATTCATTTTTAAAATCGTCCTGTAGGATATTTATTTTAAATAATTTTGTGAATTGAATAATCTACAACAAGATTTAATTCAATAGAATCATAAAAAAAATAGTAATGCTAAGGAATTAGATGCGATTTGAGGGTTTGCTTATTTTATTTAGAATAAATTTAACTCTTTCCTTTTAACAAGTAACATTTTTTTAAATAACGTGCTTAATAATGAAATATTCATAGTTCATAAAAATGCTTAAAATAATCAAAAAGTGAATATTCAAATCTTTCCTTATTCAGGTTAGAAAATTGGTTGTTAAATACTTCTTCATAAAAATTTAATTATATTTATAAAATCCTTGCACATAAATATATGTATATATTTACCCAAACACTCGTTAAAAATTTCCATACTTGGAATTACTCGCATTTATATCATCTTTAACACTGAGTGAGTGAATATTAACGTCACTCTATTCAACTACACGAGAGATTTTTGAACCATAGTCAAATGACGAGGATGACACCTGAGCTGGCAAGTCTCACCCACTTCCACACCACATCAAGGGGAGGATGTTTGAGACTCATCAGATTTAACTCGCATCACCCTCCAACAAGGCGGGTCTTCAGTGGTACTCGGCCCGAATTCATGACACGCTATCCCCGAGTCCATGACCTTGACCACTAGGTTACCGTGGCCAAAGTAACACCAAGATAAATCGAAATAAAACCTTTTTACTTTAAATCTCACCATGAGCTATTGAATAGATTTACTCTACTCCTTTAAAAAGAACAGTTTTTTACCTTAAACTATTTTCTTGCCTAAATCTTACATACAAAAATCAGGTACAAAAGCAAATAAATAATCTTGAATAGAGTTTCTGTTAAAATGACAATAAAAACTCTTTTCTAAGCTAAGATTTTTGTCCTTTTATGTTAGGGAAAAGTTGGAATACAAAATCAGATAAGAATAAGTAAAATTCCGCTCAAAATAATTCGTCAGAAAAAAAATATTATTTTATTCTTCATTCCTTTCTCTATTTGTGTTACAGCAGCTTACATGTGGTTGTTTACTTGGCACTGTTCCAATCCCTTCCCGTGTCCATCTAAAAGACCATGCAGTGACTGGACGACCCCTTAACAGGAAAGAAGAAATCGGAACGAAGGCAACTTTTTTTGTAATTAACCATTAGGCCATGGAAACGCACTTGAGGGTTTTATTCCGTTCATAACTCCGCAATCGAGGCGACTTTCTTATCTCCCGTGCGTAATCACTGTCGAGAAGGGAATGGGGGTCGTAAAAAGGCCTCAAATGGACGACAACCTCTATTTTCCACACCTCACAAATCCCCCGCAGGAAGGGTTTTCTGTTTTTCACTCGAATAAGGTCTCCTTTCGTAACCTTTTCTGCTGTAAGAAGAGGGGGGTGAAAGACTGGAGTTTATTTGAATCGAGGAGGTGTATGAAGGGGTGGGGAGATTTGTATTAGTATTCCTGAAGTGATAACGGTTTTTTTATCTTAGAAAAAGAAAAATCTTCATAATCAGCATGTTAATTTTTAAATGCGATAAAAAAAATTATCATTTTGAAGAGAGGATTACCTGAAGGGGTGCTCTGTAAATATTAGAGAAAAAAACTACATATTAGAAGTTAATTATTTTTAAGAAACATCTATAGGGAATTTTAATCATTCTTTTCTGATGACAGTTTTTTCTACAATTTTCTTTCACGAGTGTCCTAATTTTATTATCTAGTTTTGAAAATCCGGCTTTAAAAAATGAAACTAATTAGCTTAAAAAAATTAGAGCTTTTTCAACAATCTAATGACAACCAAAAATTAATTTAACTCCTTTTTAAGAGTCTTAAGGATCAATTCAGCCTTCATAGATTTCTTTCTGTTTCAATTTTAATTCCAAATACTATGGCTCAGTGATGCTTTTAATCCTATTGCAACCACGTGGTAATTGTTTTTGTTTAGTTCTCATATGAACAATCTAAGAAGCTTGAAACTACATAAAAAATTCTTTGTTATAACAAAGAGTTCAAATTCCTACTCTCAGAAATAGGTATCAAAGCATTTAAATTTGTGCTTTTTCATATTTCTCTCATACGATACATAAATCGCCCTATTCACACTATTTTTCCCCTTTAATACGTTTTTAAACGCCTGAATAGAAACATATCTTATGTCAATCTATATATGTTGAATTTAAGCTTAATTAAGAACCTGATTGATAAAAAAGGAGTCATAAAATTGAAATGCGTACAGCTACGGGGAAAATACTATTTAATAGAGATTGCGCGCTTCATTTTTCTTGTTCAATATAACTAATTGGTCTTGTAAAATGGAATTCACCACATCAATTTCTACCAATATATTCGGAACAAGATGTAATATTTCACTCAGCTTCAAGCCTTTAACTACAAATCAAGCCAGGCAGTTCCTAAAAAGTCAAAAATTACTCATGATGCCTCTACTACTCAATCAATCAGATTTCCTCTCCCACATATACACGTGACAAATTTTAGGCCTAGCTTGATTTAAAATACAGATGTCTATAAAATATATACTTTTCTGTCAAAAAGGCAGAAGCATCAAAACAAAAAAAACTGCTCTTAATGAAATTAAACATGCGTAAATGATTAAAAATTTGAAACTCTAGGACCCATCAATGGCGGGCAATTACATATGAATGTTAAAATGAGCAATTTATGATCTCTCATCCCCGGCACGTCAGTATACGTCGAAATGATGTATATTTTATTTGTGTACTTAAGGAGTGATGAAGATTTATATACTCTCTCTGCTACACATTCATTCATTTTTACTCCAGATCTACATTATTTTAAGTTGCCGAAATGTAATGGTCAACATGTCTCCTATATGTACAATTAGCAACATGACTGGAAACCTTTCTGACCAAGAAAACGTATCAATAGCACAGATGTTGTGCAGACACGTGGGACTTATATGACGACTGGAGTTATCTTGCTGAAAAATAGCGCCAGGAGGGCGTGAAATGTGCAGGTTAACTCAACTGGCCTTTGGATATCCCCAATATAGCATTGAGATGTTAGTATTTCTCAGGATGACTAGAAGCAATATGCTGTCGCCAGAGATAAACCATTAAATCAAGGGCCATGGCTATACGCTTCTAACCCAGGTCACACGATCGTGCGAGTAATACATTTTTATCCCTTTTTTAACCCGAAATATTTTTATCTTTAAATATTGCATTCTTCTGGCTATCAACACTATACTGACCTAGTGGCACTGGAAAAACAAATACAAAAAATTTTGCAAATCTTCCCCCCTTGAACGAAAAGTGTACCAAATGGCGAGAAGTGTACGAATTTGCGGACTAGGTCTTAAAGGGAAAAAACTTGACGAGACCGTTAACTGCATTTTCAGCACTAAGTAATCCGTTAGTCCACTGCTCCAAGATTAAAGAAGAATTTGTCGAGAAACATCATATAATTCCTATCTGTTGCCATGCATGGTAGTTGATTTTTACACCATCTAGTTGATTCTGTCGATGTTGTGGGGCTAGAGAAATACATCTTTAAGGGTTACCATGGATATAATTCATCTACATCAAACTGCCTTCAGAAGGTAGAACGTACTACAAGTGATATTAAAAAGACTGTTAGGCCAATTTCACTTGAGGTATATTTGTACCTAGCATTGAATTTCCTGTTATCTCACCTCCAGAGAAGAGAGGTGAAAATTCATTCATACGTGGAAACAAAGTTGACTGCAAAAGGTAAAAAGAAAAGCAGGACTCCATCAATACCGAAAAAGTAATTTAAAGCTTTCTCTATTTTCGATACACAAACAGTTGCATGTGAAGGGAACTTAGCTTCAACAATATTTTTTAGTTGAGTCACCTACTGGGGAGGACAGCTTGGGTTTTGAGAAACTGAAAGAGTAGAACAACGGGGAAGTGCCATTGGACCAGGACCAAGTGTAAAGGTACCCAGACGATTTTTATTCAAAGCTAGCTCCCTTCTATTAAGTGCAGCACAAGTTTACTCGTATAAAAGTGTCTTAACAAGTAGGATAATGGATATTCATAACATTTCGGCTGTTAGGGTCTGTTTCACAACATGTAATCCTGTCTTTTATTCAGGCACCTCAGCCTTCCAATGCCTTCATTCCATTTATGAGTTCCATAGATCAACCATAGCAGTCAGAACCAATTAACAGCAGGGTTCGTATGGCACATATTACGTCCTGTTGCTCGGTATGACTAACTTTATGCATCACGACTATACGCCTACGTTCAAAGTTTGGGTAAGTAGTTACAAAATCTTCAACATCGAAATGATATTACTTATTGTATGTCCAGAAAACTAGTCACTGACTAAAAAAAGATAAACTACCCACAATTACTACCTATTTTATGAATGAAGTAGATTATTAATGAATATATTAATTAAGTATTAATAATGAAGTATTATTAATTAAGTATTATTAATTAAGTATTAATAATGAAGTAGAAACTCGCGCTATAACTGAAATTAACTGCTGTTGACTTGAAAGTAAATGTATATTTAATGATTTGCATGATTAACTTAAGGGAATTTATATATGGAACATGAAGATGATTGGATTATTTATTAAATTTGCTTTTTTTAAAAAAAAGAGAGCATTTTGCAAGAAATGTTTCCTTCTAGAAAAATTCTGTATAAGAATTAGACTATGGATTCAAATCAACTGCTTTACTAGAGAATTGCAACCACAAACATCGCAGCCATGAGAACTAAGCACCGTGTACAGTGAAATTATATCTTTTCTTGGTACTAATGTTTTAATTTTTATAATTTTGAAGAATTAAAAAGAAAATAGGTGTGTAAAGAACTGCTTCAATCAATCAAGTTTTAAAAGCATAAATCTTCCTTTATGTGTGTGTGTGCTGAAAATAATTATCCATTATTTTAAATTAATATGTGGCTCTCTCAAATCATTATATTAAATATTTTCAATTTAATATGCAAGTTTAAATTATAAAATAAGTAGCGGAAATGCTAAACCAATTTACCCTCAAATATGTTAGAGTTTGTGACGGGTTTTATCAGTTAGTCTTTTATTAATCCTCTTGAGGAAGTTATTCTTTAAATGTGATTTCAGTTTAAAAACCGCTTTCCAAAGAGATAAATTAATTTTATGCTAATATAAGGTGCTATTTAAACCCTGGCATTGGGTGTATTAGATATATCATCGGGAAAAGTTAAAAGTGGGAAAGGATTTGCCATGCTCATTGAAAGTAGTATTTAAATTTAGCATCAACTCAGTACAGGGGAAGGAGTATAGGAGTTGATTTGTACTAACCTTTTGCAGGTTAAGATAAAGTTTTCAAGTGAACCACAAGCGACTCAAGAGATAAGTCATTTTGAATAACCTCATAAGTTAGATTAAGAGTTTAGATCAGTGTTTCTCAAACTGTGGTGCTCACCCCCTGAAGGGGTGTGATAACCCTACGTGGGGGGGGAGAACATATCGAAAAGTCGAAAATAACAGATAATTTAAAAAAATAATAATTTTCTAAAAAGAAGCAAAAAAAATTTCTTCTGAAATAATAAAAAATAAAAATACACCTTTATACACTGTTACTTATAAATGTACCAGTACGGCACAATGTATTTGATAATTAATTTATCAATATACAAAATTGTGTGCAAAATTTATTACTTATCTTGATAATCTGTATGGTTTATAATCAAGGTCGTATTGTAGCTTTGGAGTTAAAGTCTTATACATTATTACTGCACTTAATTCATTGTTATTGTAAGGATGAAAATTTTGATTAAAAGTTGAGTCGCAAATATATATATATAATGAAAGTTTGGCAAGCCCTGGTTTCGAATAAGATTGCTTCCAAAGTTATTGAATAAGTTCTAAATTTCTCATAAAGTGTTAGATCCAATGTATGTTTCTCTTTTGTGAACCCTCTTACACCTGCAAATTCCGGGTTGCAAAAAGTTTATTCTATGTGTTGGAATATTAGATTCCCATTTCTTTTCAATGAAATATGAAATAATTGTAATATTTTCACTTAGTGTGTCTAGACTTCGATTGAGAATGTAAAGCTCTAGATTAGCACAAATCTCGTTCGTTTTTTCTCGAGACATCCATGTAAAGAAATGAAGCATTGAAATATTCTTTTCAAAAACGCAGACATTAATAAAAAAAATTGTCATTGAAGTACGGAGAAGACATTTTTTTAGATTATCGTTTGCAAAAAAGAAAAAAAAATGATCTGAACTATTCAATAATGTCTAGACGCTTGTATTTATTTTTGGTTATTACAGTACAAGAAAATTCACACACAAACCCGAACATACAAAAAAGAAGAAATAATAAATGAAAACGATCAAATGAAAAAAAGGAAAATATGATGTATGATGTATCGGGTTACATTTTACAAATAACTTGCTAATTAATGTAGTTCAAAAAAAAGATGGTTTTAATAACTTTTTTTTATCCATTGTTATGTTTTTGAAATTGCTTCGGCTTTATATGTACGTTACAAGTTCCTAACTTCATTGTCTTAATAAATATTTTATTACAGAACTTGCTGAACTCGTCTTGGCTGTTTGGTACATTAATAAAGGAAAATTTAAGGTATATATATATATATATATCCGACTACGTTTGGAACCGTGATTTTTCAAAAGCCTATAAATGGATAATATTTATTATATTTAGTGTCACTTAGATTAGAAAATGTATATAAAATTGTTTTAAGAATAGTATTACAATAAAAAATCATTTAAGTACAATATTTTGACAAAAAATGAACACAGAAGTCTCCATTTGTGAAAAATGCTTCTATTACAATAATATTTTGTCTGTATATAGCTCAGACCTCTTTACAGAGGCTCAACTAGAATTTTTGAAATATATAACTTAGAAGTAAGTGGGTTTTTATCCATGTTTTACGACTACAGAGAGGAGAAATTTTAAGAAAAAAAAGCCGATAATTATTTCAAATGGTTTTAACTCTAAAAATAATGTGAATTTTTTCAAAAATCATAGTTGAGCCTCTGTACAGAGGTCTTAGCTATATACAGGCAAAATATTATTATAATAGAAGCCTTTTTCACAAAAGGAGAATATTTTGAAAAAAAGGTTATTCTAAGTTAATTTTTTGCTGAAATATTGTATTTAAACAAAATCTTTTTGTCAAAATGTCCTTAAAACAATTTTATACATGTATTCTAATGTAAGTGACACTAAATATCATGAAATTGTCCACTTATGCGCCTTTTTAAAATCACGGTTCCGAACGTAGTCGGATACCTTAAAGTTGTAGTGCAGGGGTGGGCAGACTTTTCCAGAGTACGGAATACTCTTAATTTTTTTCAAGGTGTTGCGGTCCCTTCAGGGGCGTAACGGAGAATATTAGGGCTCCCTGCAAAGTCAGGTTTTGGGTCTTAAGCCCTAATATGTACTTGGCGTCAATATTTTTTCGTCCCCTAGAACCCCATGCCCCCGCAATGCGGAAGCGACGGGGGTGTATATTATGCCACTGAATGGACCCACTGGCGTAGGTGTAATGAGCAAACAGAAAGTCTACAATACAGTCCGACCTCCATTTTACGAACCCCTATATTGCGAATTTCTCTATTAGTGAAATTTTTCCTGGAACTAAGAATATTTTGCGATTTTCTTCGTAAAATAACCTCCAAATATCGAAGTACATTTTCTATTTAACGAACTTTTTCTCTTGTGATTCGAATTTTTTTTCCTCCGTATTTTTAAAATACTTCAAGCCCCCCTTCGTATGATAAAATAATTTTTAAGACTTAAGACAAAAAACGGTCACCCCAAAATGCCTTGGCGGTCCACTGGGCGACCGCGATCGACTTAATGCCCACCCCGGTTGTAGTGATATACGTATCAAAATTTTTCACTTCTTTTAGTTTTGAAAAAGCTATTTTTTGACACGACATTAATATTTTTTTTTAAAAAAAAATTCATATAAATCAATTTATTCATTATATTGATCAGTTTGGTTTCAGTTAATACATATGTATAGTTAGAGAAAAAAATTGGCAATGAATCTCGCAAGTTCGCAACATATTCAAAGTTCCATTCTCTCACCAGAACTGTATAGTTTCATTCTCTCAAGATGTCTCTCAATATGTAGCCTTTGAAGACGTGTATATTTTACTGTTTCTTAACCAAAACGAGAAATTTCGGAAATGTACTGGATTAGGAATAACTTCAGTTTAACTAACAATAAGTTTAAATTTTTTGTACTACTTACTGTGTTAAATTACTATAATGTGATAAATTTTACTGTAAAAAGCCGAATACAGATAATTAAAAAATTACCTAAAAGAATATATAAAGAATAATTATTTTATATATTAGGTGTACTACTATGCTTCCGCCGTTTTCAATAGATGGTTGTAGCGGTAAGTGGTAGTCTAAATAATTAGATCGTAGATGTCATACAATGTCATACAATAAGCTTAGGCATTTGTTAACATAACGCCATCGAAATATTGGTCAATTTGTGTCTGCATCATAAAGTTATTCTCGATTAAACATGTCAGCTTACGAGCCAAATTCTCGTCATTTGCGGGAGGTTTTAATTTTCTGCTTTAATATGAAGAAATCTGCGGCTGAGGTTCATCGAATGCTCTCAAATACCTATGGTGAAGCCGCTTATTAATGAAAGAACGTGCCGAGAGAGTGGTTTCAACGCTTCAAGAACGGTGATTTTGACGTCGAAGACCAGCATGGCATTTGGCGGGACCAGCTCAGCGTAGTGTATTATGAGTTGTTAAAACCGACTGAAACAATCACAGGCAATCGCTATCAAACGCAATTATTGAATCATAAATGTATAATCAGTTTATTACAATAAAGTCTCGAATTTCGGAAAAAAAATGGTGGAAGCAAAGTTGTACACCTAACACAATACATTTATAGCTGGTTATATTGAACGCTTGCATCCTTCTCATACAACCCAAAATCAAGTTTCGATTTACAGAGTGTCCAGGCTTAAAGTATCCAAAGGTTAGCGCTTATTATAATGGAACTACCCATCAGAATGTAATTAACTGTGTTCATCCGTGGATTGAAAGCCCCTCCGAGACTTTTTTTAAGTCTAGTCCGATTGGCCACACGAGTGCGCATTATTCGGCTATCGCAGACGATAAACTTGTTACACTGACATCATTAGTTAAGATGTGGACGCCACAGCAAAAGTTGTAGTGCGTACTTTGGTTAACGGGATTTAAAACAGTCACGCGTGTACAGAAACGTGTTCCAACAGAATGGGATGTTTTTAATAGCTTACCTAATACACTTACCAGGACTCTTCCAAATTGAATCAGGCACACGATCAACAGTGCCTTCTATCACGAAAACATAACGATACTTGCCAGTTTGAGATACAAAGTTCCCGTCTCCTTTAAAGTTCATTCCCATTGGTGGATAGATTTTAATGTCAGAGTATAGACGATCCATTCTCTTCGAACACGTTGCTGTACACGTGTGACTGGTTTAAATTACGTTAACCAAACTTCGCACTACACCTTTTGCTGTGGCGTCCACATCTTAACTAATGATGTCAGTGTACCAAGTTTATCGTCAGCGATTTCCGAATAATGCGCAAACGTGTGGCCGATCAGACTAGACCCAAAAAGTCCTGGACGGGTTTCCAGTTCACGGATGAACAGTTTATTACATTCCGAAGTGTAGTTCCGAAATAATAAGCCATAAATTTTGTATACTAGCCCGGACACCCTGTATAAACACACTACTAATACGCTATGTGTTTGGAACTATGATTAAACGATTGGATTGATAAATATAGTGGCATTTTATCTTAATATCAAAGCTACTTACAAAACATTAATCCTAACACAAAAATCAATAAGTAACGAGCCTCGAAGATGTACCCAGTCAGACACATTTTGATCTTATTCAAAAGCTTCTGACTGGATACACACTACTAAAATACTTTTGTCACCATTCCTCTTATGTTAAGAGAATTCCATTCACATGTGAATGCAAAGTTGACTGAAAAGGGAGTGCCGGACGGATTGATTACGAAAAAGCAATAAAAAGCGCTTTCTCCATTTTCAGTACTAAAGTAGCTGCATGTGAAGAGAATAGCTCAAATAATATCCTTTTAGTAGACTCAACTGGTGGTGAGGAGAATGTGCTTGAAAGAGTGGTGACACTTATATGACAAGGTACTCAATACTGAAGAGATATACCCAAATGTTCCCACTTACTACACGTTTGAGTAGGTCTTTGCTTGACGTCTTATTTAGTGAGCAAGAGCTTATTAAGTATACACTCTACAACATAAAGTTTATTGGAGACGGATCTTGCTTTTCTAAACCTTGGTCAAGTGACGAAGATGACAGTTGAGTTGTTACCAACTCTCTATTTACACCACGCCAAATGGAGGACTATGACAGCAGTAGTTCGACAGTTACGGTCACATTTTGGTATGGTTGGGATTCCTTCAGTTCAGTAATGAGTTCGACTTCTGAAGTCAACGGTGTTACTAGATAAAGTCGATGCACGTTAAATATGCCCATGCTTATGCCCTCACGTTAGCCTGGTATGTAAGTTTGGAGAGTGGTATGTGTTGTAGGTGTGGTCCGCATTGCCTAATTAAAGTTCAATATTGCGAGGTCCGCCACCAACAGTGTGTAAAACACTTATAATAAATAATAAAGAGTACACTGAAATTTGTATCAACATATATTCTCTCTCTCTCTCTCTCTCTCTCTCTCTCTCTCTCTATATATATATATATATATATATAGCGATATATATATATATATAGTACTTGACTTTTATTTTATTATAATATATAATATATAATATATATATATATACATAATATGAGCTGGCACCCCCTCTCCAACCTACCACACCACGTTAATGGGAGTCCATTGAATAGCGACAGATTTGACGTGCCTCCACATGGAGGTTCTTCAGTGGCACTAGGGCTGGAACTCATTAATTGCCAGCCATGAGTCCGGGACCATGACCACTGGTTATCGCGGTGCTGGCGTCATATTTAACACGTGTCACATCTAACATAGTTAAAGATGCATTTTAAGTGCGCGTGATTGTCGTTTGCAATAAAGTAAGGCCAGGATGAAATAAAATCTATGATTTGCAGACATAAAAATAATTTACGTTTGCTTAAATTACATGTTTCCTTATTATTGTAAAAAGGAAATATGATTTTTACTTTCCAGAAAAAAAAAATATTTTAACTATATTAAACTTTAAATTTTCTTCATAACATTTTCGTCACGTGACTTTAATCGTGAAGTGTTGCACACGTGTTAATCTGGTGCAACTCTGTTACGTGAAGCATCGATTACGAACAATGAGTGACGTCTTCATCGTAATGACCGCCTCTGTATTTTTGGAGTGGACCCAATGAGTTATGGTGGCCAGGTGACCTTGGTGAGGCGATCGATCGGCTTCCGGATTCATTTGCCGCGCAATGTAACATTTGGGCTCGGAATGCTTCTAAACACAACACATCGCTTCTTCTTATACGTGATACAATAGTAAAAAATACACTTTCTCAAAGGAGTTGCTACACAGTAAAACCTGTTTTTGTGCGGTAGATAGAGATCGCATAAAAAAAACACAAAAATATGTTCGAAAATTTCATAAATACTTATATATATAACACCTTTGTCGACATACTTTAGAAAAAAAAATTTTATGAGGTGGAGAGGGACCGTAAGAAAAAAGTATCCCCTTAGAAAATACGTCAATTATTTACAAAATTTATGAGAAAGTACTTCCAAACAAATCAAATAATTAAACTACACATGAAAACATTTTTTAAACATTTAATTTCTCATTGTATACATAGAGATGTTTTCAACATGCACATACATTCACTGTTACTGTCGCGTAATCCAAATCACGCATCTTTCTGTGATGAATTAGTTTAAAATCGCTTTCATCACTTCAAGATACAATTTCAATTGATTTATTTTTTGTCACTATAAAATAAGTGACAAAAAAACAAATCAGTGACAAGTTTTTGCGACGACGAATTGTTTGCCAGTTGTGTGCTTGTAAACGTCACGATAACCAGAAATGTATGATCGAAGCTCTTTATGGAATTTCATACTCCTTTCGGGGAATTGGTATCTAATTTAAGAAAATACTTTTCTGATTTATGGTCCCTGCATATATTTTATCCGCTCTAAATGAATCCTGTACTTCTGGTCCGAGTTCATAATTTATGAGATTATTGAAAATGTCACTGTCATTGTCAGTTTCGTCTTCATTCACGCACGTGCTGCTATCGCATTAAAAGAAAACAACTCAACTTGCATTGTCGAGGGACTGTTTTTAATAAATGAACAGAGCGTCTTGAACTGATATACCTACATTGTTGGAAAAAATTAAAGTGGCACTAAAGCCGTTGAAATTCATATACCGCATAAAAAAAGATAACACAAAAAAACTCTCAAAAATAGTCGAACAAAAATAAAAGCCACATAAAAAAGGACCGCACACAAACAGGTTCTAAAGTATTAAGAAGGCGTATTCATTCACAGATTTCAGTTATTGCTGTTATACTCCATTTTAAACGGAGAGAACAAATAAACAAAAATATGTTGGTGGTACTTTGTTCGCTAAGCGTTTCTGAGTTTAGTTTGATTTGAATTAAGATCTCGCTGAAAAATGCAAGATATTAGAAGTGGATCCCTCAATGAATCTAGAACAAGTAACGAGGACAACACCCGAGATGATACACAGTACCGATACTCGCAGGTGTGCAGCGCGTACACCGCACGCAGGCGGCCAAAACAAACAGCGGTCCGCATATAAATCTATCAAGCAATTCTTTTACGAATTTATCAAAATAAAACTTGCTATAAGTTTTATTTTGATAAACTCGTTAAACATATATGCTATGCCGATGTAATTCGTAAGAAATATATCGTCGGTCTAATTATCAGACTGCATAACTCCATCTGGGATGCTAATTTGATACAGTAGGGCTAGGCGCCAAGTTGTTGTTTATGTTCGCCAAGATAGGCGATAATATTATAATATGGTTTACTTTGATACTTTTATCGTGCGATAATGTGGTTGCCATGGGGATAACGTATATTAGTGTTAGTTTTTTGTTATGGTTTTTTTTCCGCAAGATCTCTGCTCAGCAAAAGTAACACATTGTTACAAATTTTGTGCAATGAACGCTTAAAATAGTGTCAATAATTTATATCTGGAAGTGTAAAACATTAATATTACTTTCTGTTGTACTTATTTTATGTTAAAATCTTGTCACCACCTCTCCCTTCGAAATCTAGTTTTATTATGAAACAAAAGAAGTAGTGATTACACTGATCGAGGAATAAATTAAAAGCGGAGCGTGCACTGAGGCATGGCGTAGACAAAACAAAAAGATTAAGGAATTGCGACAAAAAGCGCTTGGCGCGTTGCACTCCAATATTAAATCAGTAACACGAGTGGTGTTACGCAGTCTGATAATTAGGCCGACGATATGCTATTGGAAAATCAGAACTTGCTTTAATCTTTCAATAGCTATTTAAAATTCAGCAGATAATAAGTCGAATAAATATGTTTAATTTTAAATAGTCATTAAAAGATCAAAGCAAGTCCCAATTTCCCGATAGCATAGCATAATTTAAGAAAAATAGAATGCTATTGCACAGTATGTATGACCACTGGCCAGCAATGTATCCTCTTTACACACACCCTGCATTTGATACTAAAATTCGTGGCAGAGCCTAGTGTTCCGCAATAGAAAAGGTTTTCTTGCTGATCAGCGGCACTGACGTCACAATGAGAATCGATGCTTAAGAAGTCCCAGGGGTGTTAAATTTCTCTAGAGGTCTGAAAATATAAACAATTTTCAAACAGGCATAATTCTTTTAAATTTAAATTAAATATTTCTAATCTTTTACACATTATTTATAAAGGAATGGGGCTTCAGAAAAGTATAAAATGTTTAAAATATAATCATAATTTGAAAAAAATATATAAGCATACGTAAATAAGAAAACTTTCTATAAAAATATTTATTAAGTTTTACGTCGTGCAAGCTATTTTCTAAAATAGTAGCTTTAATTACTAGCTATAAGTTGATTTATTAAAGTTAAATGTATATTCTTATTACACTGTAGCTATTTTTATATAAACAGAATAACTTATACATTTTAATAAATAAATAAATACATTTTTAAAAATATCTAAAAAATTGCAATATTTTACAAAATTATTTTGAAATACAAAAAATATATAATACTAAAATTAGGTAAGGTTTAAAGGGTGTGATGCATTTTATAGTTCTACAAAGTTTTATACATCAGAGGCTACTATTTTAGAAAATAGCGTGCGCAACGCAAAAAAATACTTAATATTTATTATAGAATTTTCATATGCTTATGATTTTTAAAATTATTATATTTTAATAATTTTATGCTTTTCTGAAGCCCCATTCTTTTATAAATAATGTGTAAAAGATTCGAATTATTTAATTTAAGTTTAAAAGATTTATACCTGTTTTAAAATTGTTTATATTTTCAGACCTCTAGAGAAATTTAACACCCCAGACACCCCTTAACAAAGGCGTTAGAAAACTGATTTTTGCAAAAAACTGTGCTTAACGAAAATTTCCAACATGGTTAATGTAACCCAAGACATAGGAGTGTTTAACTTTAATATGCATTTGAGTAAATTTAACGTTATCAATTTATTAATAGCCTTGCAATTTAGAAAAACAATATAGACGAAAGAAGTGGTTTTTGCATTTTTTGCATTTTACTTCTATGTTTTACTCTTTACTTTTATACGGGTAGATGAGTTTATAACGTCAATGTTAAGTGTTAATCAAAATATGAAAAATCCTCAAGAGCAGGGGTATACTCAATCTTTTTTTCTGCTGGGCCGCATTAATATGTCGGCTATTTCACGCAGGCCGCAACATCAGGATAAATGGGGGAGTGGAGGGAGAAATGATTTAAGATAACGTTGGAAATTTAAAATGTCGGCAATTGATCAAAATATTATAACTCCTGTTTTGCTTTTTTTTTAATTATTATTTTAATAGTTTTTTTATTTTTGACGCTAACACTAAATCAGAAACATTTCAGGGGCACTCATCAATTTTTGCATCTGTAAAATAATTACCAATAATATAACAAACTTCATAGGATGTCTTTGTTAACGGTGATATTACCACTGAGAAAACACTTTGTTGCTTTTGCAGAGATTATTCAAGAAACCCAATTTATCACCTCTTGAAAGAGATCTTTGAGGAAAAGTGCCATTGAATGATTCCTGTTTATTGGTATTTTTTTAAATACAGCACTTTGGTGACAAATCAAACAATTACAGATCCATGTTTATTTTTCTCTACAAAATAGTCAACCTCCCAATTGTCTTGAAACGATATATTTTCTTCGAATATTTTTCGCTTACAAGATATGAAAGATAGTAAAAATTAGTTCTACCGTAAAATTGTCGCTACTCTACAGTTGTCTGTTATCACTAACCGTAGACGTTCCAAATAGAAAAAGAGTATCAATTCGTACCCGTACAGTGGCAGCAAAAAATAAAATTGATTTATTTGATTTCTAGACAAAAAAATTTCCAAATTTTTAATACAATGTTCTTAAATAAGTAAGTTCTCTGAGCAATGGACCATGGTCGAGCCACTCAAGAAGGATGGGCGGGCTGCAGGTTGCGTATCACTGCTCTAGAGGGCCGGCACATTAAGTGTTAGCACGCAGGCGGCCAACACCCTAGGATCAGTCCTGTTGATACATATTGTCCATGAGTTGAAAAATCGTAACTCCTGTTCCCGGAGAACGAGTCTATTTTATCATAGTCAGAAACAAGCAAAAAAAAGAGAAAAATGTCAATAAAACTAATATAAATAATCAGTTATTTCTATTTATAATTTATGACAAAAATAATTTTAGTTTTCATGTGCTAAATAAAAACTTGTAGCATTGCTAATCTTTGCGAAGACCCGTCATGTAGAGCAAAGGTTGCCAAAGGGGAGACCCGCGAGAAAATTCCGCTGATCTTGTGAAATGTGGAACATACTTACAAATTAAAAACGTTAAATTATGTTTTAAGATGCATTGAAACATAATTCAATTCATAAAAATACGTAAAAAGTTATAAAAACGCCATTTCATAGAATAACGCCACCATAAACAAGTTGTACTGACATAGTAATATGAGGGTAATAGATCCGTTTACAGCGATAATTGAGGATAATAGTTTAAGCATACATCTAAAAGAAAGCCTCATCGACCTATCGTCTGACGAAACTCTCAAATTTAAATTTCATTCATCCTTTTCAAAATCTCAGTTTTGGCTTTCCATAAAAAGTAAATACCCTTTTCTTAGTGGACATTGATGGTGGCCACGGTAGCCGAGTGGTACAGGTATAAGTATCGGATCGTGGCTTGCCTTGTCGCGAGTTCGAGCCCAGTACCACTAAAGACCCGCCCCGCGTAGGGCAGCGATGCACGTTAAATCTGTCGAGAGCTGAACCGTCCTCCCGTTGGTGTGGTGTAGTAGTTAAGAGAGGGGGGTGCCAGCTCAGAAGTCGTCCACGTCACTTGACCATGGTTCAAAATTACGTGGTTTATCGCCAAAAGCCCTAGTGTAGCTGAACAGTGCGACGTTAATATTCAATCAGGGGACAGTGATGAAAGTTCTGATTCAATTCTCCACAACTTATTTATGTGAAAAGATATTTTTATCTGTCACAACCATTAAAACACAGTACCGATCTCAACTTGAAAGAAATGCAGTTTTCTATCTTGCAGTACAACATTGGATCCAAATGTCCATAACCTTATTTCAAGTAATCATGAACATCCATCATACCCTAGGAATATATATAGTGCTAAAAGTTTGATATACTCGAACCATTTTTTAATTGTTTTGTTTTTACATCTTTTGTTGATTTTGTTTATTTTATTATGGTTTATTAATATAAAGCTTTCATAATTTGGTTACAATTAACGGTTTCACTTTATTAACTAGGTACGTTTTATGCGTTCTTAGATCACAATTTTTTTATAAATATATATTTAACAGCGAAAAAATCCTATTAGTGGTTCACGGGTTTTAAATTATGAATTTACTGGTCCGTGAGATCAAAAAAATATTGGTTACCACTAATGTAGAGAGTGAGGGGTGAGTGAATATTAAAGTCGCACTGTTCAGCTACACGAGGGCTTTTGGCGACGGACCACGTAATTTTGAACCATGGTCAAGTGACGTGGACGACACCTGACTTGGCACCCTCTCTTATAACTAGCACACCAACGGGAGGAGGTTTGAGCTCTCGACAGATTTAACGTGCATCGCTCACCTACATGGCGGGTCTTTAGTGGCACTGGACTTGAACTCATGACATGCCTGCCATGATCCGATATCTTGACCACTGGGCTACCGCAACCTTGCTGATGTAGAGACGTTCATGTATGTTAGCTTAATCGAGACTCCTAAGTCCTCTTGTTTTTACACATTGAAGTAAGGGACATGAAATGCCAGATTAAGAATTATAGATTTTCTCATCTGACCATGATTCTAATTTACGAAGTAAACTAATGATTATTGTGAAATCTTTGCGTTGCACAAAATAAATGGCACGAAGCGTTTGATATAACTAATAATAATATTCTAAGGCGTCTCCTTGGGATTAAAACAAGATTGAAACAATTTTAAATAGTGTAACAGAAGAATAGGATTAAAAGATAGGGGAAAAGAACAGGTTGCAAATATTTTGTAAGTATTTTATACATATTATTTTTTATTAAGTCTCACTTCTCAGAGCAACACGAGAGGTATAGTAGATAGACGTCGTAACTTTAACCTCATTAAGTCACGAGAACGATACCTGAGCCGGCATTCCTTTCCACCCCACGCCAACGTGAGGACGATAGATTTAACCTGCATCAGCCCCTCTACACGAAAGATCAGAGGTACAAGGACTCGAACTCATAAAACCCCTGTGTGACCTTGACCCTTAGGCTAGAACTGTTCTGACGAAAAACTTAGTAATTTGGAACCTTTTTAAGTGACAAGCAGATTTCTAAACTGGTTTTGGATTTCCAACTTCCACAACACGTCAGCATAAGGATTTTAAAGTCTCGCTAGATTTAATGTGTATCAGCCTTGTTATAGGATGCATCATTAAAGGTCAATAAATTCTAACCTATGACCAAAAAAAACCCGGCGGAAACGAGTTTATGATCAAGACCACTCGACTACCGCAGCCACTTGGTCACGGTAGCCTAATGGTCAAGGAAATGGACTCGTTCCCGGCATGTCATGAGTTCGAGCCTTGTACCGCTGAAAACCCACCGCGTAGGGGGTGATGCACGCTAAATGTGTCGAAGCTCAAACGACCCTGCCCCCGCCATTAGAGTGGTGTAAAAGTTAGGAAAAAGGTCTGCACTTACTCAGGTGCCGTCCTCATCACTTGGTTATGTTTCAAGGTTATGAGGTCCGTCGCCAAAACCCCTCGAGTAGCTGAACAGTGCGACGTTAATATTCATTTACTCTCTCATCGACATTCTATTTTTCTTTTTAAGTCTGATTTGTTTTTAAAAAATGCATGCATTGAAACGAATTTTCACAATTTTCTGGCCACTTAATGTAACAGCAAAATCAAAATACTATGTTTTTCATACTATTCACTTCAATATAATACTCACAAAAGGAAATTTATGACAAAATAAATAAATATTTTCTCAGCTAATTTACTTATTCGTGATTATTCCCTTTCTGTGTCATATCACTCTTGTAGATTAGAAATACGACATTAAAAAGCAAATTATTCACTATTCAGTTGAAATATAAAAAGCTGCGTGCACAAAACCAATTTTTTCCCAGCTATTATCTTTTAAATTCTTCGAGTGGCTCCCTTTTATAAAGATTAAAATTCATAAATAAAACTTAAAAAGTAAATTAAAATTAGTTTTGTCATTCAAGGAATTATAAAATATAAAAGAATTATATCTTCGAATTCCAGCAATCACATTATTCAGAGTAATGAAAATATATTCTTATAACTTCAAAAATTTAATCAAATTTATTACGCAGATAAAATTCAACAAATAAACGAAGGGAAAAAATCTTTTGAAAACAAATCATTAACCCTTCGAATTTCCCAAATATGCTGGTTATTATTCAGTTAAATCCCAATTAATTTGACGGCCGCGGTAGCCGAGTGGTATAGGTATCGGACCGTGGCTTGCCTTGTCACGAGTTCGAGCCCAGTACCACTAAAGACCCACCGTGTAGAGCAGAGATGCACGTTAAATCTGTCGAAAGCTGAAAGGTCTTCCTGTTGGCGTGGTGTGGTAGCTAGGAGAGGGGTGCCAGCTCAGATGTCGTCCTCGTCACTTAACCATGGTTGAAAATTACGAGGTCCGTCACCAAAAGCCCTCGTGTAGCCGAATAGTGCGAGGTTAACACTGGCGTAGCTAGTTCTGAGTGGGCCCTATATCAAAATTTCTTGTACACCCTTTTTGGGGAACCCTTAATATGTTAACAAATTTTCCTCACATATGTTTGGGCCCCGTATCATTGATGATTGAATATTAACGTCGCACTGTTCAGCTACACGAGGGCTTTTGGCGACGGACCACGTAATTTTGAACCATGGTCAAGTGACGTGAATGACACCTGAGCTGGCACCCCCTCTCCTAACTACCACACCACACCAACGGGAGGACGTTTCAGCTCTCGACAGATTTAACGTGCATCGCTGCCCTACACGGCGGGTCTTTAGTGGTACTGGGCTCGAACCCGTGACAAAGCAAGCCACGGTCCGATACCTATACCACTCGGCTACCGCGGCCACCCCGTATCATTGATATGGTGGTAGCTACGCCCCTGAAAGTTAATATTCATTCACTTACTCCCTCACACCACAAGATCCGCAGCGTTGATAGAATGATGTACGTTTTACTTTCCGTAGTGTGGAAGTTTGGATAGGAGGGTCCAACCAAGTGTCATCATCATCACTAGACCTTGGTCCGTAATTGCAAAGTCTGTTACCAATAGTCCAATTGTTGCTTCACTGTGAGTGAGTGAATATTAACGTAGCACTGTTAAGCTTCACGAGGGCTTTTTGGTGACGGATCTCGTAATTTTTAACCATGGTCAAGTGACAAGGACGGCACCTGAGCCGGCATCCCCTCTCCTAACTACCACACCACACCAACAGGAGGACGATTGAGGTCTCTACAGATAATAACGTGCATCACTCCCCTACACGGCGGGTCTTCAGTGGTACTAGGCTCGAACTCAGGACACACCGGCCACGAGTACGTTATTTTGACCACTAGGCTACCGCTGCTACGTTGCTTCAGTATGAGAAAAAAGTATATCTCAGTTGAACAAAAAAAACATGTTTGTTAAATTTTAAGTCTGCAGGTCAAAAAGCTTATAAAAAGTATTATTATTATTATTCACGACCCGTAACGATTTTTGAAAACACCTTCCTAAGATGATCTCTGCTTAGCAAAAATAACACATTGCTACAAATTTTGTGAAATGAATGCTTAAAATAGTGTAAATAATTTATATCTGGATGTGTAATACGTTAATATTACTTTCTGTTATATTTATTTTATGATAAAATTGTAATATTCGCAAGCAATGCAATTCCTTGCATTATAATGGCAATTTAATGGAAACATAGTGAAATGTTGGCAATAGAGCCATGTTTGGCGACCATGTTGGCAGCTTTCCGATTGATTAAACAGTGCAGAAGTTGATTTGCTGTAGTGCCACCTGATGGGAGTAGGGATTGCAATATCGGACCAAAAGTTCAACACTGATATTCGGTATTTTTTAGATCTTAATACCGAGAAACCTGTTTTAATACTAGTAGTAGAAGTTTTAGGGGGAAAAAAGAAAGTACAGATATGTGTGTTTCTTTGTTTCCTTTGCTAGTTTTATTAAAGAGTGTAAACATCCCAAAAAACTAATTTGTAATTTTTAAATTATTACAGTATATAAAGAATATAAAAAAATAAAGGAACATCTTATTTATTTATATATATAAAAAAATCACAAAAAAGTGTAAATATCACTAATCAGTCGATGGTACTAATACAAATTTTTGAAATGTGATCTTAAAAAACATAATGCATTAATTGTACTGTCATTAAGCCTGGAACGTAATTATGTGCAAAAATTAGCAGCTGTCGAAAACGCTCTTTCTTCATCCAAACTAGTTGGTGGTGTGTGTATTGTTAGCAATACACGATATACCTTCCCAAGTATTTATACCTCTAAATCTCTCATCTTCAAATAAATCGATTTCTTGTTGAATGGTGTTGGATATATAGCTGATTTCTGTATTTTATTTTGGTTTGTTGAAATTTTTTTAGTTATGGCTAATTTTAATTTATGTTCAAGAGACAATTCTTTTTCACTATCGACATTAGGGTCATAATTATCTTCGCTAACTGCACCGAATTCTTCTGAATGCGGATAAGGTTTGTGGGTAAACAATTTTGAAAAAAGGTACTATAAACTTGATTAAATTTGAATTGGTTAATCTTGTGGTTTCTTCTTTTTCATTTTCATTTTTAAAATCATAATTATGTAATTACCAAAAAACATTTTCTATTTGGAAGAGAATTTTAAAAATTTCTAATACCGAAAAAAATGGTATTTAAACTTGTGTGTGAATACCGGTATTAAAAAATTGTGCAAATGGCTTAAAATATCGGTATTTGGTATTCCGCTATACAGGTATTACAATCCCTAGTGGGGAGCTTCAACAAAGCGGAAAGCACAAAACCTTCTCTACAAAAAAATGCATATACATGCCAAATTTCATACTGATCGGTTGAACAGTGTTGGAGTGAAGCGAGGTCATGTATACAAACATCCATTTATATATAGAGAGATAACGCCTCTCAATTTGATAAAAAAAAATAATCCCTTTTGTCAATGGGAAATGATCCTTCGTTAGAGTCAGAAAATAAAAAATTATAGAGAAATAATAAATGTTTTCTCACACGATTCGTGCGATTTATGGAAATTCCATTCCAGTATGAACAGAGTTCAGATTGATTATTTATAAATATATGACCTAGTTTAGAAACTCAACCGTAGATTGTAATGACTGTTTCGGAAACAAAAAATATTGTTTACTTGTTTTCCACATAACCCAAATACACGTGCTCACTTTAACATCCGAAATCTACAGATTGTCAACTTATTTTTAAAAAATATCCTATTCACCATATTTCACTCATAACAGAAAACATCAGACTGGTCCGTAATAAAAACAAAGGAAAAACAATTCCGAGATAAAAAGCACTAGATCAAGCTATTGTGCTGCTTCGCTTTTTCAAGAACAGAAACAAAAAAGGATAACACCACTGACAGCCCTCGTTACTATCGTCGACCAACAGATATCGAATAACGATCCTTTGTTTATTCTCTCCCTCCCTTCTCACACATTGTCTTTGTTTCCTACCCCCGCCGAAAGTGACCCTCGCCCATCTCATTGATGCGCACGTGGGGGTGACATCGGCCAATTGACCTGTGGGCGCACTTTGGATGAGGCACGTTCGTTAGGGGTGTTGCCATTAATAGAATTAACGAAGGGACACGCGAGTGAATGGGAGACAGGAAGCGGACGGATCGCTTGGTCGAACCTCCTTCCGGCCACCCCCGCACGCTACGCTCCGGTGGACAGACGGACGGACACAAGCTCATCCCCTCCCCTCCTCATGAAGGATGTCCAAGGAAGAGTATGAGTAGCACAGGTGGGGAAAACTGAAGCATTCTTAATTCTTGGCTGTATTCATTACTTCCCAATATGTTCCATATCGAATAAGGTGAAATCATAGTCGAATAAACTGTCACGTAATCAAAGTATGGAAATGATGTCAAAAAAATTATAGTTTAAAAAAACTAAAAAACACTATTTTATGTTGTGTGTGAATCAAACTAGAAAGTAAAAGATAATTCTTAATATAAGAATAAAATGATTAACGAGAAAATTAATGTCAATGTGGTAAAAGCGTAGGGTGCTCGATATCAATTGTTATCATTTCTTACTAGTTCTATTCCGAAATGCAGTGAGTGAGTGAGTGAATATTAACATCTCACTGCTTAGCTACACGAAGACTTTTGGCGCCAGACCTCGTAATCTTGAACCATGGTCAAGTGACGAGGATGACACCTGAGCTGGCATCCCCTCTCCTAACTACCACACCAACGGGAGAACGTTTGAGCTCTCGATAGATTTAACGTGGATCACTCTCCTATACGGTGGGTCTTTAGGGGTACTGGGCTCCAACTTGTGACATGCCAGCCACGATCCAATACCTTGACCACTAAGCTACCGCGGCCACATCCTAAATGCAGAATTAGTGTAAAAATGTTGAACAAAGGACCCCTCCCTCACACACACTTTTCCCATAATGACATTAATATCCTCGTTAATTATCTTATTCTTATACTAAGAATTATTTCTTACTTTTTAGTTCAATTAAGTTAAAAAAAATTTTAGTTTTTATTAAACTACTATTTATTGATGAATTAATCTTAAATACGGCATTTTTTCCTAGAATGTGGAATACCCATTGGTATCCTATCAGTGCGTTAACACGGCGTGGTTTGCAAAATGTAGGATCAGCCTTCAAATATTTCATGTGAAAGGCGTTAAGCCAATTATATATTTGACTAAAAAGAGCTAAATATTCTCTCTGAAACTTGCATCAGCATTAGATATAAAAGTACGTTTTGAATCGAAAAGTTTGTGAAAAATTATTTAATCCGGTGACATCTGAATCAATTATCAGCTGTTTTGGCAAAATGCAGCAATGAATGATGTTTCACTTCACAGATCCGGCAAGAGAATTTAGAAAAACAGACTTTATGCCTGGGTTTCAAAGGCAGTTAGAACATAAATTATTTTTTCCATATGCTCCAGTCTTTTTTTTCCATTTTCAAAAAAACTAGGCAACTGTTTATGTTAAGAAACTGTTTAAGATAAGGAATTGCCGATGCATCCTTCCCTTTTTCACATATGAAAAACACTTTTTTGTATGTTGTATTTATATTAACCATGAGCGTTTTCACTTTAGGGTTGTAACTTAATCTTTTAGTCACCAAATCTGGAATTAGTCTCCAAACCTGGAAATGGGAAATCGTTAATCCTGATTATCCAGATGAGGACAATGGAGAACAAAATTATTAAATTATTGTATTGTCATCGGTCCTTGACAAGTGTGCAAAATTTGGAATTAACCTGACCTTTTAAGGTAGGTAAGAATCGAGTTAAAAAATTTCGTCCCATACAGGTAAAGCTAATAAAAGCGTGTTAAAAAGTAGATACAATCTAGATTTTTTTAAAAGTTATATTTTATGGAAAGAAACTAATTTTACTGACTTTCTGCATCACATTTTAAAAACAGTTTCAGAGGGATTTATCATATTCAATATTGCTCAACAATCGGCCCACTGGAGCAAAACAAGGAGCCAGAAATGAAATTTTGCAACATTTAATCACAGCAGATGAGAACAATACTGGAAATGGTATCATACTCTTCGAACTTCCACACCTCTCTACATGAAATATATAATAAAAATTTCGAAAACAATTTTTTAATAAGAATCCCACTATTTTCTTCATCTAATTTCTGATGGAATCTAAATTCCCACCTCAAGAGAGTTAAGACCCACCTTACTGTTTCTTTCATGGGAAAAATTTTAAACAATAGATTGAGAAAAAAAAGTAATATTATTGAGTATGGGTATTAATTTTAAAACGAAAAATATAGTTATATTAGGACTCAGAGAGAGAATTAATATTTCTTAATATCACCATTAAACTTTTTTTATTCACTTAAAATGATTTAAAACTTATGTACGAATTGAAAAAGCATTAAATTTGACCAGGGGAGTAGCTACCGCCGTATCAGCCACGTATCAATGATACAGGGCTCTCAAGCTACAGGAACCCCAACTTGTGTAACTACAGTCCTACAAACACAATACTCAAACCTAAAAAAGAGCCTCAAAGGAATTTTGATACAAGGCCCAGTCAGAAATAGCTACACCACAGTGAATTTGACAGTATATACAATCATACTTAGTTCTTTCCCATATTACTACATGTTGTTCAAGATAATAGTAATACATGCAACATGCACAAGTAGGGTGTTTTTTTTAGAGATATAGAACTTTAAATTGCAATAAAACAACGATGTATTAATCGATTGACATGAATTTTTTTTATTCGAAAGATAATCTTGTGGCATTACATTTTACATATGATTTCTGGCATAGGACTGCCACGGCTGGCTCGGATGTAGTCCAATCTGACGTCCAATTTTCGATGACTTTTTCCAACATTTGTGGCCGTATATCGGCAATAACACGGCGAATGTTGTCTTCCAAATGGTCAAGCGTTTGTGGCTAATCAGCATAGACCAATGACTTTACATAGCCCCACAGAAAATAGTCTAGCGGTGTTAAATCACAAGATCTTGGAGGCCAATTTACAGGTCCAAAACGTGAAATTAGGTGGTCACCAAACGTGTCTTTCAATAAATCGATTGTGGCACGAGCTGTGTGACATGTTGCGCCGTCTTGTTGGAACCACAGCTCCTGGACATCATGATTGTTCAATTCAGGAATGAAAAAGTTAGTAATCATGGCTCTATACCGATCACCATTGACTGTAACGTTGTGGCCTTCATCGTTTTTGAAGAAGGATTCCACCAGCCCATAAAGCGCACCAAACAGTCAGTTTTTCTGGATGTAACGGTGTTTTGACATACACTTGTGGATTAGCTTCACTCCAAATGCGGCAGTTTTGTTTGTTGACGTAGCCATTCAACCAGAAGTGCGCTTCATCGCTAAACAAAATTTGCTTATGAAAATCGACCATTATTTTCGAAATAAAATTGCACAATTTGAAAGCGTTGTTCAAGCGTGAGTCTATTCATGATGAATTGCCAAACCAAACTGAGAATAAATCACTTGACAGCTGTTAAATCGGTCGCCATCTTGGAAAGTAATGCCAACTTAAACTTCTATACCTGGAAAAAAAAACACTCTGTACAAAGACTCGAGCTTACTTGAAAGAATTTAAAAATAAATCCTTGAAATTATATTCTTTTTGCTACTCATGTTTTTATTCATATAAGTTAAGAGTTTTATGATGAAATTCCCGCATGTCGCGTCCTAAAATCTTTTCAGGTAGTGTGGTGGTTAAATAACATATTTAGAAACAAAGCTTTTATATTGCAGATGAAAAATTATATATAACTAACAATAAAAAACTTCTTTTTTATGTATATACTAGCTGGTATACCCGTTGTTCGCACGGGTGAATTAAAAAAATTAAACAATACAGATTGAAGAAAAGAGAAGTTTTTAATGAGTTAATTTTACGTGTGTGAATTGTGAACTAAAAAAAAGCTTTTGGCATATCTCAACTGAACAAAAAATCATATTTGTTAAATTTCAAGTCTGTAGCTGATAAAAAAGATTTTTTTTATTTTTAACGACCCATAACTCTCTTGTGGGTCGATTTTTCAAAACACCTTCCTAAGCTGATCTCTGCTCAGCAAAAGTGTGCAAATGTTGTGTAATGAACGCTTAAAATAGTGTAAATAATTTATATATGGATGTGTAATAGGTTAATATTACTCTCTGTTGTATTTATTTCATGTTAAAACTGTAATATTTGCAAGCAACGCCGTTCATTACATTAAAATGGCAATTCAATGGAAACATAGCGAAATGTTGGCGATAGAGCCAGGTTGACATCATTTTTGCGACCATGTTGTCAACTTGGCGATTGATTGAACGGTGCAGAAGTTGATATGCTGTAGCTCCACCTGGTGGGGAGCTGTAACAAAGAGAATAGCACAAAAACCCTCTCTACAAAGAAATACAATTTTCATAGTGATCGGTTGAACGGTGTTGGATTGATGCGATTTCATACATACAAACATCCAAAAATATAGATAGATAGTTAGACAGATAGATAGATAATCTGTGTATAAGTTTATAATGGACAAGGTGTTTGGTAATAATGAAAAATAGAGAATATCTTAATAAACATAAATTGGCATCATAAATACTAGTTTTCACAAAGTGAAGAATTAAAAAACTTAGTGTCACTTGTTTTTGAAAAAGAAATATTCTCTCTTAAGAAATATACCTGATGTTTATTGATTAAATGTATCAAAAATAAAGGCTAATAAAATAATCAATACATTATTTCGATATTTGCCTTCACAGTTTGGCATTAAGTAATAGATGATGCTTTAAATTTACAGAAGTGATGCAGAATTTTTGTCTTTATTATCTTCATCAAAAATATCTGAATTAAGAAGATCAGTAATTTATGATTTAGATAATTATTCCAAAACAGACGCACAATGCGTTATTTCTTTCATCTTTAGAATATTCTAAGGAAATAAACTCGTTTCCCGATAAGTTATCGTTATTAAGTCACTTCTCTTCAAATGCTTCGTATTCGGCCTTGAAGATAGCTTTCCAAAGATCTCATTAGCGTTTCTAATCGTCTGCGCGAAGTGTTCGTGTCCGCGATGAGCGTCTGTTTCCGCTGATTATTTCCTGTTTGTAGAATTGAATTCCTTCGATTGCGATGCAGCGTCAGAGCAAGGAAATGAATCGCTACCCTGTATCTCCTATCTCCACACGGTGTTCAAGTTGCAAGGTCATGAGTTGAAGACCTGAAGTCTCCAAACGTCTTCTAAGCACTTCACACTAAATTCCCACTATTAGGCAAACGATCAGGAGAAATTATATCAACTTCTCTAATAAAATTGACAGCTCTGACAATAAATGGATTACTTGCATGGAAAGATATACTTCTGATCTTAATTTCCATAGACCCTGATCAATCCTAATTGATCCTGCTTTTCTTTAATTCCTAAGTATACTCTCTTTTACCTATTTTAATTTTATTTTATTTTTATTCTTAAATTATTTCAATTTACTACTCAATGATGGGTCGAGCTTCTCACCTAAACTTAAATGCAAAAATTGCTGACCTTTCTGATCAGCCATCGACATTAACTCCACTTGATATTAACTCATTTTAACTTTTTACATCTAAATACCGTAAATTCCGTTGTATAACGCGCACTTATACTTTCAAGTCGTAATTTTTAAGTATATTCGCCGTATAAAGTGCCCCCCCCCTTTTTGTAATGTACGTTTACCTGTAATGTACGTGTACAATGCTCTTATGTTTTGAAGTCATTTTTTTAGATATTATTCCAAACTTTAGAAAAAGTAGTGTACTTCCAGAAGTGCAAAAATTACGAGGTCCGTAGCCAAAAGCTCAGTCACTCCAGACATACATTTTTTTATAAGTTCTTAAGAAATGTCATTTCTTTTAAATAAACAGAATTAATTTTTTCCTATGCGCATCTTTCTTTAATTTTAAAGCTCTCATTTTTATACGCGGCTTATAAAGCGCATCCGTAAATTTCGATGTTATTTTTTTGTGATCGAAGTGCGCGTTATACGCCGTATCTCAGCATCGCTCCTTTTACTCCCTTCACGGAAGAAAAAATAAATAAATGAAAATCTTTCCTAAGTCAAGAATTATTTTTCTTCAATTTTTATCTTTATTTTATTTATATTTGTAAATTTATTCATTTTAAAGAAATTTCTCTTTTTACTACTTTTCTTTAGCTATTTTTAAATTTTAAATATTATTTATTAAAAAGCGCAATTTTTGAAAGCGTTTTAATGTTATCCAAAATGTCCTGAATGGAGATGAAGGTTCAGAAGAACTAAGTGCACCAAACTACAAATACTGAATTCCCTTGAATTACCACGTTATGCTTTTAAAAAGACTAAAATTTCATTTGATGCATTGCGACAGAAACAAAATAAAATCCAGTTGCAATTCATTTTTTTTTTCCACAACAATGCAAAAATACAGAACTCGTAATTTAGAGAACCTTTAGAACCCCCATCCAGATACCAAAGAGGATGAATTTAAGTCAGTATATTTCTTAAGTATACCGGGACATGCTCGAAAGAGTAAAATGCCAAACATAAAACTCTTTGCTTATGAGACATATATCTTTAAAAATTTCCAATGGAGCTTGGATTTTTTTCGTGATTTTATAATAAAAAAATATTTTAGTCACTCTGTAGAAGTATAAGAGTAGTTTTTTAATTAAATTTTTTTTCTGGTTAATTTAAGTGGGACATAAGTTTTGTGGTCTCATATAATACATGTTTACGTTTAGGTACTAATTTTTAAAAAAAAGTATCTATTAAATACGTAACATATTTTTATGCATGTATAAAACAATACACAAAATATAGTAAATTTAAAATATTAAGAGAATTTCTTTGAAATAAAGTATAAGACTTTGTAATTTTGAAAATTTCTATTTTCTCCTCCCCCCCCTCTCTCTTTTTATACATAAAATTATTTTATAAAATACTGGGTATTACTTAAACAAAAAAACTAGGTTTCCTATATACACAGGTATATCGTATAGAAGTATAAAAAAATTGGAACAATATAGTGCAATAGAGAATTTTTTTAAAAAAGCGTACCTAAAAGCAAACAATTATGCTTTGGAGAAAAAGTGAAAAACCTAAGCACTTGTAAGCGTTTTTTTACGTTTTTGTCAATTACTTTTTTCATGTTTTAAGGTTGTTTTAGCAACGAACACATAAATATTATACATAAATAGATTCAGAAAAATATGCGCATTTTTTTAATACGAAAATTGAAAAATCAATTTTTTGAATGTGTATGTGATGTCCTGGCTCTATTTGATTCGAACACATCGCTGTACACGCATGACTGATTTAAATTCCTTTAACCAAAGTACACACTGCACCTTTTGCTGTGGTGTCCACATCTTTATTAATGAAATCAATGTAACAAGTTTATCGTCTGCGATTGCCGAATAATGCACGCACGTGCTGTCGTTCGGACTAGACCCCGAAAATCTCGGAGAGTTTTCCAATCCATGGATGGACAGTTTCTGATGGGTGTAGTTCCGTAATAATAAGGCATTACTTTTGGATACTTTTAGCCCGAACATCATGTATTTATCCCAAGTAGCTAATTAAATGATTATATATTTATACTACTATTAAGTAGCATAAATGATGAATTAAATCAAGAGAATACCATACTCTCGAAAGAAGCCTGGTGCTATTTGCACCATCCAGCAATCCCTCTCGCCAGTTAATAAAGCAGAATCACCTCACCTTCTGAGGTTTTCCACAGACACTTTCTGGTTCACCGAGGTGGAAAATTCCCCATTTCTCTTCTCTTGATCTACTTCTATCACTTTCCAGAATGGGACCGATTACGACTCCCACTAGAAATGACACTTTTCCTTCCAAAAATGGTTCCATGCTTTTTCTTCCTCTTTTTTCTTTTTTTTTAATCCACCATTTCACAGATTTAACTCTGGCTGAAGCGAGATGATGGAACGGAGTCCATTCCTTCTCAAAACCGTAACCGTCTCACTCGTCCATCCCTCTTCCTTACCTAATCTGCGGTTATCCGTTATGAAGAGGGAGGAGGGATGCGGCTATTAGGAAGGAAGTGTTGCCTTTATCGTTTGGAAACACGCTTTTCAACCTCGGGAATGCGATAGGTCCCGAGTAATGACCTCCCTCACATCCGCTTTCGAACACTTTTATTTGTTCTATGCGCTGTCTTTCGATAAATGAATAAGTGTGTCTGATAAGGTTTACTTCTGTTATAAAGTGGTCTTCTGTCACAAGTTGTAAGGCATTTTAGAATCTTTCTGCCGGAGTGCAACAAAAATTGGAAATGGAATAAAAAATGGGACCTATATAAGATTTGCAGTCCGCTTAAAAACATCAATAATTCTTAGTATTGTATTTCATTCGTGTCATTTGTAAGTGATTATATATAATTGTAAACCCCCTCCCCTGTATACAACATATGGAGGGTGTTTTATAAGGATACCGTTATACTATAACAAAAAGCAACAACAAAAATACCGATAAAACCACTACAAATAACGCTTTCTGTTTAAAAAAGTAATTAAATTTATTAAGATATAATAGCATTATTAGAAATGTAATGTTATTTCTTTAATTCCTATCAGCGATTTTTATGGAATTTCTTCCTTCCCCACCCATTAATCCATGTTTTGTGGTGGCCACTATAGCCTAGTGGTCAAGGTAACGGACTTGTGGTCGGCGTGTCATGAGTTCAAGCCTAGTACCGCTTAAGACCCGCAGTCTGAAGAGCAATACACGTTAAATCTGTCGAAAGCTCAAAAGTCATCCCGGTGGTGTGGTAGTAAGGAGAGGGGATGCCAGCTCAGGTGTCATCCTCGTCACTTGACCATGGTTCAAAATTACGAGATCCATCGCAAAAAGCCCTCGAGTAGCTAAACAGTGTGACGTTAATATTCACTCACTCATTCCCCCGTGATTTTGTGACCACTAGAACAAAGAGTTAATTTTCAATAACTCTCTTAAAGAGTAAATAATAAACAAATAATATAACGCACAAATATTTATTCAAATAAACAAAAAAAAACATTGCACAGAAAAGTTTTCCTTTAGTGAGGATCTTGTCATACATTAAAAACTGACTACGTTAAGGGGGAGGGGATGAATATTACACAAAATTTATATGAAATGACAAGACAGAATTCTCTTTTTACTCTGAAGAAGAGTTTTGTTTAATTAATAAAAGCACGGTTTCTCTCTCATTCAACGATCTAAGAACATTTTTTAGAAAAAAAATTCATTTATAAATGTTATAAGGATTTTCTATATAGGAAGTAATCAAAAAATTCTCTATTTCGACTACATAAAGAAAAGCTTTAATTATAGTGGTTATATAATAAGAAAGATAAAACTCTCCCAAAACAACTATTTAGAGAGATAGAAGTTTGTAAGAATACAGGTATAGGTAAAGGAGTAAATAATGGGTAAATGCGTAACCCTCTGAAACTCTTAAAAATAATAAAAGGTTGTCGTTATAAAATAAAAATATATTTATCGGCATTTAATTGCTTTTCTTACTGTTTTTCGTTTTGTGAATAGCAGTCGTATATCAAATTAAAGTTTATTTTAGCCTTTAGTTGGTTTCAAATAGTGTTTATATTATGTTAACAAGTAATATAAAAAAATTAATTTTACTCCTACTAAGGCTAAATTTACTAAACTGACTAAATTTTTTAAGTCAACAAAGAAAATTTTATTTTAGTTACTTTTTATTAGATAATTACAATTAATATAAATATGTACATACATATGATACAATCACAGTATTAAGTGACAAAATAGAAAGGGATTTTCCTTGCAATTTTCCATTTTCCTTTCTATATGTGGTGTTTCACTATTATTTTTGTTTGTTACTATTTATTCAAAAATTAAATTTAATAATTCCAATAAAATAGTACAGTAAAATCAATTCACATTTTCAGAAATTAGGCCATCCCAGGGTGTATTTGAACCCACAACCATTGGATTAGAAGTCCAACGCGATATCCATTGCGCTACAGGGACACAACGACTGATTTTCATTTTTATATATGGTATTGGACTATTATTTTTGTTTCTTTTTATTCATTAATTAAATTTAATTAATGAATTAATATTTGATAAAACTGTATTTATATGAAAATTCATCTGCTACAAGTTAAAAAAATGTATTCGAACTTGAGTGAATGAATTAAGTATTTTATTAACGATTGAAAATTTGAACAAGATAGATACATAAATATATATATATATATAGGAAGAGTGTGAAATAATAGTAGAAATTGAACAAAAAAATGCAATACATCAGTCAAAGCCTTTGAGGGAAAACATTGGTGTACATATCCTAAGTGATTAAAGCCCATTTAATATCATTCTGAAAATTCTGTATTACATTCGAAAGAAGTACAGAAACTTTCAGTATAATTAGGAAGGAAATATCACTTCTACTGAATAAGAACATGATAGAACAACACTCTACACGCCCTGAAAAAAGACATATATGAGATATTTATACAAAAGATAGATCGAGCGAACAAGAAAAATCTAGGAAATTATCGCTGGGAGGGTTCTTAGGGCACCTGAATGCTAATTTCTCCCTTTGTGGTCTTTATTCCAAGTTTATGTAATATTCTTGTGCGTGCGAAACAAAATGAGGTGAAGAATCAAATCTGAGTGGACAACGCACCTTTTATTCTAATTGCGCCCTGAATATTTGATGAGGCACAAGAGGGCGCTTCACACTTCTAATTCTTCTGTTAATTCATTCGAAAAACAGACGAGTGCCATAAAGAACAACTAAGTGAATCAAAAATGCACATAAATTATTTGGAAGTTAAAAGTTCTGAAAAGCGATGACTGTGTTATTAAATGCTCATAACAATAGAAACACAAATTGCTTTTCGGAACTCATAAATCAAAATGTTAGGGTCTAAAAAAACGAATTGGAGCTCATTCATTCATGCATTTTTTAAAAAAGTAAAATATTCGTTTTAAAAGAAAATAGTGTGTTTATGCAAAAAGGACGCAGTAATCTAGGTATTTTTTATAATCATATGTTGTTTTTGAAGAAAAATTATAATAAAATGATCATCTCTAAATTTTAAATAATGTTCAGAAATTTTACAAATTCTTTTAAATAACAGTTTTTGTTTAAATTAATGTCGCTATAGAATTATACGAGAGGTACTGGCAACAGCCCTTTTTCTTCTGAACACCAACCAATTGAGTGACTGTATATTAACGTCGCACTGTGTAAAGGAAAACTAGGGTTATTGGAGACGGAACTTGTAATTTAGAACATGGTCAAGTGACGAAAACACCTCTCAGCTGGAACTCCTTCTCCGAATTTTCCTACTACACCAATGAGATGCCTTTGAGTTCCATCAGATTTAATGTGGTATATATACATCAACTGATCTAACGGCGTGTCTTCAACAACACTAGGTGTGTAGCTAAACAGTGAGAAGTTAGTATTTACTCACTCATTCAACAACACTAGGCTCAAACTCATGACACGACGACCACGAGTCAGAGACCATAATCACTAGGCTACCACGGTCACGACCAAGTGACGAAATTTTCTGAACTAGTGAGTAATTGGCTTTAAAGCTAAAACAAGCATATGTGTGTGTGAGTATAAGATAAAATCTTATTTTAGACCATACTTTTGGCAAAGAAAATCAAATTGTGCCAGCAGCATATTTTTCAGTAGTGGACTTCTAACCAACATGAGGATAATAAATCGCCAAGTTGGTGGTGATAAATGAAGTTGTGTGCTAATATAAGATCCATCTGAATATCCTATTACTTGAAAAAGTATATTATTACCTGTAGAATTACGGAGATGAGCATATTTCCTTTAGACCATTCGCTGCGATTTACAAGATACCCTGTAGTAAGCGTATGGTGCCAATACTCTCCCAACTGCGAGATGTGAGTCAGAAGTTAAGATTGATTGCAATAGGTCACGGAATAAACTTACAGCCGTTTGAATTAGAAATTATCAAAAAGGTAGAATAAAAATGTTATATGATATACCATTTTTTAAAAAAATACATTTATTTTTTTTATTATTATTCAATTCCTACTATATTTGCTCACTCTTTCTATATATATTTATTTATCTTGGTGGAATTTTCAATGGTTAATAAAATACATTTTAAAGCGCTCGATTGAGCTGAAATTTTGTATACATGATTATTTTGGGGATGACAATACAATAATTTAATTATTATTAATAAAAATTGATTAAAACTAATTATTCAAAGAATTACAAATACAGCCACGTTGACATCATTTTTGTCGACTTGTGTCAAAACTAGAGAAAAAAAATTTTGTTCTCACGTTTTAAAGCATTTAGTTGAACTGAAATTTTATAAACACGATTGTTTTGGATGACAATACGATACTTTGATGATAATTAATAGAAATTAATTACCACTTAATGTTGAGATTTTGTCTTATGTATACACACATTTATAGTAATTGTAACTATTTAATAAAAAGTAGCTAAAATAAAATATTTCTTTGTTGATCTAAGAAGGAATTGACTTAATTTTTTTTTCATATTACTTGTGTGTGTGTGTGTGTGTTTGTGTGTGTCTGTGTGTGTGTGTGTGTGTGTGTGTGTGTGTGTGTGTGTGTGTGTGTGTGTGTGTGTGTGTGTGTGTGTGTGTGTGTGTGTGTGTGTGTGTGTGTGTGTGTGTGTGTGTGTGTGTGTGTGTGTGTGTGTGTGTGTGTGTGTGTGTGTGTGTGTGTGTGTGTGTGTGTGTGTGTGTGTGTGTGTGTGTGTGTGTGTGTTTAAATAGCTTAGAAGATTCAATTAATATTATATTACTAAAATTAAATTTAAAACGTTTTCAATGCTATGGCTGTGTATATCTCTCTCTCTTTATCTATCTCTCGTCTTTAATATGTATACCAAGATTAAACGCACGACAACAACATTGTATGGCTTAATGTTTGATAAAAACCGTTTAGTTTGAGGACGTTTCTACTTAAGAACCAGTAAATAAAGTTAAATATATCGTTGATTCACTTAATTATTATAAATATATACATGCGTACAGAAATTTTTACATTGTTTAAATTTTTTTAAACGACGAAAATGAAAAAACGTAATGATTCTTTGAAATTTTTTTAAAAAAATACTACTTTGCATAGTTTATTCGCTATTTTTAACCGCAGAGAGAATAGCATTAAAAGACTTCAATCATCGTTGCTTTAGACGACAACACGAGTGCCGACGATGAAAAACTATAAAAATTAGAACTTATTCTAGAGACGAAGATAACAACAAGCTGTAACTCACTTCTGTGTATCTCCCCATGCCCAATCTTGAGACACAGTTCCTTTTAATATGCAAAAGACCTTGCACTTCCTTATAAGAGTGTGTGCGTGTGTTTTGAGTTGATTATTTATTAACGTCACATGTATGCAGAAGTAACTCGAGATTTATTAGTGAGAGATTTCGTTATTTTGAAACACATTCACAAAAGACTAGCTGGTAGCCTAATCGAGAGTTTTTCGTAAGTAGGCTTCCTACAAGTAACATGACTTGTACACTGCCGGACTGAATTGTATTTTTAACCCTTTATCTTTCAAGGTCACCTTAACTAATACTCTTAGTATAGAGCTAAAAAATTTGCATTGCTAATTTATTTTGCAAAGTTTAAGGAAATATGAAAAAAAAAGTGTATGTGCTTATGACCACACGATAGAAGTGATAATTTCAAATTTTATAATGTTATTTCAGGGATTATTTAGGTGAATAAAAAACAAAGAATATTTGTATTGTTATATAAAATTATTTATTCACACACATATGTCTGTACTCATAAAGTAATATTTTTTGAGAAATATACTATCATATTTGTCAATTAATCGTATTCTAAAAAAGAAACAATAGGTTTATGGTAGCTGAAGTAGGTCATAAATACTTTAGATTCAAAAATATTTAAATGTCTAAAAAAACTCCGTCAAGCGTTATTCCATAATTTGTCGTGCTTTCATTTGTCTTTTGACATAATTAAATTGAATTTTGATTTTAAAAAATCTACTAAAGCCTTTCATTTGCTTTTTGAAAAATCTATATTAAAATCCCCACTTAAAATAATAAGCAATTTGTTTAGAAGAGTTGATCCGGCTTTAGTATAGACAACTAAATTTTTGTGAATGAATTCGATAATATTTTCTCTACACTTTGATTTGATGAAATATAAATAGTAACCATTAGAATTATTTGTCCACATTTTCTGCTCTACATTATTTGTGCAAATTTCTCCGATACATGACTCAGTAAACCCAAATGATTCAGTAGTATTGTTACCATTGTTACGAGCGTAACGAAGCTTGGATTTTTAAAACGCATCTTTCAAGTACACTCTCCAGCAAAACGTGCCTAAAGAAGTTATCACTTCAAAAATTTCAGTAAGAATTGAGAGAAAATTCAAGTGTAATTAAATAAGAATGTATACAATACCAAAAAAATATGTTTAAAATTATTTATAGTTTATATATATATACGTTTATAAAGAAAATTATCTTTCTTTCGTACAAAATGAATACTACTGCACTTAGCAAAGGTTCTGCTTCTGATAAAATGACATATCTCTATAGAATAAATTATCAAAAAAGGACCAATAAGAGATTAAATTAAAATATGATTACTTTATTGTTTGAAAGGTCAAATTTCGTTAATACCGGTGAATATGTTCAAAAAATAGGATATAGCTTACTGTGTGCGATATTACAGACCGCGGCAGCCTAACGATTATCGTCCTGAGCTCTGGGCCGCAGTGTCATGAATTTAATTCTTAGTATCTCTGAAAACTTGCCATGTAATAAAGCTGATGCACGTTAAGGAAAATGCACTGATGAACTGCCGAGGGAAAGCTACGACACATTCACCCCCTTCCAGTGCCACCATTTTTTTTCACAAGCGTGTGTTGTTACACGGTTTATTGAGAGAAAGAAGAGGCGTGTTTATCAAGCTAAAAATTGTTTACTTTCACTTTTAAAAAAGCCAAAAGAACAGAATAAAATAATAATAAAAAAATTAATGTCTAGAGTTACAATTTAATTTTAAAAAATGATAATTTATCTGTTGTGTGATATATCCTGAATCATGGTTGAACACATAAAGCAGCATCACATTCTGAGCATTCATACACACCGAATATTTTTCCTTGCACAAACAACACTATTTTCGCATCGTACTTTCCTTAGAAGCTGTTAACGATACTGAAAAACTGCTTAGCTATGAATTTCCTTGTTCCAGGAATTTCCCTTTTAAACTCCTTCTCCACCTTTTCTCTGAAATAAGCACAAATGCTTTGCAAACGTTGTAAATGTCATTTTATTGTATTCCAAAACCGTGGGACTAGCTTTACACAGAGCAGCACAGTGCAAAAAGTCGTCATTTTGAAGGACGAGTATACACGCGCGTGCGCGTCCGGGGGTACTAAACACACCAGCTGAGGGACGTGTATACATGCCCACGGCACTTAAGGAATTAAATATGCCATGGCTTAAAGTGCTCTAGTTGACGGAATGCGGATATTCTCTTTCTCTTTCTTATCCTTCTAATTTCAATAAGTTTAAATCCATGAGTGCGTTCGCCTTCAGCATTCCCCAACACTACATAGGGTCTTTTGAACAGTTCGTCTTGTGTCAAGGCAACACAACTGAGCAGATGGTGAGGCGTGGCTTCACACGTATCGCACATTGTACAAACTACGAGCCTCTTACAATCCCCTGAGAACAATGTAATGGATTTTAAATGGTCAGACGTTAAACGTGCCAAAGCAGCTTGGAAAGGAGGTGGTGTGGTAGTTTGGAAAAGGGGTACCTCGTCACTTGTCCGTGACTCAAAATTACGACTACCAAAAGTCCTCATGCTGCTTTATATTGCGACATAATAAATATACTCGCTCACTCTACCAATATAATTATCAAAGAAATTCATATAGTTAGTGTAACGTTTGAAAGAATAACGGTAGCGTATTCTTGGTTAATTTAAATATGGAATTTATTTACGTCACAACTATTGAATATTATTTACTGAATTATATACACTGAAGTTATTAAACTTAATTGAAGATTGTTAGAGTCCACAATATTTTGTGAGAGGAGGAATCGTCTGGCCTTCGCTCCCGTGTAAGTTCAAAGCATCTCTCTTTCATCTTCCGGTCGACGGGGTTCGATTCTTCGGAAGTCAAAAAGGCGTTGCGCTGCAGCTGCAAAATGCACGTGCGAGTGTCGGGTCCACCAAAGACACCGATTGCTGTTGGGAGTTACGAGGTTACATTAGTTACACTACAGTCCCTGGCCAAATTATTAGACGCACTATAAGATTTTATGAAAAATGTTAATTATCGGGTGATACTGTACATGTTTTTTGTATTCATCACATACAGTGTGTGTTTTTTGGTTATCCATTTAATAATCTATTATTATCACAAATAAAACTTCATCATTAAAGAAAAAAATATGTATTTATTGGCTCTTGAAAGAAAACAGGAACAATTATAGTTAAATATTAATATTTTGTTGAGCCACCTTTAGCCGCTATGAGAGCTTCAATTCTGCGCGGCATGCTATCAATACAAGACTGTACTGTCTCCTGCATTTGAGGATGATGATTGCACACGTGAATTATTCTTTCTAAGAGCTGTGTTTTATTTGTAATCACATCTTTAGCCACTTCTCTTTTCATTAACTCCCAAATGTTTTCGATTGGGTTCATATCAGGTCTATTACCCGGCCAATCCAACAAAGGAATATTTTTTGTTCTGCCAAAAAAGCTTTGATAGACCGAGCTGTATGTCAGGGAGCTCCATCTTGTATAAAAATGTATGGTTTTCCATTTAGAAACCATTCTTCCAGCTGCAGAATCAAGCGATTTTGCAAGACATCTTGTACTGGTCTTGCCGCATCATACCTTTAACCACGTCCAGACGTCCAGTACCCTTGCCACTGATGACTGACCAAATCATTATTTTTAGGGTGTTTCACAGTCCGAACAACACAGTCAGAATGAAACTTTTCTCCATCACGACGACGCACAAACTTAGTTTTGTTCTGCAAAATTTCAAATGTTCTTTCATCACTGAAACAGACGTGTCAAAAAAATAAAAAAATATAATAAATAAACATTTTTGCTGTTCCTTCTGTAATAGAAAATGGTTAAACACTTTGTTTGTGAATAAATTATAACAACATACCGATCTCCAGAAGTACACATCTTTATCACACCAGTGTTTGGCCCAATTCAGACGCTTTGCTTTTGTTGCAGGGGTTAACCTGGACTTCCTGGTGGGGCGGCAGGTCTTAAAATTTAGATCTTTTAATTTTCTTCGTACAGTGCCTTCAGAAGCATTCACATTAATATCTTGGAGTTGCGATTTTATCACTTTTGTGGTAGCAAATCCGTTTTCAAGGCAAATTTTCTTAAAAGATCTTTCTGACCTTGGGGGGGAAATAGGCTTTCTGCCGCACTTTTTTTTTTTTTTTTGGGCTCAATTCTTCCCCTGACTCTCAATTTTCTTTTTTATGCGTCGTACACTAGCTTCAGAAACTTTCAGCTTTCTTGATATTTCGCGGTTTGAAAACAATTTTGCATTCACAAGGGAATTTACTTCTGCTTTCTTACATTGTGAAAAAATAGCCTTTTTTACCCATGCTGAAAGTGTACAAACTGATCATTTAAACGCCGCACACGAAATAAACAAATAACTGCATAAAATAAAACTGCTAAATTAACAAACAAAGCACATTAACCCACAGAAACACGTCCACAACTGAAGCATGCGCGAACGCGACTCGAGCAGGTTTTTGACTTGTTTACGTTCGTGTGACAATTTATTAAATTTGTGTTGCCATGTGTGAAAAATAAATACAAATACAAAATATATCATAAATTTACTCATTTAAAATCCATTGGATATATGTTTAAATACGAAAGTATTGCATATAAACTTATATAAATCAATGAATTATTAAAAAACAGGAGTGCGTCTAATAATTTGGCCAGGGACTGTATATCCTTTCTTCCTCAGTGGCTCGACAGCCGACGGTGGGCCTTGGGCTTCTCAAGAAGTCTTTTCCAGGCCAGCCTTCTTCTTGCTAGTGTGTTCTCCAATTCTTAGTTCTCAAAACTAGGAAATCTTTTTCTAGGCCATCAATCCATCTAAGACTTGGCCTGCCTTTTCTCCGTGTGCCAATTGATTGGGAATTGAAGACTTTTTTAAAGGAGCGGTCTCCGTCCATTCTGACAACGTAACCTGCCCTTTTAATTCGTTGTATTTTGACGAAGTTAACGAAGTTATATTCTTTACATGAAGTTACACTGTATAAAGTAAAAAAATACATCCGCACATATATTTAATCAATAAACCATCTAAACAAATTGTATAATAGGAGAAAAAGTAATTATTTCAATAAGCAACTGCATTGAACTAATTTGTCGGAGAGTTTTGTTGCGATGTAGTAAATAATCAAATTCAAAACCAATGTAATGTTTTTTGAAATTAAGAATGCTCATAAATGTGACTCAACAAATCCTTTCTCTCTCTCTCTCTCTCTCTCTCAATTCTTGATTCAATTAATATAATTCTGATATACATATATGTTGGAAAACAGTTTCTGTTCTTTACATTTTTGCATCACCATGAAACACTGTTCATAGCAAGCCGTTTGTATAATTCTGGTTGAAAATAAAAACTGATGCACAAAAATCTTTCATCAGAGTTATTTCGAATAGCTTACTACTTAAATAGAAATAATTCTTTTTTTATTCTGAGCTCATAATTCTTAGGAATTAAGGAGCTTTTCTCGCCCTGAGTTTTCTTCAACTGCTTAATTCTTAAGCCTCGATCAATAAATCCAACACATCGGACTCTGAAAGTGTCTGCATCCCAAATGAATCCTTTTTTTTCTGAGTTCAGCAAATGCAATGCAATTACACACATTTTCGGGTGTTTGGTTCTGAGAGCCCCTTGATGGTCGTCCAGCTCATTAAGCAGGCGCCTCTGCTAGGGAGTAGGCGGGGGCTATTATGTGGGATTATAATTTCTTAGCGATCCTTGTCTCATGCCTAAATGATTACAGAGTCTCAATAATGATGTCTTTATCAAGGCTAATGCGTCTACAAAAAGTCATAGACGGCTAAAAGCCCGCGGAATGAGAAAACAGAGTTTCTAATTATTTATACATTTATACATTTTTTTCGTAAAAATGTTAAAAAATGCAACATAAAGCTCTTATTGAGACTTAAATCAGTGGTTCTCAAACTTTCAACATTTGCAACCCAATTTTAAATCATAATTTTCATCGCAAGCCCCTCCATATTTTAATAATGTATTGAATTCTGTAATGTACTTTGACGCTAAAGCTACAATAGGACTTTAATATAATAAACTATATAAATTATCAAAGTATTTTAAATCTTTTTATATATAAATCTTCTATGCGTGTATATGTGACTACACTCCTACTAAACAGCTGGACCGATTTTGATGAAATTTTTTGTGTGGATTCAAGTGGGTTGGAGAATCGTTTAGATTCACAATTTGGTCCGATATCGTAATTAGTTAAAAAAATATTAATTAAAAACATTCAACTCAATATTCACCTGGATTGTTGTAACAACGTTATTGTTATAAAAATGACGTAAATTGGCGTCAAAAATCGATTTTCAGCCAAACTGGCCAAACCGGGTCTTCGTTATTACAAAAATGCAGATGAATCATCCTTTTTAGCGTTTTTAATTAATATATTTTCAAATATTCTTTATATATATATATATATATATATATATATATATATATATATATATATATAATTCTTCTGTGCGTATGTATGTGACAACTCCTTCTAAACGGCTGGACTGATTTTGATGAAATTTTTTGTGGGTTCAAGTGGATTCGAGAATGATTTAGATTCACAATTCGGTCCAATATCGCAATTAGTTGAAAAGGTATTAATTAAAAACCTTTAAACGCATAATTGTTTTACGCATGTGTGCTGTTTATTCTGCTAATGCACGGCAAGAAAAATAAAGAAAGAAAAGGGGAGAATTTTCCGATATTTTCGCCGTTTTTAAAATTGCAATCTAATTTTTCTATCAAAATCAGACAAAAAAATAATTACAGAATCGGAAAGATTATTCATTTCGCCACGATACGTCATATATCTTATATATATATATATTGATTGAATATTAACGTCGCACTGTTCAGCTACACGAGGGCTTTTGGCGACGGACCACGTAATTTTGAACCATGGTCAAGTGACGTGGACGACACCTGAGCTGGCACCCCCCTCTCCTAACTACCACACCACACCAACGGGAGGACGTTTCAGCTCTCGACAGATTTAACGCGCATCGCTGCCCTACACGGCGGGTCTTTAGTCGTACTGGGCTCGAACCCGTGACAAAGAAAGCCACGGTCCGATACCTATACCACTCGGCTACCGCGGCCACTATATATATATATATATATATATATATATATATATATATATATATATATATATATATATATATATATATATATATATATATATATATATATATATATATATATATATATATATATATATATATATATATATATATATATATAATTGTGTGCGCGTGAATGTGACTGAACTCCTCCTAAGCGGCTGGACCGATTTGGATGATATTTTTTGTGTGGGTTCAAGCGGATTCGAGAATGATTTAGATTCACAATTCGGTCCGATATCGCAATTAGTTAAAAAGCGCCAAAATTATGTAAGGCCGCGCTATTGTTCATAAAAAATCATGGGCGATATTCTTGAGGCCACTATTTTGAGCTGAAAACTTCAAGGTGAAGTTGTAATTCTACCACAGATCCCAATGATTCTATCAGACTCACCTACCCATTCAAATGCTTGCAATTTCCAATTCACTTAGCATTTGCTGTGACCATTAAAAAGTCACAAGGTCAATGATAGTTTGTGGCTTAGATTTAGAAAACCCTTACTTTTCGCACGGCCAATTATATGTTGCATGTCCGAGGTTCAGTAAACCATCGCATTTGTTTGTTTATACCCCATAAAGATTACCCAAAAACATTGTACATTCAATGGCATTATGATATATTTATTTTTTGTGCATTAAAGCATTAAAAAAATATACCTGTTATTAAAATAACTCGTTTTATTATTTTTTTTACCCTTTAATCAAAAAAAAGTTTCAGTTTCTATTCAGAATAGCTTCCATATTCAACTTAATTCATAGTAAACACATACTCACACACAATCGATAGGTCGAATTGTGGTAACTGTACATGTAATGATGTCAAGTATTGTAATAACTTTCTTTGTAAAATAATTCATCAAAACTGTCCAGATTGTTACAACTTATTCAAAAAAAGTTTGTAATTTTTGGACTTAAGACGTGTGTACAGGACAACGTCTGTCGGCACCGCTAGTTTTATATATAATCTTGTGTCGCCCGTCCGGTATAGTGGTTAGCGACGCTGACTGCTGTGTTGTTGGGCATGGGTTCGAATCTCGGAGAAGACATGAATGTTTGAAATGTATAGTACCTTCAGGGCATGGGGGTACTTTAAATAGCCGTCGAGCGACAAGTCCTCTCGGGAGGTTGATGGAAAGGGAAGAGAGAGGTGGAAGGCCACACACACTCTGACCATCTCCAGGGTGTTCTCCCTCAAAATTGGGGTGAAACCGAGCTAGATTGGTCTGTTACCTGTATGGTGCTCAAGGCTACGGATAACGACAGCCGTCACTTAGCCCTTTGCCATGATGAATTTCGTAGATCTTGATCTGGCCTTTGCTGATCAGGTGGCATTAGTAACAACAAGAATACATAGTTTTGTATATGACAAGCCCATGAGACACACACAGTCACTAATCATTATTAAACTTCTTCTTAACTTAGTATTGATAAATTAATTATCAAATACATTAAGCAGTACTGATACATTTATAAGTATATTACATCATTGTAAATGTATCTTTTATTTTTTGTTATGCCAAACTGTATTTTGTTTTGCCTTCTTTCATTATTTTTTTAAATAATCTTTTATTTTCGACTTTTTGATCAATGTAGGGTTATCACGCCCCTCTAGGGGGTCGTACCCCAGGGTTTGAGAATCCCTGCATTACTAAAATAAATTATCGATTAACGTCGCATCCGAGTACTATGAATTTTATTGATAAGGGGATTCGTCATTTTTAGTTTTGATCAAGTGATTTAGAGGGTACCAAAGCAAGGAATCAAAATACCTACTCATTTGTACTTAACGTACTTTTGTTTCGTATACGATTCTAGAGAGGGTGTGTGAAAAGGAATTTTTCGAGCAAACCTCATAATTTTTAAATGAATGAAGCGACAAGAATGACAACGAATCTAACCCCCATATAAGTTACATAAGATGAATCGCAACTGCACTGATGAGCAAAACTTCAGCAACAATGTAAATTTTAAGCAGATAGCCATGAAATTGCAGAAAAGAGGTTATTGTAATCAGTAAAATGAATACACAATTCAGTAGAAAGGTGATGCTTAAACAAATGACAGGAACAAAATGTCATAGGTATTAAAGCGAAATTACAGACATTCTGTGCAAGAGCAAGATAGTTCTTTCGGGAAATATTGCTAGTAAAAATCACCCGAATGACTTCGCACATGGAAGAATAATCGTAAAGCTGGAGGAGGGGTGGAGATTAACCAAAGTCGCTGAAGAGTTCGGAATTAACAAAGGTGTTGTTTCGCGGACTAGAAAAGGCTCTTAAACTATGAGTACAGCTGTTAGAAAGGTTAGTTGTGGCTACTTTAGGAAAATAGCTGCAGTAGATGACCGATACATCGTCTTGCAGATGAAAAGAGCCCGATACCAGTCAGCAAGCGCCATTGCTTAGCAACTGTGTTCAACAAAAAGTGTCGAGGTTTATTGTGGCCAGACGCCTTCACAAAGGTGACATAAACGATGCATTCCTTAGAAAGTTGCCCAACGGTGGCAGCGTTTAGATTGGTGTAAGGAGCACAAAAACTGGACATCTCATCAGTGGAGTCGTGTCCTCTTTACGGATGAGGGTCTTTTCAGTGCCATAAACAATTCCCAAAGCCAGCTGATTTGGTGAGAGGTCGGTACACGGTTTCAGGCCCGTAACATCATGGAAAGAGACCGCTATGATGGTCTTGTTGAAGTCATCTGCGGATCCATTATGCTGAACGGTTGGACTGAGCTCCAGGTTTTTGACGAAGATCCTGTATAAGGAGAGGATAAGGAGGTGATCATTTCCCCAAGTGCGTCTGTTTCTAGATGCTATTGGACCAGACGTTTTTATTAAAGAAAATGTACGGCCACACCGGACTTCTGATGTTCAACAGCGATTGGAAACTGAAGATATCATTTGAATGGATTAGCCAGAGTTTTCTCATGATTTAAATCCCACGGAACATATATGAAATGCTTTGTGGAGACGATAATTGAAACAATAAATGAACAAATGCTGATAACGGAATGATCGCTCTTACCTCAAAAACTGTTGGACAATCTGATGCTGAGTATAGAGAAACGGTGCGAAACAAGCATAGCAGTAAGAGAAGGGAATATCCCATACTAAGGAACATCTGCTTTTTGTTCTCTTTCTTGGACGGACAATCATGTGTAATGATACCATGAATTCAATAAATCCTTTTATTGTTTTTGATTCCATACTAAATACATGCATTGTATTCATTTTTGTGCAAATGTGCTTTCATCATCGTTTAAATGCAAAATACTGCCTCTAATTTCTGAATTTTATGTCTCTTAGATGATTTCTCGTGGAATTATGGTCAAGAAAACACTTGTTGCTTAAGCTTTGTATACCTGTGCAGTAGCATTACGAAGTTATTTGGTGAGTGAGAGTGTTAACTTCACACTATAAAACAACATGAGGGCTATTGACGACGGATCGCGTAATTTTGTACCATGGTCAAATAACTAGGATGCACCTAAGCTTGCAATCCCCTCTCCAAACGACTAAGGGGAGGACTTCAAGTTCTAATGTGCATCAACCTCTCTGCATACTGGGGTCATCAGAGGCACTAGAGCTCGAACTCTCTCTCTCTCTCTCTCTCTCACACACACACACACACACACGACATGATGCCATAAACTCGTGACCATTTTGAAGCCATACCACAGTTTTGAACTACTATCGCTAGACGCAGCAGACCATCTACACGTAAAAGACACAATGCGACAGACATAACATCCATCAGCACCTCTATATGACGGTATTTGAAAGAACGAATCTCAAACCTTCAGCCCAATCAGTTAAGAGCTCTTTACGTTACTAATTAAGCTATCACATCCCCAGGACATAGAAATCCTTATAAGCCTATTTTCGATCAACGCGTAACAATTTCCTCCATTATTTTGCACCACAATGAACAAGGGCTTGAGAATTCGTTTTGATTTCAATGCTATGTATCAGGGAACCCAAATAAAAGACACCTGCGGGTGTAACCATGGGTTATTTCATAAGGTCTATCATTTCCAATCTGGGTTTTCTTCCATTCAGCCCAATCGACACTTTAAGCTAAAGCAACGACCAAATAGTCGGTACATAAATAGTCAGCGAGATAGATCATATAGAGGAATAGAGAAGACACAGTAGATGCTTGTGAACGATATTGCCACTTTGATACGTGCCAAGGCCAAATTGTCGTGTCCACATTTATAATTGCGACAACTTTTGAATTGTCAAGTCCAAGGGGTTGTACCTCGTTCAGATAAATACAAAATTGATTCTTACTCTTTAGCTTGTCCTGTCTGCATATCGCACGTAGTCATTTATCTCATTCTCTCTCTTTGTATATATAAAGAGAGAGCGTAGTTTTTTGTTGGTGAAATCCTTTCGAGTTGATTCAATAGCTTCTCCACTCATGCTATGTTTGATATCCTCCTCTGGGAATCTCAATAATAAGCAATATTTTCACCTCAACCAACATGAAGAGAATGTAAGACGTTAGGTATTATAAAAGCAATATAACTTATATTTAATTATACAATATTTACTTTAAAACACTCTGGAAGAAAAACTTCAAGAATTTTGGTATATTTGATATTCTTTCACCAATAACTGTAAGATAAACAGAGAATATAAAGAAAAACATTTAGTGAATTTCTATTCCCAGAATCGAAACATAATTTTTGTGTCTATTAGTAGTATATGAATTTCGAATAATGTGTATTAAATGGACTGACAGACGTCTAACAGCTGCTGGGGAACGAAGAAAAGTGAAGTTGGAATCGGCCCAAACACGAAACTTTAACATTTTTTTTTTCTTTTCTTTGCTCTCTCAATTGTATGAAAAATGCCGTAGGGAAGGAAATCCATACACACCCGAATAAACACTACGGCAGGCGATTTCCAACGAAAGTAACTTGGCATGAGGGCCATAAATAATAATTTCCGTGAAATTTAGTGTCAGCTGCCAAAAGAATAATAAATGGCCTTCTATATCGATGCGTTATTTAGAGATATTGGAAGTGTTTTAATAATTTTTTTTCATCTTTTTTGTGTTTTATCTCAAACCGCGCGGACACTACGTCCACTTAACTGATATTAAACTGAGTAGAGTTTCGGAAATGAGCCTTTAAATTATAGAAGTTTTTGAGAGGGAGAAAAAAGTGCGTAATTTTTGAAATGTAAAACATTATATCTATTTAGTTTTGACATTTTTCTTACTCTGATATTTTCACATTGATTTTATCTGGTCATTATTAAATTATGTAAAAAAATCCCAAGAATTCCGTCATTCTGTATTTCATAATACAGATTTATTCAAGTTAATTAAACACATTGTAATAGAAATTCCTCGCACAGTGTCGTTAAACTCAGTTTTTTTAACGATGGAGGACACTAGACACAGATGATATATTTAATTGTATATACCACATCAAGTGCAACTCTTCAGGTGAAGTCTAAACTCTTTATTGTTCCTTAGTACTATTCTTTGGTGAAATGACCATTCAAAATTCAATTTAGATACACATCAACAATGTTGTCAATAAGTTAATTCCCCCAAGAAATTATCACCGAAGTGTTTGGTAATTTTCTCTATTTGCAATCTTCCTACTTATCAGCCAATATTTACCATTAGCTTCCTTTTTTCCGCCATAGCCCTCGTATGGCTTCAACCTGAGATGTTAACAAAAATGTTTTCTTACGTCTACATTATAGACATATATTTGTAACAATTACATGTTTGACTTGAGCGAATATATAAATGAATGTTTAGCACAGCTTGGCCAGCTATGGCTATTATACGGATAAAATAAACCTAATAATTGGTTATTTAACTTTACATTAACAATAATTAGTTCCAGTTGAATACTAGCCCCTTTATAAATCAATATTCCCCGTAACCACCTCAATCAAGTCAGAGTTTTTTAATTTATATTTTTATTTATTAGTTGATAAAATGTTCATCTAAAAAGCATGAATGTTTATTAGACAATAATTCCATTTCTTTGCTCTCTCTAGCCAAGTGATCATGGGCACGAACTCGCGGCTTACGAATCATGAGTTCGAGTCCTGGTACTACTGAAGACCTTATAACGTAGTTCCTTAACCAGATGTTTGCTACCCCTATTTTCTTCTCTTATGCCCTAGGTGAAGAGGCACGCCATGTGGCCTTTTCTTTAAAGCGTACTATAGATATGACACACCTGATTGAACGGCTGTCCATTCTTTTGTTCTTTCTAACACGTGACCGTGATACACATAGGTGGAATGGATGGTCCGCTATTGTGAGGAGGAAATGTCAAGGATTTTATTTTCTCCGTGTCAAATTGACGTGTCAATTTATGGTCCATCCACATGATTTTGATGTGTGGTGACAAGATGCCCGTGCCCAGTTGGTACTTTACCCCGACTGGTACTTTGCCATGAAAGAACCAAAGGTGGTTGGTACCAAGACATAGGGTGTCGTGTTCCTTCCAATCAAAAATTGTATGAAGACGTTAGGGTAAGAGAGCACCCTCCCCCCCAAAATGTTTAAAGAGACAGATCAAGGGGAGATCGATCAGATCAGCTAGACCAGCGAAAGATCTATGACGAAGATGTTAATACGAACCTGTTTTATTATTTTGACGAAGCTTAAAAGTTATGATATTTAGTGGAAAGAGACTAATAGACGACGATACCAAGTATCTGAAAACTAAATATACAAATAGATAATATAGCTATAAGTGTCAACGATAAAAAAAATGTAAATAAAAAATAATTTTACTAAAGCTTCATAATCCATCTCGCTTCCCAGAAATTTAAGTAAAACTGAGGTCCCTAAGTTACAACCCGCAGTGTAGAGAGGGCAATACACGCTGATTCAAAGTGCTCAAAGTACTCTCTTTGGCGTGTTATAGAAGTTTGGAGAGTCAAATGTCGGTATCATCAATCGACTATAGTACAAAATTACGAGGTCCAACACCAATTGCCCTTATATCCCTTTGAATTTCGAATATAAAGACCCATGATTTCAAGACGTTTTGTGACCACGATAACCATATTGTCATGGGCACGAACTAGAGGCCATCGTTGCCAAGCTATTGAAATCTAGTGCCACTCACGCACCGCCTTGTAAAGGGACTGATGCACGTTAAATATGTCGAGGATAAAAGTCCTCACAGTGGCGTGATGTGAAAGTTTGTAGAGTAGGGTTCCATTTCAGGTGAGTGAGTGAGTGTTGGGGTTATTAGTGCAAGAGCCAATTTTGGTTAAACTGCTCCAAACATGAATCTATAAATGTGTTGAAGTTTTTCAGTAAACATTTTGTACTGTAATCTGAACGGAAAAGGAAAGAAAGAGGAAATTTGATGATAAGAAAGAGGGTCGAAAAAAGAGAAGAAAATCACTAGGGTAACCCCGAAGTCGTGACACTCGTGTTTACCAAAGACAGTAAACCCCTTGTGAAAAGGAAAAGATCACTAGGGCACCTCGGGATTGTGTGAATCCCGTACTCATCCAAAGAAGATGAGCCCCGAGGGGTCCAACTCAGGTGTCGTCCTATCCTCTGACCGTAATTTAACATTAGGAGCTCCGTTGCCAACATCCTTCGCGTTATTTTAATTGTGAAGTGAATAAAAAGTTAATCAAATCTGTCCCTAATGTGTTGTTAATTAAAGAAATATTATTTGATATCACTGAATCCCAAATTATTTGAATGATTTTTTTTTCTCATCTTGTAAAACAAAAGCATTAAATGAAAATTTAAGTTTTTTTTTACTTTCAAGCACATATTTTGGCGGATTTATAAAAAAAAGTGATTCTATATGAAATGTTTAAACGAAATTTTGACAAGATTAGTCTACAGAAATTTGTAATAATTTTGCTGTATATGGTATTTGGGCCCATACTTGAACTATAAAGCCTTTAGAAAACTAATTTATATATATATACTTTGCATATACAAAGGAATAAGCGGAAATGTTTTATCAGTTTCGTACAAAAAAAGGGAGAAGGAGTTTTTAATTACAGTATCAAAGAGTTGAGTTACTCTTTGTGTCTGAGTTGAAAGAGGAGGGGAGAGGAACACGAAATTAAAAATCGCTGAACTCACCCACTGATTAGCCGCCACAATAGCGTTACAACGAGAATCATGTAAATCAAAAAGTACGCGCATAAATGTTATGCTAATGCGTTGCTCCACACTCAGCGGAGGGAGTGAAGTTATTTTTAAAATCATTCTTCCTCCATCTTTATCTACACCCCTGCTGCCTATTTGAATATCTAAGCCATTTTAATCCTAAAGCGCAACACTTGCTCCGTCCAAAAGATAAGTCCAGAACATGCACCCAACGCATAATTCCTCCCTAAACATAGCAAAGGGGGGAGCGTCAAAAAGCATTTCTGTCGCTCCTAGATTAGAGGGTGGCGAGGGAGCGATTTCGTACGTAAACCGGCAACCCCTTAGAATTCGGTGGTATCGCGTGCCACCAAAGAAATCGAGGCTTGTTATCATCAGCACACCCCTTTGGTGTCATTTTGTTTAGCTCGCTTGCTCAACAAAAGAGGGAGATCAGCGCATCGTTTGCAAGGGTCATTTCCCTTTTCTCAGACGATATTGGTTTGGAGCATGTGTCTGGCAACAAGGCATCTCTCAGGAGGATCTTTAAGTTGTGTGTCGTTCCACGCGATATTAACCGAATGCACGTGAAATCTGTCAGGGGAGTCGTTTCAGAAGGTGCCTTGAAAAGCCATTGTGAGTTCACCGTTAATGTCTCTGTTACGTTGATACAATGTCTTTCCGACCTTAGCTATGCTTCAACATTTGATCGATACTTATTTGTCCTTTCTCACTCTCGTGCCTCATAATTTTAATTTAAACATTTAATGAGCGACGCAAGAGTTTATGTGAGATGACCCAGCGTTAATAAGTTAATTTTTTTTACGTCGTAATAAATCTTTCGTTACATGCTCCGTAATATTTTAGGACGTTTCGTATTTTGTTTATGACGTAATTTATGACGTATGTAATATCTAGTTAAGCAGATTTATTAAGTTGGAACAAGAAACATTTTATGCTGTCTGTTTTTGCTGAATACCCTTCAACCATTCTAATTACTAACAAGGTACTCGTTTAGACTATACTTAGTACATAAACAGTGGTTTCGAAGTACATATATTTCATCTGATTGTAATTAAAGTCCTTCTAGAATAACACGAAGCTTATTGATGATGGAGATCATGTAACTCTGATTTTATTTTATTTTTTTAACGCCACGCTCCAAAGCAACTTGAGTGAGTGAATATTAACGTCGCACTGTTCAGCTACACTAGGGCTTTTGGCGATAACCCACATAATTTTGAACCATGGTCAAGTGACGTGGATGACACATGAGCTGATACCCCCTCTGCTAACTACCACACCAACTGGAGGACGTTTGAGCTCTCTATAGATTTAACGTGCATCGCTGCCCTACACGGCGGGTCTTTTGTGGTACTGGGCTCGAACTCGTAACAAGGCCAGCCACGATCCGATACCTTGACCACTCGGCTACCACGGCCACAAAGCAAACTGAGAATATTTGATGATGGGTCTCTTAATTTTGAACCTGGTTCACATGACGAGGAAGATACCTGAACTGGAACCCCATTCTCAAAGCCATGCCAAAGAGAGGACTTTGAGATGCGACAACTTTACCGTACATCAGCTTCATGGCGGGACTTCAGTGATACCAGGACTCGAACTAACGACTCACTGGCCAAGAATTCGTGACCATGACCACTCGGCTATCCCTGCTACCTTGTAGTTCTGACTAGCAGTTAAGCGATATGAACATTTTCAGATGCTACCTCGCATTCCTAATTCCACATCACATCGCACGAAAACTTCGAGACCTAGTTTCATATAATGTGCATCAATCCTAATTTCTCCTTACAGGTCAGAACTCAATCTACGAACTGAATTGAACATCACCAGCTAGGATACTCGTAATATTAAATAACCATGATACCTTAGCTAGAGAATGCGAATTAGAAAACTTGAATACCGTAAAAAATATCACGTGAATGTTTCCCACAGAGATTTTTACTATATTTTAAATTTATTGGATAACACATAATAATGTAGAGCAAACATTTAGCTTAGAGGTTTTTCTTGTGTGTATGTGGCTTTTGACTGCGGCTCAGCATTACGTTGTCTGTCATCAAGAATCTATTTTGAAGCCTTTATATATGAATTGTAGTAAGAAGCAAAATTGTATTAAATCAAACTTCAAAAAAAAAATACGATGATTTTGAATAATTATCGGCCTGTTATTTAAAGATGCCAACCTTAAACAATCGTAAAATTCTATCACTCTATACCCCTTCTTTTAGAATAAATTCCCTTCGCCTTGTTTGATATTATATATAATGTAAATATGTTCCCTCGCGCAAAAGTTATTAAACAGTAACTAATCAAAAAACCAGGGATGGCGAACCAATGACACGCGTACCATCAATGGTACGCGACACAATATTTTGGGCACGTCACCGATCAAAATGGTTTGCATTTTAGTTCAAAATAACAAAGTTCACTGTGAAGTATTACGACCAAACGCGAGTGTTCAGTCGTAGTGCGTGAGGCGGCAGGGTGAGTGAGTGAATATTAACGTCGCACTGTTCAGCTACACGAGGGTTTTTGGCGACGGACCACGTAATTTTGAACCATGGTCAAGTGACGAGGACGACACCTGAGCTGGTACCCTCCTCTCCTAACTACCACACCACACCAACGGGACGTTTCAGCTCTCGACAAATTTAACGTGCATCGCTGCCCTACATGGAGGGTCTTTAGTGGTACTGGGCTCGAACTCATGACATGCCTGCCATGATCCGGTTCCTTGACCACTGGGTTACCGCAGCCTCGAGGTTGCAGGGAGAACACTCGTTTGTTATAGTCTTACAATAATAATATAAGTTATTTTTCATCTATTCTGCAACAACAGGAGTCACACTAATGTTACTTCAATTTGAATTACACGCATAACTAAAACATTTGTAACAATACAGTGTAAAATGTATTTTTTTACCTAGTGAATAAAGAGTTTTGAGTTGTCAGTATTTATAATTTTCCCAAAAATCGCAAGTCAAAATTATTTGACGGCCCGTCTATATCTCATTATACACTTCTTCAGAAAAAATGGCACGTTGATGCATAAAGGTTCACCACCCAGCTATATACCAATTTTTTAGTTACGTAACCATAATTTCGTACTTCATTCACATCAGTTATTCTATAACATTCACTCTTGGAAATATAGCCCTATTTTCAAGACTTGAAGGAAAAAACTTTGAAAAGTAAATTTACTTTCAAACATTACTATAAACCACTTCCTATTTTTTTTCTGAGAGTATTTACTTACTATCAGAATTTGTATTCATTCAGTTAAACTCATTTTAAAAGTGAATTTAGAAAAAAATTCATTTTAATCCACTATCCTCGATGACAAATGTTTGATGCAAACGGCACAGACGGCATTGTTATCAGTACTGAAATCATTGGTTAAAGCAGTGTTTCTCAAAGTGTGGGGCGCGCCCCCCAGGGGGGGCGCGATGACCCTACAAGGGGGGCGCGAGCATATTGAAAATTTCAAGATTTAAAAAAAATAACTGGAAAAAGAAGTAAAACAAAATACTTTCTTCCATAATGAAAAAAATACACAACAACACTGATATAATTTATGTTTACCATCTGGCGTTTTTCCGTCATCAAATAGCTATCTTTGATCCCAAAACCAAATTAAAGAAGAAAAAACATTTTGTTTAATTTGCTGTATTTCCTCAATGAGAGATTTTTTTTATTACGTTTTAAAGTAAAATATTACTCGCTAAAAGAAAAACGAAACCCAGACCCTAAAAAAATTCTAAGAAGATAAACAATTAATCACTGTAATTATTATTGAAATACTGTACATTAGTTGTAGAAAAAGAAAAGGAAGATATTATTCACTTTTCAGCCAGGCTGCATAATACATTTGTTAATCATTTGGTTGACCTTCAAACTTACTGGTGTGGTTTTTTAGATCATCCGTATTTTTTCTGAATACACTTTTAAACCGGGAGTGGTGGCGCGGGACATCTGTGATCTTTATTGAGGGAAATTGAAACTGATCAAGCAAAAGAAAAACCTGCTGAAATAATACATATTATTCATGATTGAGAAACGCCATGAACATGAAACGAAAGGAAAATTTTTCAATGCTTCCTAAAGAACTCCATCAACCTAATATATGAAGCCATAAGTGTACCACAAGGTTCAGTTCACCTTGTCAAAAAGACACAAGAAAGAAAAAGTTCAACTTGCTATTTGTTGATTACCAAAGGAGTCACGAGTTCGAGCCCAGTACCACTAAAGATCCTCCGTGTAGGGGAGAGATGCACGTTAAATCTGTTCAAACATCCTCTTGTTGGAGTGGTGTGGTAGTTAAAAGAGGCCAGCTCAAGTATCGTCCTCGTTTTTAACCATGGTTCAAAATTACGAGGTAGTCTCCAAAAGCCCTCGTGTAGTTGAACAGTGCGACGTTAATATTCACTCACTCGATCATGAAAGCTCATTAAAACTACAATAAATTGGAACAAAATATGACAGCTTTGCCAGCAAATAACATTTATGTAATATTAATGAAAAGTGTCTCTGATTTGCGCCCTTTATTAAGGTCTTGCACTTTTGAATCATAAGTTCAGTGTTTTATTGGATTTTTTCTCAAATCCTCAAAGAAAAAATTGAATAGTCCTTGAAAGCCGGGGTAAGTATACTTTCTCTTAATTAAATTATTCACTGGAATTCCGATTTGTATCTCGTGTACAGTAAAAATAATTATAAATAAATGATTGGGGTGACTGAGTCCCCCCGCAGTACCATTAGCGTTAGTATCGAGTGCGCGTCTGCTCCTGGATTAAAACATTTTGAAGTCTTCTCGCTTTAAATATTAAAAAGTAACACAATTATTCTTCATCGGAATTTTATATTCTTTTTCATTATTTAACATTAATTCTAAATGCTAATTCTGCGAGATTTAAAGTTACAGTTCTTTTAAACAGTTATTTACAATTATAGCATTTATCTAAAAAATCATTTTACATTTTTGTATACAATGTCGTGCACGCAGTTTTACTCTCTTTACAGTTCAGCTATTATATCAATAATAATGTTTTATTTTTTTAAAAATGAACTCGTGTGAAAAGCTGGTGTTTCAAGTATACATTTAATGTATTAGTACTGAAAGTATTTTATAAATAATTTCTTAATACTAAATTAAGAGCAAGTTTGATAATTAAGGGACTTTCATCGGCTTGTCTTGTAAAAGTTTTTCAAAGGAAAGTTTAATATCAGAAATTGACACTCTGAGTTATTTTTCTATATTTAGCTGAGATTTATATTTGGTCTTCAAAGCAGCCACCCAGAAAATTTCGGTTTCACAAAGGTAGAATGTTGAAAATGGTAATAGTATACGAAGTGCTTTTGTTTTCAGTACAGAGAATTCATCATCCACCTCTACCCAAAATTCAAAGAGCGATTTATTACAAAATTGCCTTTTAAGTTTTCACTGTATGTGAAATGTATGAAGATTTCTTCTTCGGAAGTTGAGTCCTTCTGGAGTATCTTGAAATAGATCCCTAATCCTCTCGTAACTTGCTACCAAGTTGTCCTCATCCAGAAAATACTTTTTAAAATTCTTTGCCAACATAGCTAAATGATTTTACATGGTTTTAGAAACAACTTTTACATGTTGTTCTTCAGATTTGTAAGTTTTGACACAAAACGACCTGGGGCTTTTTCCCCCCATCATTTAGTTTAGTGGTGGTAAATCCAAAATTTAAGTATTTTTGAGAATATTTATTGCCTTGATTTAATTTTCGGAACCATTCTCGTCTGTGTACTTGTTGATTCTTCATTATCGTCGAATGTTTGCTTACGACTTAAAAATGTATGTATGATTTTGTTTTAATCTACTGCCATAGATACTTAATTACCGTGAATTACAATTAACGTGTAAATTTAAAAAATTTACATTCACTAGCTAGATTTGGTAACTAAAAAGTATCGAGTCGACCAAAACTGACTGGAATTGTAAATGTTTTGCGCAGATGCCCGATAGGTTGCCCAGACTAACGCAAACGTACCCTATAATGCCAAATGTGATGGATATGATAGAGAGCTACATAGATTAGACTATTTTTCTAATGAAAATTGTACTTTGAGAAACGAATGCTGAAGGAGAAATAAATCTTTAATTAAATGTATCATTTTGCGAACTGTTCCAATTTAAAAATTAGAGAAAGAAAAATTAACATAATAATAAGTAAATAATGATATATTTTAAGTAATTTTCTTAAAATATATATTACTTAAAAGTTATATGTACAAAATTTTATATACTTATCGTATTAATTTGTACGGTTTATAATTAAGATCGTATTGTACCTTTAGCGTCTCTCTCTCAAAGTGCATTTTTATTGCAGTAAATACATTATTGTTGTACAGGGGGGGCGCGACAAAAATTATGATTGAAAATTGGGTCGCCAGTATCGAAAGTTTGAGAAACACTGGGTTAAAGCGATTGTGTCGTGTTGCATCCTTGAACACAGAAAATAATCCGGCGTATGTCTATATCAAAGTACACGCTTCTCTGCTGAGCAGCTTTCACGGAATACGCTTCGCATTGTGTCAAACCGGAAAGCTTACACAATGAAGCACTTGATACAACTTTAAAAATCTTCCAACAAAATAACATGCGCGGTGCTTTACATATGTTGCAAATCAATGGCTCGGAACACCTCTATTGTCACATTACAATGAATTTTCTGCAATAGTTATGCTAAAACGACTGCATAGTCATGACTGCATAGAATGTTTTTCAGGGGCCAGTGAGTGAGTGAGTGAGTGAGTGCTTATAAACATTTCTCTATTAAGCAACACGAGGGTTATTGGCAACGGACCTTGAAATTTTGTACCACGGTCAAGTGACGAGGATGGAACCTGAGTTGGCAACCCCTCCCTCTTTGAACTTCCCCGCCACCCCAACTGGAGGAATGTAATCCATGATGCTTTCAGCGTGCATTAGCTACTCCACGAAGGGGTGGGGGTCTTCAGTGGGTTAAGGACTCGAACTCATGATATGCCAGTCACGATTAGTGCCCATAACCCCTAGGCTGCCACAGCCACTTTTCAATGGAGTAATATACATGCTATGTGAAAAGCATTTAAATAACTTCTTCGACAACATAATCTAAATTTTACGGTATTAGTCATATAAGTAAAATCGCCGCTTTAAATTGATTAAGTTTTTGTTAACGCCGTAACACAAGGACTATTGGTGATGGACCTCGTAATTCTGAGCGTCAAGGTAAAGAAAGTAAAAGAGCTGATATTACATTCTTCGCCCCCCCAACTTCCATACCACAGCAACGTGAGGGCTTTGAGCCTCGACATATTTACCGTGCTTCAGCCAGTCTGTATGGAGTCTCTTAAGTGGCATCTAGAAATTCATCACTTTCAGAAACAACACCAGCGACTAATCATACCCAACTAATTTTTAATAGATAACAAAGATTACGACATACAGCTTTCGCTCTTGCACTTTGAAATATAATTCGTCCTCCCTCCCCATAAAAGAAGATTGTGTACCCCCACTGTCTACCCCCCGGCCTTATATAATCACCGCGCAGGATGATTAATATTTTGTCTTTCCATAAGCAAATTTAAAATAACGAAGTTTAAATTTTCCTTTTTCATTAAATGTAAATGCGATGAAATCCTGTTCATAGAAATCTCACATGCAAGAATGTTTTCAGGACACTTTTAAACATTTCATACACTTTACATCCGGCCGGTAGTTTGGGTAAGACTGAACATTCTACCGAGAGAGAGAATGCGATAGCGCTTGAGGGTTGTTTATTGTAATGAACGCTTTCGATTGCTTATCTCTCCCTGACATAAAATCCGCTTTCCACGGTCAATATGCTTTGCACATACAAAAGTTTGAATTACGATCTGATACCGAAATCGACACCTAAGCTAACACTACTTCCATATCCAAGCCACGCTAACACTAGAACTTTGAGCCGCGACGAAATAAACACGCATGAAACCATTCTCTATAGTTCTTTAGTAAAATCTGGACTTGCACACGTGACTGAATTATCGCCACACACAACTAGAAGTTCTCTCTCATTGATATAACTATTTAACAACTATAGTCTCTCCCTCTCAGGTTTTTTTTTTTTTTTTTTTGGTCAACGCTGTCGATTCTCTCGCGCTTATCTTAATTTATATAATTTCTTATTTATATAATTTGTTTGGGACCGCCTCGAGATAAACATAAGAGATGTTTCACAAATATTTCTCTTAGTTCCTTTAACAAGCCAAACGTATACTTAAAAAAATCAACTCCTTTTACCTTGATTATATTTACAAAACGTTCAACAAACTTTAACGGCAACGTTGTCTAAATATTCCGATTTTCTCGATTTAACCTTGAGTATTGCAATGTATATTATCTCATATTTAAACTGTTATACTTATTTTTACAGTTAAAAGAAAGAAATTTTGGTCCTCAAATCGTCCCATAAGACCTGAGTGTAGCATGCACAACTGGTGATTTATCAACCTACTGTAAAAGTGCTCAAAAGTAAATTGGGTGAGTGAGTGAGCGTTTATTATCGCCGCATTGTAAAGTAACACGCGGGCTACTGGCGACGTGAGTGAGTGAGTGAATATTGACGTCGCACTTTTCAGCTACACGAGGGCTTTTGGTGACGGACCTCGTAATCTTGAACTATGGTCAAGTGACGAAAACGATACTTCAGCTGGCACTACCTCCTTCTCCTAACTTCCATACCAAGCCAACGGAAGGACATTGGAACCACGACAGATTTAACATGCATCGGCCCCCTCTGCCCGGCGGGTCTTCAGAGGAACTAGGCTCGAACTCATGACACAACGTTCTTGAGTCCGTTACCTTCACCACAAGTCTACCACAGTTACGCGACGGACATCGCAATTTAGAACACCGATCAGGTGTCGAGAACTTCCTCTCCAAACTACCGCACCACACCACCAACGTAAGATATTTGAATCTTTGAAGATTTAACGCATATTAACCCCACTAAAGAGCGGATTCTCAATGGAACTAGGACTCCAACTTATGACACGCCATCAACGAGTTTATGATCATTATCACGAGGCTGCCACGACCACCAAAAGTCAACTGGTTCCATCAAATTAATAAAATAGCAGTCAAGGGAGTAAGCGTTATATTAACGTCACACTATAAAGCTGCACGAGGCTATTGGTGATGAACCTCGTAATTTTGAACCGTGGTCAAGTGACGAGAACGACACCTGACCTGGCACCCCCCTCCCAAATCACACCAACAGAGGGTTTGATTGATTGATTGAATATTAACGTCGCTCTATTCAGCTACACGAGGGCTTTTGGCGACGGACCACGTAATTTTGAACCATGGTCAAGTGACATAGACGACACCCGAGCTGGCACGCTCTTCTTCCAAATACCACCAACAGGGGAACGATTGAACTCACATATTTAATGTGCATCAGGACCTCTACACCAAGGGCTCTTAAGTCCATGCCCGCTGAGCTATTTTTGTGCGCCCGCTATCAGAATCAACCGCGACCAACCCGAGGTCCTCCACAATTTTCTGTGTGGTCACGAGATTCATCGCACGTCTAGAAATAAAATATAAGCCTTAAACACCTGCTTCGGTTCCACATCTTTATGCAAAATGTTGCTTTCAACAATGAACACAATTAAACCAACAATCAGATATCGACTTAATAGCAATCTCGAAAATGCTATGAGTTTGGGAATATTATTTAAAACGCCTGACTTTGAAAAATTAGTGGGTAATATGTAAAGCCAAAAATCGCATTAAGTGTAACTATTCTGAATTTTTTGTTACCTTTTTAGTGTAAGATATTGTTTATGATGTGTATGATTGCAATGAAATAAAGAAATATTCCTATACGTTATACTTTTTTCTTAAATGCTCCCACCAACAATTTCCTGTTTCTCGAATGTGCCTAGACTGGGAATAAGGTTAAGAACCACTGATCTACACGATGGGTCTTTAGTGGCACTAAGGCTCGAACTCATGACACGACGGTCTTGAGCCCGTTACTCTGACCACTAGTCTACCGTGGCCACCAAAGTCTCTCTGAATTGTTTCCCTCGAAGTATTAATATAGGAGTCAAATTCATGAAAAAAGTGCAATTTTAAGTAAATTAAACAATAACAGTCACTAAATTATTACCTATTTCTAGTAATTACTTTTAATTTGAGAAATTTAAGGAAATGCTTAAAAGATGAATATGTAAATTATTCATGTATGTAAAACAGAAGATAGAGATTTATAATGATTTTGAATACAGAATTGGAAATATCAAGAAATTAACATCAAGATACTAAACACTTAAACAAAATTAATTTATCATCATAATACGTTATACATAAAGAGAGAGAAATCTGTTACGATTTTTTTTCTAGGGATTAGTCGATCTCGGCCTTTTTTTTTAGTTAATCAAATAGGGATGAAGCAAACACATATCAGACATAAAAGAATTGAAAATAAAAATCTAACATTATAATGGCAAACTATGCGGTACCATAACGGCTATAGATTAAATCATAATATTTAAATAATAAATAAATGGTGATCAAGTTTCTGGAAAAAATAGATTTCTTTTACAAAAATTTAATTTAACTTTAACATTTTCACACGTTTGTAGTACATGTAAATTCAATTTTTAAGCAGCGTATCCCTATATTGGTTATGAAAATTTTATAATAAGTAATGCATAATAATAATACACTAAAGCACATGCATGTAGCTTCTTTATAACATTTATATTAACTGTAAATATGCATTCTGAGATAGATGCCGAAGAATCAAAAAACTAAATTTGCATAGATATTGGAAAATGTTAACGTACTCTGTATACTTAACTGGAAATTGCTAGAATACATGAATGTGCCTTATAAGCTAATGCAAGCTGAAAAATTCCAAACTTATTTTTATTATATACATGATTTATTCTTATAGTACACTTATTCTTATTCAACTTTTTTGTGATTTTGACGTCAGTAGCAAAAAAAAATCTTATTTTGAAGTTTTTCAGGAATATTTTGTTAATGTAAATTTCTGGAAGTTATAAAAAGTTTTGGGATGTAATGATATTTTATTTTCAAAGTAATGAAGTATCAAAATGAAGACTTGTAAAAAACGCACGTGCATTTTTTTTCCATTCTGAAGAAAGTTATCTACGCCCCTTTTTTTTGGTAAAACAATTTAATTTAACAAATACTTTTCTCGAAATTGAACTATAATAGAGAAAGGATACTTTATAACTGGGGTTTTTAATTTAGTAGAATTTTTTAATTTTCATGTATAGCGTTACATATGAATGTCTGTACTGACTTAATTTAACTTGTTGAAATATGAAGACATTTTCTCTTCTCTTTAGTATGTTATTCTTTCAAAGGCTACCTAGCTTAGATAAAGTTGTCTTGTAATTAAGAATAATATGAAATAAAGTCCTAAATTCCTTTTAATTGTTTCAATTTATATTTAACACATTAATAAAGCCTTGAAACTTTTTCTTCGAACATTAAAAAAATTGCATAAATATATATTTTGAAGTATCGAATCACCCTAAAAAGCCCTCAACTAAATAAACAACTATTCTGATAAATTTCATAATTACAAATGAATTATCGTAAAATCCGACGTATAACGGGCACTTTAAACACAAAAAAAAAATCGGATCACAATTTATGGGAGTGCGTAATACGCCGAGTATGAAAATGAGTTTTAAAAATAAAGAAAAGAGATAAAAAAATTGTACTTCTCTCTCTGCATGTATCGTAATAATGTCTATTTAAAAAAACGGCATTTCTTATGAACTTGAAGAGGATTGTAATTCAAGAAATGTGTTATTTTTTCTAAAGCTTTTGGGATTATGTCTTGTGAATAAATGACTTCAAAACATAAGAATAATGCTAACGTATATTTAAGGAATCTGTAAAAAAGTGGGTAGTACTACTCGTTATACGGCGAATATACCTAAAAATAAAAAAATGCAGCATGAAAGAGTACAGCTTTTTTCTGAGCACGTTACACGCCGGTGAAAGCTATATGCCGGATTTTACCATAAGTAATTTTTTTTATGAATAAGATAGATAATACTTGTTTGATAGAAGCCGACATACTTTAGAAATACGGACTTTTACATCAAAATTTCTGTTAAGTCTTTAAATTGTAATAAGCACTAAAATACGCTTAAAAATAAGTTACGCAATACATGCGAATTAATCATTTTTCTTGACAAGATATATTAATTTTAAAAATTATCTATAATAACAGTGATTTAAACTTTGGAGATTTTTCATTCAAAAATCTCCCATCATGACAATAATTGGCTGTGATATTTTTTTTTATCAAAACTCGATTATGATTTGGAAAAAATCAATTAAGATTTATATTAGTTACATATTTATTTGGAAATATCGACAATATATACAGTTTTTTAAATTCTTTAAAGGTATTGTTTTCCAATATGCATAAAAAATGTGTCCTATACATATTATTTACTTCTATCTAACGTTTACAGAACATTCTGAATAGGACAATTTTATATCATAAGGTTTATTCTATTATTTTAAATTTTACATCGTTTTTAAATTTAAAAGAATAGGACAATTTTATATCATAAGGTTTATTCAATTATTTTAAATTTTACATCGTTTTTAAATTTAAAATATTCTGATACATATAAATTTAAACAGTGAAATTTTTAATTTGTGGGTAAATAGTTTTTTATAGTAATATATAAATATGATACTCTCGAAGTTTCGATAATATGATAAAATACCAATAAATTAAAAATTACGGATACGAGAAGATAAAATATTTGTTACATAAACGTATATTTTATTTACAAAAGTAATAAATTTATATTGGTAAATATTTTAAGCATATGTTTACAAGGAATATGGTGCAGATCTAATACCCAAAGAATAACAAATTTTTCCAGAAATTTTCTTTAACTCAATTTTTTTAAAAACTTTTCAAAAAAGGAATAATTAATATTTTACATCAAATAAAATGCAAATCATAAATTTAAGATTTTTATCCTCAAGCCCCGAAGCCGTTATACACAAATAAATTCCTGTCTTTCCTAAAATTATTTTTTTACTATAAAAAAAATATAGTCATGGCAAAGCTATAAATAGTTTTTTAATCCCTTAATTCTTTAAGAAAAAATCAATGATATTATCTATTTATAAACCTCGTTACCGAAAGTACGTATTTATTTTGCAGCTGAATTCTCCCAATAAAGTTAATAAGCAGTTTTTTTTTCATATGCAGGAAATTTAGAACACAAAGTTTGCATCCATTCCTCGCTCCTATTTTATTTTAATATTATATCGATAATTCAATTCAGAAGAATCGCGTGTATGGACCAGTATTTTGTCTGTCAAGCAAACGGTCAAAAATGTATTGTAGAACAACTTGTGTGAAGGTTGCTTTTTATATGCTATTGAGTCCATTTTACGCATTGCTAACAATAAACGTTGACGTCAACAATATATCATACAACTACAATGGACTATTACATAAAGTCAAATGGCAATCCCGCCCGGCAATTTTGTTTATTTCGTATCAAAATTGCGCTGTATAGAATTTATATATGGGAGTTATTATTTCCAAAGAGATTTCGTTTTTGCCGTCACTTCTTTTATAAATAAAGCATTTGAATTAATTCAATTTGTAAAGATACTTTTTTAAAAGTGAAAAGATGAGCTTTATTTTTAAAAAGATGTTTTTCTATGCTAGGGGTGGCCAACTCGCGGCGAGCGAGATTCTTTACAACTTTACAAAATTCAACTATTTTGTACAATATTTTTGTTAGTGTTTTTTAATACAAATAAATTTCATAACTATTGCTTTTTTTATATCGCGTTGCTAATGTTACAGAGATTCTTAAATGTACTAAGCATAAATCAAGCTCAAACTTAACGGACGAAAACCTGCGACATCGATTTCGATGTGCAAATACACCCACTGAAATCAACTTTCAAAAACTAAGAGAAAGAGTTGAGAAACGAAAGTATCTCATTAATTAAATAAATTAAACATTATTTGATTATTATTATTAAATTATCTACGTTTGTATGCATGGAAAATAATGAAAACTATAATAATTCATTTTGCATTAAGTTTTACTCCGATAAATGTTTGTAAGGGGTCCAAATCTATTATGAAGAAAATATTTTATATGCGCCCCTTCGGGTTTATAATGTTTTTTCAAAGTGGCCCGTGAGGTCATTTGGGTTAGCCATTCCTGCTCTAAGAGGAAATTAAACTGACATGTGAGCATTCATTGAAGCAAAAAAAAAACACTTTCGATAAAAAAATCTGATTCAAATAATAAATCTGGTGTATAACCGGTTGAACAAACACTGTGTAATACTTCCTTTTAAAGTAATTAATTACTTAAAAATTTGGGCATGTATTTTACTAAGTGTAACCTGCTTGAAATGCTTCAAGATTCAATAATTTCGTTAAAAGTGCTTTTTAAAATGACTTTTTTCGAGTTTTTAAATGATTTAATTTCAATGTTGAACAAAAAACGAATTAAAATTTCTTTAGATTCTTATGAGAATGAAGGAAGGGGGGGAAAGGACATTTCTTAAAGAAAAATTTAGATATTCTATGAAAATACACATAATTGAGCAAACATGAGTTCAGAATTGTGTAAAGAACTGCATTAATAAGAACTGAAACCAGCTAGAAAACTTTCGCCAAAAAAATAAAACCCACGAAGAGAAATAGATCTCGAATTTTTAATTTCCTATAGTTCTAATTTATCTTCCGTATATTATGATATACTGATAAATGATTGATTGATTGATTGAATATTAACGTCGCACTGTTCAGCTACACGAGGGCTTTTGACGACGGACCACGTAATTTTGAACCATGGTCAAGTGACGTGGACGACACCTGAGCTGGCACCACCTCTCCTAACTACCACGCCACACCAACGGGAGGACGTTTCAGCTCTCGACAGATTTAACGTGCATCGCTGCCCTACACGGCGGGTCTTTCGTGGTACTGGGCTCGAACTCGTGACAAGGCAAGCCACGATCCGATACCTATACCACTCGGCTACCGCGGCCACAAAAAGATACTGATAAGAGTTTTGAGGCATTTGCAACTTGTGAAACTACGAATAAATGATGTAAAATACTTAAACATCGACATGAAACTAATACAAATCAAATCTACTTGCTAATCATTTAAGCAGTGGATCCAATCCAATGCATCTTAAAATTAATAAAACAATGCACTATTTTGACTGAATTATAATGTAATATAATAATCTATCTAAATTATAATGTAATACAGCGCACTTTAAAATATCTCCGGACATCCTTATGCCTTTGTAACGAATAATTCAATTCCAATATAAAATATAATATTCTCATTTATAACTATTTTTGCAATACATTCCGTCATTTTTTTCATTCCAGAAAAACCACCTAAGATAACTTTGGAGAAAAGATGTAAGACGTTCAAATAATACAAATCATCTGTTCATTAAAAAAGGAATCCCACTATAAAAGCCTGTTTAGGAGTGAACATGAAATAAAAACAAAGCATTTTTTTTCTACCTTTGAGTTCAAATCGATCGCTTGTTTGGCTTTTAAAAATTCCTCAGGTGACCCTAAATGGATGACAACTAACTCTGTACTGAAGTATATCTCCAGTTTATCCTAAAGGTATGCTTATAATCCTAACAGGGACCTGATTTATCCTAACGTTTCCATATACTCATAGTAGATCGTGGAACTTTTCACTCGCATTCATAAAGTACCACAGATAATGGTTTGGAGTAGCACATTCTGGTACAGAGAATAGGTAATCTCGGGATAACGATGGATCATATAAACAAGGAGAATGTATATTCAATTGTGAGGTTATAGAAATGCATGGAAGGAAAAGAAACAGGACTGACCTTTGGCTGCGACAACCATGATAGCTGCTGCGGTCAGGATGGGGATGATGTGCGTCGGCATCATCGGTGAGGGGAGACGCGCTCACTGCATCCGCGGTATCCCCGGTTCAGCGCCGACTGCGACAGCGGCACGACTGCGGCGCTGCTGCCGCCGGCGCATGGGGTCGGCCCATTTGCACAGGCAGGAGGGGGGAAGAGCACCCCGGTACAGGTAAGGCAGGCCCGTGTTTACGTCCGGAAGGGTCAGGAGACCACGAGGGCTCTAAGATGAATAGATTGATAAACGTGTATCACTCGAAAGTTTAAATATGGTCAAGAAAATGAGATGTTAAATGAAAATTTAAAGAGTTTTATGGAGAGTGAGATATTTATGATTCCTATAATTAATTTCTAATTGCTTTGGTGTATAATATTACATTTTATTACATTCATAAAGAACATTTGCCCATTTAAGCATTTTGTGAAAATATACATTTTTTTTATTTATTTATTTTTTATGAGATAACAACTGCATAATGAACTTGATGGATGACAATCGAAGAATGATTCTTTTGTCGAAAAATAGAATGGATTACTTATAGAATTTGGCTTCCCCAATTATAGAATTTATGGGCTGTGGTAGCCTTGAGGTCAATGTCATGGATTCGTGGCTTGCATGTCATGAGTTCGAGCCTAGTACGTTAAATATGTCAAGGCTGAAACGTCCTCCCTTTGGTGTGGCGTGGAAGATAAGAGAAGGGGATGCCGAGGTGCCATCTCAGGTGACGTTTCTTCAAATTGGCAGTATATCTGAATCAGCAAGCATATTGAAATCCAAAATAAGGGGCTATGTACAATTAATCTGCTTTGAATATTGTGCATCCTAATTTTCAAAACACCGTCATGTAGATTCGATTTTGATCATTTTACTTAACGTTGCATTATTAACGTTGCGTCTTTTGGTGACGGACTTTCCAATTTTGAATCTCGGTCAAATGACAAAAACGACATTTGAGTAAGCACTCCACTCTCCATATTTCTAAGCCACGCCAATGTAAGAACTTAGAGTAAGGGTTCTTAACCCCGTGCCATTGGATGTCAATGTAGCTATTACGCTGTTTGTGTGCCGCCCATCCAGTACAGTGGATAGTAACGCTAACTGCGCGCCGTGGGGTCTGGATTCGAAGCCTGGAGGAAGCATGGATGTTAAGTAAATGCATAATGCCTTCGAGGCATGGAGGGGGTCTCTAAACAGCCGTCGAGCCACAAGTCCTCTCGTGAGGTTGGTAGAAGGGGTAGAGAGGTGAGAGGCCCTTGACCGCTTCCAGAGCGTTCTCCCTCAAAATTGGGATAGGTGAGTGAGTGAGAGATTATTAACGTCGCACTCTTCAGCTACATGAGGACTTTTGGCAAAGGATCACGTAATTTTGAACCATGGTCAAGTGACGTGGACGACACCTGAGCTGGAACCCGCCTCTCCTAACTACCACACCACACCAACGGGAGGATGTTTCAGCTCTTGAGAGAGGAAACGTGCATCGCTGCCCTACACGTCGGGTCTTTTAGTGGTACTGGGCTTTAATTCGTGACAAGGCAGCCACAATCCGATAACTTGACCACTCGGCCACCAAATTTGGGATGGAACAGAGGAATATCCTACTGTCTCCTGCATGGTGCTCAAAGCTAAGGCTAATGACAGGCGTAAAAATCTAGCCCTTAGCAGCGATGAATTTCGTGAACTTTGATCTGATGTTACTGTCAATCAGATGGCATAAGTAGCAACAACAACAAACGCTGTTTTTCTGCACCCACGACCATCCGCTACACTCTATCAACCCTCAGCCCTCCACGATGTCTTGTATGACCAAGAAATTCATCATACCTTTAGAAATAAATATAAGCTTCAAAATTATTGAACTGACAAGCATCGCACTGACTGAAATTGTATTAAAATTGTGCGGAATGAATGAAAATATTTGAAATTTAGCCGGAAATAAAAATATCCCCTTTTGTAAAAAGGAGCTTACAAATTAAAATCCTGCTTCACGTTTTTTTTTTCAACAATGAACACAATCAAATCAATAATCAGATCCCGACGTAACGATAGTAATCTATAAGATTGGGAATATCCTTTTATACGCTTGACTTTTAAAAATTAGTGGATAGTACGCTGAACTGAATTCAGTGGCGCAACAGCCGATGAGGATCAATGCCTACTATGCCTATCTCAGTTTACGTGACCTTTGGCGCTGGGGTGCATGTGCAGATGTTTCAGTCGGGTGGTCAGTCTGACGCAAAACCACCAGTGTTCAGTTCTCAAGCAAGCTTGGTTCTCGTTTATCAACCCACTGAGGGGATGAAAGGCTGAGTTGGTCTTTTCCAGCTCGGGATTTGAACCCCGTACTTGTGGCGTGGAAGTGCGATACACTACCACTCAGCCACTGGGCTTCAGAGATAATATACAAAGCCAAAAATGGCATTAAATGTAACTATTTGGAATTTTTCGTTATCATTTTAGTGTATGAAATTATTTATGATGTTTATAATTGTAATAAAATAAAGAAATATTACGAACTTACCCTTACTTAGAGCCTCGACAGATTTAACGTGCATCAAGTCTTCTACGTATCAAATCTTCACTGAGACTCGAACCAGTGATTCAAGAGTTCGCGAATTCGTGATCATGATCACTCGGTTACCGTAGCCACAACCATTGTGTAAATTAAATTAGAATTGTTGCGTGTTATAAGTCCCCCCATAGCGTGATGTTAAAGTTTGATGCAATTTCTTGCTCACTCATAAAGGCTCGAAAATGGGAAAATCCGTTTCTTATTGTCTGTTATGTAACTTCAAATAATAATTCAACTCAATTATGCATATATACCAAATAACATGCGTAGAGAATTTTCCTGCGAATTTGTAATATACAAAAGGAAATTTACTTTTAAAATAAATATCTTTTAAAACTTGTGATTCACAAAAATAAAGCAAACATAAATAATAACAGGGATCTCTAAGTCCTTAGCTGATGTATTTATTGATTTACATTATAAAAAGTATGAAAAAATTACCCAAATTTTGAACAAAACTACGCAAGTTTATTTAAAACAGCTGCTGCTACCGTGTCTTTTTTGTCAGGGATCTTAAACTATTCCATCTTAATTTGGCATTTTTGGCATGATTTTTTTAGAGGAAAGCTGCCAACAATTTTGACATTGTCGTATAAATTGTCATTACTTTTCATTCTTTTTGCGTTTTTAAACAATTTCCTATTCCGTTGCAAGATCTTCCTTTGACGGTATAGAAGCAAACATCATCCTTGTAAGTCATTTCCTCCAAAAGAATACTTTTATACACATAATTAGAGTTACTAATGCCTCCTGCATATTTTTTTATTCCACCAACTAATTGACAAAGAGTACGAGATGCATATGCTATTTTAGAACTGAAATTTTAATATAAAGAAAAATATTTCTTTTATTTTACTACTATTATTCATAAATGAATTAACTGCCAAGAAAAAAAAGAAGCAAGAAGATAATCCTTTTCATAAACATCCACAATTCGTTCAATGACATATTGCCAAACAATGCCTCATACGGAAGGATTGCCAATTTTGGAATACCCTGGCACCAACCCAACAATTTGTAAAGAAAACTTCTATATTGTACTTCTCACTATTCTTCCTGTTCATCCTCTGCTGTATAATACACTTCCCAGCGAAGTCTTGACTCTCTCAGAAGTTTCTAGAAAAAGATTGAGAGAAAAGGAGATATGAGACATATTTCTTGTTTTTGACAAAAGGAGAGAAAATGATTTTTCAACATTAAATGAATCTTCTGTTAAAATAGCGTAAGAGGAAGAAAATCACATTCTTCCCGATCATTCAACTAATGAAAAGCTTCAGAATGCAGATCAGAAAGCTCGATTATTGATCAGGACATACATTTGCAAGAATTGGTAAAAGCTTCTAAAATAAACTGGTGTAGTTTAATTTAGTTAAACTAATATTGATCTATACAACCACAAAATAATAACAAATAACATAGTTCTGAGCCAGCCACAGCTTGAAGCCGTCATTGACAACCTCTGGTACACATATCATGGGGTTGCAACCTTATCCTCCATTAAAATACCTGATATTCTGTCAATAATTAACCATATTAATTGACTGAGTGGTACATATAGTTCATTAATCCTTCAATAGGCCCGTGAATCTCTCAGATGCATAATAAAAACAGTTTCGGCGCTGCGTCCACTCGGTGGCTTTTCCCCTCCTTCTTCTATCTGTCTTTCGTCATTTGCCCTAGGAGGGCGATTTCTTCATATTTCCGGTGGCAGGGGGCATTGGATCTAATAGATGCAGTGCGACCAACGACGTCAGTTTTTATGACTTCGCACTATTTGATTAATTTTGATTTTTTTTTCTTGTTTAAATAGAGTAGTTTTCAGTTTTATACGAAATTAATTCAAAACACGTATTTTGTAACTTCTGCATGATGTTTTTTTAAGTAAAACTTCTTTACGCACTCTTGACTTGGGGAGTAAGCTAGTGAATGCGTGACGAGAGCGTTACGAAAAGTGTGATCGGGCGAGGCGAACGGAAGTTGAGAGGGAGATATAAGTTATAGTGAAGATAGAAATTTCAGTCAGTAGTTCGTTTGCGAGTTTGCTAGTTTTACGCGAACGGTGATTTTTCTCTCTCTCTCCCTTGATTATTTCGCAACTTCATTTCGTTCTTGAACAATTTTATATATAAATAAATATTTTGCTCAATACATTAAATATTCTACGTTTAAAGTGAATAAAATTGTAAATTCATTTTAAAGTTCATATTTTGTGAATTAGTAACTTGGAACATGAACATTTTATTACGATATATTCGTAAAATCGATATTGGTCAATCATCAATTGGTGATATATGTGCTGCTCACTGTGTTTTGGACGATGGAACAAACATCGTAATGGTAGTTGTTTACATTTCACCCAATAACACAGTTAATAATATTATAATTTTTTTATATGACTTAGGATTTTTTTACGGTCGAGTAGGCTCTGAAGAGAGTTAGGAGAAAACTATCATACGTAGCCACTAATTTTAGCAAGAGATTTCAACGTTAATTTCACGTCCGAAGATAGACAACACTTGGTAAACTTTCTACAAGATAAGTTAGAACTACAAATGAATAAAGTGAATAATAACCGAAATGAGAACCTACCACATAAGACATGTAAAACTATCTCTCGACGCAGTTTTCTCTCCAAATATCTTTCTAATTTTTATTCAAAAAAACATATGTCTTATTTCTCATACCATAAGCCTTTTGTCTCGGTCTTACAATCAACGACAGTAATTACTGATGTATCCGATAATGAAAATAATGAATAAAAATAAAAAATCTACCCAAAAATATTAATTTATCGATGAAAACCCATAATAAATTTAAATATTTGTAGAAAATTAATATATGTATATGAATATACATGTATATATTATACATATATACATATATAAACACACACACACATATATATACATACATATAGATGGAGCTAAAGAAGTTTTACTTCAGTCGTATGGTCTAAGGCACACTCGTTTTTTTCTAGGAGTTGTGATGCATTTGAGAGATGCCGCGTGTTTACCAGAAACTATATTTTATTCAATCCTCAATGTAGTCATAGCTGGAAAAAACTCCCCAAATATCTATGGGGGAGTAAAAATCACTCAGATCCTCGCGCACAAATCTAGGAAAAATAGGTCACGAACTTTTGAAATGCAGCTTGTGAAGACGGTCTGAGTGTAGCATTCACATGCCTCTTTCATTTTGACTAAGGATTGAAGAAATATCGGAAGTAGCGCACCCCATTTAAGACGAAAATACCATGAAAAATATCACCAAGTACTTGGAGCAGAAGGTACTGTTCCCTCTTATCAGGGATTCAACAATAGATTATTATTTTTTTTTACGTATTATATGAAAAATCCATGTGCCTTGAACTTTGTAAGGTGATTTGGGAATACCACAAAAAGACACCTTAAAATATAGGCAGTGGTGACTCAATGCTAAATGACCATTATCTTTTTGATGTTTTTTCGTTTAAATTTTTGAATTTCTGATTATATTTTCCGTGTTATTTTATGTCAAATCTTACCAATAAAATGATTAAATCATCTTAAAACGTAAGTTTGAGGTAATGCATCTGAGAGATGCCACGCGCTTTTCGGTGCAACTTTGTGAAGCGCGCCTAGCCGATGGTTAAAAGAGAGACAGGTATAGTAAAAATAGTACGCTCTATAACAAAAAAAACGATACACCGAGAAGGCGCTGTCCGATTGTGATAAAAAGTGGTGAATGTGAAGAACATACATAGGAGTGAGTGAGTGAATATTAACGTCGCACTGTTAAGCTATACGAGGGCTTTTGGTGACGGATCTCGTATTTTTGAATCAAGGTCAAGTGACGAGGACGACTCTTGTGCTGCCCCCCTCTTTAAACTACCACACCACACCAACGGGAGGAAGCATACATAGGAAAGCAAATGATTAAAATTTCCGAAGAATAAGATGACTATTTCAAAATTTGACCGTTACAAAGAGTGGAAGTCAATAAGGCGTTGGTCCACGCCAGGCCTAAATGAAAGCTGTCACCCATCGTGGTATAGATTGATAAAATTCCCGGCTGATATCCTGTGAAATTTAGTGTCAATTAAACTCCAACTGTTGGGCTAAATCGTGAACATTTAGGAGGATTGTAATCGCCTTCCCATAACGTCCCAAATGTACTCTATGGGAGTTAGATCAGGCGACCTAGATGATCAAGAAAATGTAGGGTAAGCTTGAAGATAATTCATAGCAACATATGCCGTGTGCGTGTGGGAATCCCCCTGGATTCCACCCTGGACACCAATATTGATTGGAGGCAAAGAACGAACAGACGACATTTTTACAATAACAAATTATATTTATTCACTTGAATCAATTATCAACCATCTAATTACAAAGATTTATCAAGATGTCTACGCCAATGTGATTGACCCTTACTATTAAATTAAATCACGAAATATGATACTTATCAAATATTAAACTCAATATCGAACGGTACTACCGGAATAATAGGACCGAGAGATACACGCAATTTGAATTACTAGCAATCATTAACTTCTCACTAAATTTATTATATATTTACTCTTATGATCTGATAATCTAAATTTAAATATCCCCTGCATTTTACTTCCTTACTTTCCAGGTGGATCAAACCTTCCAATTGTAGATCACTGCCTAATAATTAGCGAGACGCTAATCGCACAATCAACTTGAATTAACGTACTTCATACTGTCAGTATGCCAGAAATAATTACCAAAGAGGGAGATGGCACCTTAGACCATAACGCCCTGTTGTGGGTCTGTGTGGAGTGCAATAGTCAGGATAGGATCTCCATTCAGCCCTGGACGTCTCAGGAAAAGTTTGCAGTTTTCATCAGGACACAGTTGGAAATGGGGTTCGTCTACAGGCGGGGAGAGGTTAGCGGCATAATAATTCCGTTTTCTCAGTCGTCTGTAAAGTCATGTTGGATAAAGGTATGCAGGCCACATGGTAGATAGTTGAAAACGACGTATCCGGTGCTGTGACAGCTGCTCAGACATTCACTCTGTCTTCCCGCTCTGTTTTGTCCTCGGTCGACCACTGCCACTCCGGCGCAGATATCTAACGATGTTGACCCACTCTTGCCAGTAGTGTCTAATCGCTGTATCGCTTCGACCCAGATGTCGAGAGATTCTTCGATTCATCCAACCACCCTCTTTCAATCCGATTTGACGGATCTATACGCGTTCCTTCAATTAATCCTCTTGGAAAATCTTCGGGCTATTAATTCGCGTTATTCACAACCAACCCTTCAGAAGAAGAAAATCGTGATATTTAAATTAATTTACTATATATATATATATATATATATATATATATATATATATATATATATATATATATATATATGTATCAGTAGCTCACACAGGAATTTTTCAACGGGGGGGGGTCTGGGGTGGAAAGTTCACCATTCTTGTATCATGCTCCTTTTGATTTTGTCGATTTTCGGGAACAAAACACAGTAAAAAACTAATTATTGTATAAATAATTAGCATTAATTAATAAAATTAATCATTAATAACAATTACTTAATTAAATTTTACGTACTATATACTTAGAATTATAATCAATCGGAAAAAATCAAGGGCTTTGGAGGGTCCGGACCCCTAGGACCCCCCTTGTGTGCGCCACTGATATATATATATGTACTCGAGTCAGGTGAGATTGCTACTGAGGGTATAATATTAGAATTATTGTGATTTGAGATTTATTAAGAGGAAACTTTAAAGTGACGGTTGTTCATTAAGATTGAGTTGATATTAGATTAAATAGGATGATATGTTAGATCCTTTATTAAGGTAAGGATCAAGTTTGATAGTCTCCTAATCGTTCGCTTTTTACCGTCGTTGTTCCACTTTTGCGATCGGCATTGAGACATTCTCTTGTTATTATTAGTTGAAATATTGTGTTCGTTCTTTGTGTGATAAATAAATAGATTAATTGGATCATATCGAGTGTTTCTTCGCTACCTCGCACTCATCTAGGTGCCCAAGAGAGAGGTCCGAGCCTCTCACAGATCGAGTGACCTATTTCAAACTCTGACATATGCTGGGAATCAGAGAAGTCTTGAGTCCCTGGGCCCCTACACAAATGTAGTCCTCACCTATGACGCTTAAAAGTAAACAGCACATATATAGCAGACGTTGTCTAATACTCCTACAAAAAATAACCCGAAACAAATAAATGTGCATGGTTTAAAATCACACATGCCAGCTCAACCAACTGCCACCTTTTGACCGAATGTGTAACAATGGTGTATGCTGGTAATCCTAGACCTGTACGTGGTCGACGGTCATCCCATGTAGCCAGTTTACATATCGTCCAAAATTTCTAGTTTCTCGGAGAATAACAACCGGAAATAATATTTGACCTTTGAAATTATACGAACAATTATCTTCTTAAGGCTGAGTCGTGAACTAGACGAGGTCCCCCATTGGGACCGAGGCCTTGGGTCCAAACCTAGTTGTCCAAAGCCTTAAGACGTCCCTGTGTACGAATCCTTCGGCGAAGCATTGTTACAGTCAAAGTAAGATATAGCTTCCAAATTGCAACAAAAACTTTCCTTATGTTTCCAACTCTTTCTTGATGCGTCGATTTTTTTTTGTTTTAGAGAATAGTAGTTTTCTTCCAATGATTATTCTATTCCAAATATAAGAAACTAAACCGATCGCATGTTTGTCAGATAGCTGTTATTTTACAGGTAAAGACTGATTTATGGAAAATTTACTTAAAATATTTTAATTAAAACGGACTTGTCTTACAGAAAGAATGATATTCATTTCTGACATTCTTTATTCTTTTACTGTGGAATGCAAGCAAAAAGCTGTTGGTTTTTCAAGCGTTTCTTCTTTTTATTCTTAATATTTAATTTATTTTTGCATTTTTTCAAAATATCTATTAGGATTGCAGCCTATATATTTCAAACTTTTTTTCATCAAAAATTTTTTTTTCTTTTTATTTGATTCTCAAAACATTAGTTAGTTCTGGGATTTTAAATTTCATTATTTTAATTAAATAACTTTCGAGTAATCAAAAAAGAATAGACCATATAAAAATTAGATGAAAAACTGTTTGTTCCCATATGAAAAAATAAACTGTAAATGCATTAGACGGAGACATGATTGCCACATGAGAAAAGCAAAATAAAAAATAAATAGAAGTTAAATTGACGAAGTTTTTTCAAAATACAGATAAAAAATTGATGAAAAACATCACTCAGAATCGAAAAAGAAGATAATATTTCAATTTATCGATGGAAGGAAGAAAACCCGCATGTTTTCCTATAATATACACTTTATTTTCTATTAAAGCTGTTTTTTTTACTTGGAAAAAAATAACACGTGAGTTATAATATTCTTAATAACTTAATATTCCTAAAAGGAACGTAGAATTTTTAAGTTTTTTTAGTGTATCCGACTACTTGCGACAATTTTTTTAAAAAAAATGCAGATATGTGGATTTATTTTGGGTTTTTAGATTTGTTTGGCCCATTTTTTAAGAAAACTATGCTAAAATTAAGAAGAGAAAAGAAATTATTATAACAAAAATTGAAAAAAATTGGTAAAAATTTACAAAAAATAACATAAACGGGGCCCATTCTGTACCAAAAGTTTATGAACTAATTTTCACTTTTTAAATTCTTATGCGTTGCTAGGTTTTTTATTTTTGAAATAATTTTCAGGATAAGAAATATTTTAATTTTTACTAAAACTAGAGCGTTTTATCTTAGTTATGATTTGAAATGGCTTAAAAAGCAGTGATTATATTTACATGAGGGACTGTAAATTTTGTAATAAAATAGTTATTGATATATCTGATGGTTAAAACACTTTCACTATGATACAGAACATACACAAAGAATGTCAGTTAATTGTTTTTAAAACTCTTTGAGCAATCGCTGTCCCCGTATGAGCATTTTCAAAAAAACACGCATTTCCAGGAAAATGCATTTTAAAGTATGATATCTTGTTTAAACTAATGGCATCTGCTTTTAGTAAACACTTGTAGTTTTTGTTCTAGGGTAAGGAAAAAATAAACTTAATCCAGAGTGTGTTTTTTTTTCAGGTATAGAAGTTTAAGTTGGCATTACTTTCCAAGATGGCGACCGATTTAACAGCTGTCAAGTGATTTATTCTCAGTTTGGTTTGGCAATTCATCATGAATAGACTCACGCCTGAACAACGCTTTTAAATTGTGCAATTTTATTTCGAAAATAATGGCCGATTTTCATAAGCGAATTTTGTTTAGCGTTGAAGTGCACTTCTGGTTGAATGGCTACGTCAACAAACAAAACTGCCGCATTTGGAGTGAAGCTAATCCACAAGTGTATGTCTAAACACCGTTACATCCAGAAAAACTGACTGTTTGGTGCGCTTTATGGGCTGGTGGAATCCTTCTTAAAAAACGATGAAGGCCACAAAGTTACAGTCAATGGTGATCGGTATAGAGCCATGATTACTAACTTTTTCATTCCTGAATTGAACAATCATGATGTCCAGGAGCTGTGGTTCCAACAAGACGGCGCAACATGTCACACAGCTCGTGCCACAATCGATTTATTGAAAGACACGTTTGGTGACCGCCTAATTTCACGTTTTGGATATGTGAATTGGCCTCCAAGATCTTGTGATTTAACACCGCTAGACTATTTTTTGTGGGGCTATGTAAGGTCATTGATCTATGCGGATAAGCCACAAACGCTTGACCTTTTGGAAGACAACATTCGCCGTGTTATTGCCGATATACGGCCACAAATGTTGGAAAAAGTCATCGAAAATTGGACGTCCAGATTGGACTACATCCGAGCCAGCCGTGGCAGTCCTATGCCAGAAATCATATTTAAAATGTAATGCCACAAGATTATCTTTCGAATAAAAAAATTCATGTCAATCGAATAATACATCGTTGTTTTATTGCAATTTAAAGTTCTATACCTCTCAAAAAAAACACCCTTTATTTTTATAAAGCTAATAAGATGACTTATAAAATAATACCATAAAAGAAATATGTCAATTTTTTTGCAGAATTCACATTTTTAGGGTAGTCGGAATAGATTAAAAATATTTCGAATAGATTTTTTTCTTGAAGTTTCCAAACTCCTATCATGGTTTCTAGTAGTTCATTTTCAATTAAATGCGTATGTTATTTTATTTCAGTTATAATAAGAATAAATCTTTTCTTTCATTTATGTTTATCAAATCAAAAATAAAAATATGATAGATTCTTCATAATATTTTCCTGTGTCTCAAGCTCCATGTGATAAATGAATCAATGAATCGCGTCATTAAAAAATAGGTATAGAAATTGACAAAAGTTCTTACAATGACTGTATAAAGGACAAGTAAAATTCAATATATTTCGAAATTATATAAATTATTCTATGAAATTTTGGAATTAGAAACCTTCAGAATATATTTAAATCTCTATGTATCGAACCTCTATATTGCGAATTTTTCTATATAGCGAACTTTTCCCTGGAACTTTGAACATTTCACGATTTTCTTCGTAAAACAACATCTTTACAGCCAAGTGCATTTTCTATGTAACGAACTTTTTCTTTTGTGATTCAATTTTTTCTCTCCCTGTTTTTAAAGTATTTCTGAACATTTCAAGTTATTCTCCCTTTAACATATTTTATGGTGGTCATAAATCTTAAACTGTTTTTTTTATGCTAACTCACCTAGACTCACCTAGATCCTAACTCGCCCTTCTGGACGTTTCATCCAAGAAGTGCAACCTGTAACTCACATTGTCAGTTCACTAGGAATATCTTCGGTATCCCCTTTAACACTCAATGGAGTGGTCTTGAGCCCCCGTGTTCTAGTAATAGAATAATGTATGTTTAGTATTACTTTTATGCTTTAAATTAGAAAATGTCCTTATAATTCATTAATTTTAATATAAAATTATTTTCTTAATACTGAAAATACAGTGTATTTATTCTTCGATATTCTTTTTTCTTGTTTTCCTTGCGGTTTATTTTTTATGGGTAAGATATATAAAATAAGCATATATATATATATTAATTTTAAAAAGGTATGAATAATTACCTTTTTAATACATAGTGTTAATGAATTTAAAATTTGTTTTATGTGGTTTATAAAGTATGTAAAAGATGAACCTCTATATAATGAATTTTCCATAAAACGAACTTTTTCCGGGATTTAGCGACTTCTTTATATAGAGGTCCGATTGTATATATATATATATATTTAAATCCCCCATATATATATATATATATATCAGGGTATATATATATATATCAGAGTATATATATCAGGGGCGTAGCTACCGCCGTATCAATGACACGAGGCCCCAAAGCGTGTAAGCAAAAAAATCGCAAAATGTTAAGGACCTCATAGAAAGGGCCCCTTTAGGAACATGGGCCCTTCAGTACTAACCCCCTCAATACAGGCCCCCTCAATACTAGCTACGCCAGTGATGTATATATAATAATTCTCAGTAATTTAATCTTTAATAGTTCTTTATTTTTCTATGGTCCAGTCCTTCAGGACAACCGTTTAAGTATTTTAATTAGTTACCCGTCTGACGGGAACTTCTGGAATTACATCCATCTGCTGCTCAAATCATGTAATATTCCGATGGGTATAAGTAGTGAGATTTCTGAAAAATCCCACCACCAGTTTAGATGTCTTCCTAGTCGCTTTGTGAGAAACTTTCATCCAAAGTTTCTCTCTCACCGTCTTGCCTACCTAAGGATGTGGGAGGAATGAAAGCAGAACTAGAGAATTCCCTAATCCCAATTATTTATTTAGTCAAACAAACTAACCAACAACAATCTATTCCTAAAGTGAATGTCAAAGGAATAGCACGGAGAAAGCAATGGTTATTAAGAAAGTATGCGAAATCAACTTATTTAACTCAACGTAATCTATCGTCGATTCCTAACCTCAAATCTACTAATTCAACACAGTGGCGAAACACCACTCTTAATCTTTGCATGCGAAAGTAAACGAATATAGAAGCTTCCTGTTTCCTTCTCTATAATTACAAAACTCTGACTTTATATAGTCGAACTAATCTGATTATGATGGCTTCTTCTTGAGAGGGATGGCTGTGAATTAAACGCGAATGCTAGCCTAAAGATTCCCCAAGAGGATTAGTGCGAAGGTAGCGTAAAGATCTGTCACAGCTTGAGCATGTTTCAAAATTGAAAGGTCTGTTGTTGCCAGTAAACATCCTGTGGCGTTATTTTAACTCTCTCGCAATCACCAATTTCAGTTACGTATAAAAATGATATATTAAAGGTTCTTTTTTCACTATCTAATATTTCCCCATTTGCAGTTTTATAGAAACAAAATGTTAATTTATAAACTTGATTTTTGCATTTTTAGAGGGAAATCAATTCTTTATCTATTTGCACGAAGATTTTTTTGAAAAGCAAATTTTGAAAAGTAAAAAGACTCCTTCGAAAACATTTTCCGCCAAACTTTACAAAACTTGGAATTTGTTCTAATGTCAGAATAGAAAATCGACTTCACAGGGGAAAAAGTGCTGTTTGTAATGTTGGATCTCATTTTCTGGAATTATTTAAATACGACAATTATAAGTTAATTAGTTAATCTATAAACATAATAATTTAATTCCTTTGGAACTGTTACAAAAAAACAATTTGCCTAATTATGATGATATAACTACAAACTTTTTTTTATACTACCTCACTATTTTGATGAATGTGTTCATTAACATTTCGCTTGTATATTTTCAACTCTGATATATTCATGTACATTTCACTTTGCTTCTTTTTTGACCCAGTGATTTCAACCTTACTTTTGTTGCAGTAAACTTTTAACAATTTCAAAATTTGGCGGAACATTCACAGTAAAATAGGTTTTAAAAAATTTTACTTACCTGAAATATATTTCAAACTATCCACGCACGGATAAGAAGTATACCGCGAATGCCTTAAGTTATTTTTTTAAATGGCCGAATGATTCGGTTCCGGATTTTTTTTTCTTATAGAGTATAGTTAATAATTTTTTTAAAAAATTGGCGATACACACACCATAAAAATGCCGCGGCACAATGTCTGAGAATCACAGTATTAATTAACCCAGTGCAAGTAGATCAGGAATTTCGTGAGAGTTTAATTGTTTACTAAGGGCAGTTGGAAAGCTAAAATCTTATTTTTTGACAATTTGATATTTTTACATTTTCAAATTGTATATATTTTAACCTTTCCAAAAATACGTTTTTTAACCTCTAGGGTAATTCGAAGCCCTTAGAACCTACATTTAATTAATCGTTGAAACTGGGCCACGCCCATTTGAATAGCGAAAAATGTAAACAAAGTACTTCGTTTTTGCTTAAAAGTTTAACGTCTAATATACACCAAAACATGTACCTTTTATTGTAAATTGAGCCTTTTACTTTTTCAATTACTAGCCGATTAGATAACTCACTGTGTACATTAAAATCAATTTGCGTCAAAATGTAAATTTTGATTTTCGATGTATCTTTTCTGAGCAATTACTGTTCACAGGTATGTAAATTTTTTTATAATATATTTATAATGATGGCTAATATACACTGGTGTGAAAAAATTAAGGACGAGACGGTTTTTTCAATATAACTTTGTACAAACGCTTTCCAAATCAACACATTTAATACCGTAAGATCCCCAATACGTAAGGACATGTGTAATGTAAGCAACACTTACTAAAAGAGAAATTAGAGGGATAAAAAGAAGCTTGATTGAAAAAGTATCATGGAGCTCAATGCGACTGAAGGCCGAAACATCCCTGTGATGGGTGTTCAGCAAGAAACATCCGGTCTTTAGTAGGGGATATGATCTCCCCTGACTGCTAGGCAGGTTTCACAGCGTCTGCCCATGCTGAGAATGAGGGTGTCAATGAGTTGTTGAGGCATTGTTGCCCATTCGTCTTGCAGCGCCAACCGAAGCTCCCGAATCGTTACTGGTGGTAAGGTACGAGCTGCCAAGCGTCTGCCTACAAAATCCCATAATGCTCGATGGGATTGAGATCCGGAGATCGTGCCGGCCAATCCATACGTTCAATATCCTCGCTCTCTAAGAGCTGTTCGGCAGCTACTGTGCGATGACATGGGGCATTGTCGTCCATGAAAAGGAACTGCAGACCCATAGCGCGTCTAAAAAGACGCGCATATGGAAGAAGAATCTGGTTACAATAACGGGTCCCGTTCACTGAACCTGCGTCGAAGATGTGAAGGTCTGTACGACTACCAAGCATGATGCCTCCCCAAACGAGAACACCGCGACCTCCATACCTGTCCCTTTCAATGATGTTCGAGGGATGATTGCGGCTTCCCCGCTCTCTCCAGATGAGTATGCGATGAGAATCGCTACTCAAACTGAATCTGCTCTCATCTGTAAAGAGTACTCGTCCCCATTCATTGTCTCTTTAATTCCGGTGTTCCCGGCACCACAGAGAACGCCTTCTCTGATGGGCAGGCGTTAAAGGTACACACCGTACAGGGCGTCGTGCAAACAGACCACCACCGTGCAGTCTTCTGGCCACTGTAAAACGCGATATCGGTCGTCCAGTCGCCTGTGTCGTGTGTCTAGCGATTTCTCCCGCTGTCTGCCGCCTGTTTCTTCTGGCCTGTAAGACAATGTACCGGTCATCTGCGGGTGTGGTTCCTCGTGGACGACCACTACTGAACCCCCGGATAGCTGTTCTTGTAGTTTGAAATTGTCTCCAAAGTCGTGAAACGATGCTGTGAGCAATTCCGAACTCTGCAACCACACTTGTCACACTGCGGCCTTCCTCCAACTTCCCAATGATTCAACCTCGGGTAAAAGCATCCAGATGTCGTCTAACAGATTGATTATTCGCCATTTCTCGCTGAGGCAGCAACTCGGTGTGATTTTAACTGCTATACGGCGTGCAATCTCTTTGCCAGAAATACTGATCTTACACCGACAACATGCTTTATACTACTCAGACACTCCCCATTACGTCTACCTGCATATCTGCACATGTACTACCCTGTCCGCTCTGCCTCTTCGTTCAGCTGATATGCTAATTTTTCGACTTCGTCCTTAATTTTTGCACACCAGTGTATACTGAAATGATATTCGCAATGTTTGATAAAATATTTCATAAATTATTAAAAAACTTACATTTAACTAAAAGCACATTTCAGTACAATGAGAAAGGTGTACTTTAATTGTATGAAAAATTTCAAGCATGTACATAAAACAAATTTTGAGAAAAGATACATCGAAAACAGCCAATTTATCATTGTCAGTATAGAGAGAGAGAGGGATTTCTAACTCCTCTTAAAATTTTGATAAATGGATAACTACTTCATTCTTGTCAACAAACTTTTATATTTATTTTTATTTATACGGAACTAAGTTGTTATCGTTGCGCTTCTTGTCGCAGTCCTATTAGTTGCGATTTCAATGGCGCCAAGCATTTGGTGCCAAATAGTTTTCTATCCAAGATGGCGGCTTAGCGCTAAAAAAACGGGATGCACAAAGAATTTTTCAAAAAATAATTGAAACTTGAAGTAGCAGGTGTAGACGATATAAATAAATTCCTTTGAAAAAAGATTAAATAAGTGAAATTAAAAAAAATTTACAGAAAGTAATACCCGAACTTACGCATAGGTGGGACTGAGTGATAACCACGGAAGTCGAGATCACATAATTCGGGGTATGATTTCTTATATAAATACACATAAACTATTTTTAGTTGGGTTCGGAGATGATAAAAATAATAATTTAGGGAAAAAAATGTTTTAGTGAATTTTTAGATAACACAAATACAAAATCGCAAGCCGAAGTTGTTTTGATGTAGAAGGTTTCATAAAATTTAACAAAGTAATTTACTGGCTCCAAGATTTTTTTTCCTCCCGCAAAATTTCCTCGTAGTATGCTAATAATTTTTTATTTCTTGTCTTGTTGAAAAAATGCGCTTTTTCGTCTTTTTCAATTAAACTGAGGCCTTCTGTCAAGTTCTCAACCATCATTCCAGCTTCTGATTGAACTGAGTGTCAAGACTCTAGTTCTTAATTTTCTTGCTCATATATTTCTATGAGTTTGTGACTTACCAACTCCTGATTGTGGGAATCCAGCAGTTCTTGAATGACCTCGCTATCCACTTCTAAATTTATTTAACTGGAAAAATCGACAACTTCTTCAATCAAAATGTGCATTTCATCAAACTCTGGTACTGATTACACCTGAATTTCAGTAACGAAATAAAAAGATGAATCGACGAGATTTAGAAATCGCGTAACTCCGAATTCGCTAAGTCAGGGTAGCTTAACTCGAGGTATTACTGTACTCACATATTTTTAATGGAAAGTACCTTTCAAAAGTATCAATACCAGGATTAGAAAATAGAATATGACGACTTTCTAAATTACGATAGAAAAAGGAATCTAAATTCAAATGTTGAAGTAAGGAACTTTAGAAAATGATCTGAAGCTGAAAGAGAGAAGAATTAAACATTAAGAGGGGAAAACAGTGAGTTATTGTAGAATGCAATTAAATTATTAAAATATTTATTAAAAGTAAAACAGTGTAAATTCGCAATTTGCTACCAGCTAAAAAATAATTATTCTTGACAGATTTATTAGTATGGTATTACAAATTTCCACCGAACGATCAGCAATGAAAAAGTCAGCCATCTAACCTCTTACTTTTTTGGAAACAATTTTAATATCTCTTTCCCATTTATTACATTTTATTTTGGTCGAAGTCAGTAGAATGAAAATGAAAATAATAAAAAAATTAAATTCGAATCCTTAGAAAACAAAACTGACACAAAGTGTGAATTTGGTAAATCTATTGGTACATAATATTTAAACGGAGAACCCTAATATTTATTTTAAAGAAGATACTTGTATTCGCCAATAATTTTTGAAGTGTTCATTATTCCATGGAAAGAAACAGCAAAAATAGAACACGAATACTGTATCAACAAAGTTCGGTATGAAAATGGTCCAATTTTTAAAAATTCAAAGTAATCGCTTAAAATTAGTAAGATTATCACAATAAAAATCAATCAACAAAAAAGTGATGTGTACGCCCCATAGCAACCTCACAGCAAAAATTAAAGTAACAATATTGCAATGATATCGCCAAAAATGCCAAATTAGTACGGTTTACACGATACCTGCTTTCCAACTCAAATCTACTAAATATGTATTCTTAGTGACCTGTCCTCTAGTGACAGACTGCAAAAAATGTATAAATGCATTTTCCATATGCAATAATACTGATTCTGTTTTCAATGCATGGTTACAAAGTTGTAAACTTCTTTAGATAACCATTCGTGTCCTGGTTCCATTTAACTTTTTAATTCAGTTACTTCTTATTCAATGCAATAAAGTCTCAAAGTTTTCATGTGTGATATCACAAAAATTCCGTGAATGGGGTGCAAACTCAAATATCGCGCACGTCTTCGTCATTTTTATTTATTCAGACTTAAGGCCTCCATCTCAAATGACATACTTTGCATCACTGGAGCTTCTTTTTAATCGGATAAATAAATTTTATTTAAAATATGCCTCAAAGAAGAAACAAGACTTTTCTCTTTCATTTCAGATGTATTGCCATGAATAATTATTTCCTTTTCCTTTATTTCATTGGAAAATCAACGCATTATACTACCGTCTCTATTATCATTCTTGACCACGGTTCAAAATTACGAAATCTGTCAACAATAACTTTTTTATTACTTCCAAAGCCGACAATAATAAGCAAGCATTCAATCTCACACCACATTTTGCACCACAGCATTTCTAAACCTAATTACATGTAATTTTTAATAAACCCCATTATTTCTCTCGTCAATCTGAAATGGAAACAGTACTCGAATCCCGGTTAGATTTAAACACCACTCATAATGTTCTGACAATGACGATAAATTCTTAAATAACTCGGAATCATGTAGCAATGCTTGATCACACATGCTTTACAGACCGCTAGATGGCATTGCACATATGTCAGTTTCTCAAGCGTTTGGGCAGATATTTCATTTCGCGCACTGATGCAACGGTAGTGGGATTATACGACCTCGAGTCAAGCGAATATCCGTCTTGTGTACTGAATTCAGAGTGCAATGGGAAAGATTTAGGTGCTTATACGCTCGATGGTATCCGAAAAGAAGTACTTTCAATATAGAGACGACCTTCAATATGACCGACATTAGGAGCAGGTAGTGGGTCCATGGTTCTCTCCATTTGAAAATATAGCGAAAATATATGGAAATAACCGAGGACCAGCTACCTGCCCTCCAATAGCCGAGAAATCGACAGTTACGACAGTGGAGACTAGATAATCTGGGTAGACATCACGTTGCGTGGCCACACACACCTCCATGTCTTAGAAAGAGGCACAGTGACTGCTGTCAAGCATAGAGGTGAGGTTTCTGAGTCTTCTGAATTTTCATAAAACCTTTTTATGGGTGCAGTCGGTCCTGATTATATTTTAATGGATGACAACATAGGAACATAGATCTTATCTGATCGACGAATTTCTGGAAAGTGAAGATATTCACCGAATGGATTGGCCAGTTAGAGCTCCAGACCTCATCCCTATAGAGCCCGCCTGTGACGCTATGTGGAGACCCATTGTAACTCGCAACAATCCTCCCAGAACCATCTAAGACCTGAAACCAGAGTTGCTAAACGAGAGGGATTAATTGCCAAATGAACTCATAAATTCCCGTGGGTAGCCTAGAGGTTAGAGCATCGGACTACGGAACGGAAGGCCTGGGCTCGATGCCCGATGCCACCAAATACCCTCCGAGAACACACGGAGTACGCGCTCGTTAAATCAGTGGGTCCGAGAGTCTTGTGGGTGGTCGCAGCTGAAGCCACGAGTGCAGGCTGATGGAGAATATTTCCCTCCCCTTCAGTTCTATGCCTTAATTGTGGAGGTGGAGATCGGTGGTATCACCATCTTTCGTAAAGAAGTCCAACCTATCTCACAGGTACTGGCAACATTCATTCTTTCCCTTCGGGAATTTCACCGAACTAAATCGTGCTGTGACCTGCATGGTGCCCAAGGCTAAGACCAATGACAGGCGTACATCTAGCCCCTAGCCACGATGAATTTCGTGGGCCTCGATCTGACACTGACGATCAGATGGCCTTAGCAACATAAAAAAATCCCTTATTTTTAGTATAAAACCACGGTTTGAGGCCTATTTAACTGAAAGAGGGGACCATAACCCCATTAACCATTTTGGGATTTTTTGTTACATTTTGCAACTGCTATTTTATACCTTACAACTTCGATGAGTGTTACGCATGATCATGCGTGTGCATTTTAACTTTTTAAAAATTATTTTTCTGTATTATATCATTCCTATTTACAAATCAAATTTTATTAAAATCTGTCCAGTAGTTCTTAAGATAATCGACAAAAACTAAAAAATTCTTATAATTTTGAACATCATTGTATACTAAGATTCCTCAAAAAATATTTCAAAATAAAAGGTAAAAAAGAATACAGGTGCTTTTGAATCAAGTGCATTTTATTTACCTATGTGCGTCATCAATGATATCAAATAAATACTTTTTAAAAGAAAATTTCGTTGTCAAAAAGTGGCAACAGTGAGGGGCAGGAATTAGGCTTTAAACACACAATTGTCTTTGTCATATGTGATTGTGACGAATAAAATTTTTTGTATTAGTAGGGATACACACACATATTAACTAAATGTTCGTTTCAAAATACTAAAGCTTTGACAATTTTTTGTTGCAAAATAACACATTAAAAAATGTTTTCCTAAACGTAATTAATGTTCGAACTCGAAATTTATTTACAATAGACTTACAAAAAATTTCTTGAAAATTATTATCGAAGTGCTTCAAATATTTTGCCTTTTAGAATCATCTGTTTCAAAACCCCATCCATCATACTATCTTTATAGCCAAATTCGAGTGAAATATTTAGTATTATCAAAGAAAATTAAACATCTACGAGAACATTAGAGATCTTTTTCTTTGCAATTCATATTATTCTGTCTCGGTGAATGCTTTTCCATTCAGAATTCAAAGTCAGAAAATATATTGTGATTTCTATATATTATGTATATATAACTTTTCTTCTTTATGAGCCAGACAAATATATAGAAACTCTTCATATACATAATTCTGAAATCATGATTTTTTATTTAAGTTTTGAGTATAGAAAATTTATATCTATTCATTTTATTGTATAATATTAAAAAAGTTTATTCAATAGAAAGCTTAAAATTTATGAAAGAATGAAACTCTTTTGCCATATACTACTGTGTACATATAATGTAGTGAACATTCAATGGAGATTTTATTACGAGCAGAATTATTAAAATAAAATTCTTTTCCATTTATCAATGACTCCTAATTCATTTCGATCAAGAGAACATTAACACATTTTTAGAAGTTACATTGTAAAGAAAATTCAATCTAATAAAAGCAATAATTTATTGGGGATTCTTTTCATTCGAGCGAAGATAATTTTTTATCATAACATTGTCCTTTTTATTTACTTTATCTTTCATGTACTTTTTTTAAAAGATAAAGTCATCATTTTTCATTTTAACATTATTGTCAAATTGTAATGCCTATATTTTTTTTCCTGGTAAAGGAAAAGTATGTAGATATAAAAACAATTGATTTAAAATTACTTTTTTTTTAATTTTTTGAGCAGCGCTCTTGCGTGTCTGTGTGCTTCCATCTAAAGAATACAATTTTCACCCGCTCTCACACGGAAAGTTTAACAATTACGTCAGCGCTTATGATGCCATCCGATGTTGCTAATTTAACCCTTTATCTACTGACGCATAAGGTATAAGTATCACACACTTTAAAATTACATAGAATAACCATTTTTACGAATATTCTGACGATACTTAGCAGGAATATTCTTTGAAATCTGCTCTTCCGAGATATACGGCAACACGGGATCTATGATGAATATTTTAGAGGAAGAGGCAAATAGTTTTATAACAGAAATTGCGTTTTCAGCTTGTGACGGGCTCACACGTCTTTTCATTAACATATCCTTTTGGGGTCTTTGGGACCAGAACGAATAACAACTCTTTTCCAACCAGCACAAGAAGTAAAGCGTGAAGGAAAGATGCAGATTAGGAAGCTTTTAAATATCAGAAGTTTAGAGTAAGCCGAGTGGCAATTTGGGGAATGTTATGATATTCCGTATTTCAAGTGTAAAGAGGTTTTGAGAGGTTAAGTGACAGCCAATAGAAGTTACCCGTGACAGAGAGCTCTTAGGTCAAGGTGCGTACCATTGCACGCCAGTGAACCGCAAGTTCAACTAGGTTTAAATAGAGTGATACAATAAAGGTAGGAGTGACTATTTAAATATTTCGATATGTGATCGCATAGGAATTAAGCTTAGGAGAGTTAGTTATTGATAGTGGTCCGAGTTACGTTATTTCGGTATTATATATATTGTGCGTTTAGTCACCGTAGATTCTCTCACATATCATATTATTATCTAACCTGTTAAAAGTTTAAGTTAAGATCTTAATAAAGTCATATTGAGATCATGGAAGCTTCTAGTTCATCATTTATTCCTACTCCTCTAGATCACGCTGATACTCTAGGAGAAGGACACCCGAGGGGGGAATCCTTACAAGCTGACGGTGTTTTCTGCGGATTGCGAGGATTGTCATTTTTGTCCCAAAAAAATAGTTAATGTGAAAATTTAAGTGTCTTTTTTTTTTGTATGCTAATGGAGACCTTCGAAAACGATTTGACTATTTATTTTAAATGAACAATGTATATAATTATATTTACAATTGAATATCTTTAATTAATTCATTAGCTCTAACGGATTAAATTTTCCAAAGTTGAGTATTTAGTTTTTGTATATCCCTTAGTTTTCAATGTAGTGATTCAAAAAAAAAGAATTGCATGAAAAAAACTACAGTAAATAATAATGCGGTAGATAAAGGTTTAAAATAATCTACATTATGTACTCAAAGCGTTATAGAGCTTTTAGTGAATTATGAACATTCAGGCGCAAATTTAACAGAACTTCCGCGTTATGTTGACCTTTCGAAAAATTACCCGGCGTATAACGCGCACCCGTAAATTTCGATCTTATTCTTTGTGTTAAAAGTGCGCGTTATACGCCAGATTTTACGGTACAGTAGGTGATCGGTTAACAAACCCTTTCACGAAAGATTTTTGTGTTCGGATAACGAACGCATATTCGGATAACGAACACTTTCAAGAAAGATTTTTTGTGTTTGGACAACGAACACATATTCGGAGGTGATCAGTAATACACCCCTGAAATTATGGATGAAATTTTGACACCTGCTAGAGATCTGGAATTGGAGGTGAACAAGGATGACATAGAAGAGCTCATAATGGGACATGAAGATGAACTGATGACAGAAAAACTAAAAGAAATTTTGAATGAAGAACACCAAGAAACACAGCAAAATGTGTCTCCTTCTGAACAAGAGGAAAACGAAAGAGGGCCAATGCCAAAATCTGCCATTAAAGATCTTTTGAAAAAGTGGGAGGATGTCAGAGCAATGGTCTTAGAATGGCACCCATACAAAGCTGATATCAGTAGGTTTGGGGATCTTTACAACAATAATGATATTGATTACTTCCGGAAAATCCTGAAAAAGACAGAAACGCAATCGACATTGGACATGTTCTTCAACGCACCATTTGCAAAAGTGAAAAGGACTGATTAATATGCAAGTCTATATGTATGTATTATTTTTTAAAAAACTTACTAAAAAATTATACATTTTTAAAAATTTAATTTTTAGGGTCTCCAGAACGAATTAATCGATTTCACATAGAAGTCTATGGTGAATCGATGACTGGTTAACGAACAATTCGGATAGCGAACATAGTATTCGAACGGATTATGTTCGTTAACCTATCACCCACTGTATATATAATGCAGATTAACCTTCCAAGAAATCAATGATCAGTGATTTGAGCAAAGCCAAACAGCAGGCGCATTGAGCCCATATGTTTAAATAAAATATATATATATATATATATATATATATATATATATATAGGATTTTCCCTTGAAACATTTTGTTAAAAGGTTGAGTCATATCCTTTTCATAGGACCATAAATCTCAATTTTATTTATTACTGCATTCCGAAGCAGCGCCATCTAGTGAGCTTTCGTAGCTCCGGCTTGAATAATTTTTCGGCAGAGGCCTACTAACCACTGCTTGTTCAACACGTCGCGTCTTTACCGCATTTTCGCGCCTTGCGCGCACCACCAGTCCTAACGTCCAATAATGAGAAAGGTTTATTTCCCCGTCTTTTAAAGGTATAACTCAACTTTTAATTAACCCAATTCCTGCATGTCTTTCTCTTTGTAATTATCCCCTTTTGTAAATATTTTCCTTTCACTTTAAATAAATTCTCTTTTTTACTTAAATGAAGTATTTGTGTTTAAATGACTTAGATTCATTTAATTCATCACTCACCCTTAAATACTTACCCCTAGACAAAACACCTCGCCAATCTAAAATCCCGCCTTCTGAAGAGTCTGAGGCCGCGGTAGCCGAGTGGTATGGGTATCGGACCGTGGCTTGCTTTGTCACGGGTTCGAGCCCAGTACCATTAAAGACCCGCCGTGTAGGGCAGCGATGCACGTTAAATCTGTCGAGAGCTGAAACGTCCTCCCGTTAGTGTGGTGTGGTAGTTAGGAGAGGGGGTGCCAGCTCAGGTGTCGTCCACGTCACTTGACCATGGTTCAAAATTACGTGGTCCGTCGCCAAAAGCCCTCGTGTTGCTGAACAGTGCGACGTTAATATTAAATCAATCAATCAATCAATCTGAAGAGTCTGATTTTTATTCGAAGATTTATTCGGACTCCCACAGAAATAATCGGGGGATCGCCTGGGACTTGATTTCGAAAACCTTCTCTAAATAATAAGTTGATAACCTTCTAACTCTCTTCTTCTTTAAAAAAAACCATTTTTGGCTGCAAGCCTAATTTACAAGCGGACTGAATCGAAAATGCGGATTGCCTCTCATAACATACTAACATTTAGGTGAATAAAACGACTCCCGAAGTCAACTCAAGATCTTACAAGATCGCTCGCCGAAACCACGTTATTTTCTGCCGTGTACAACAACTACAAGAGTTTCACAAGTCCAGTGAACACATCCAGGAGCCTTTGAAGTTTCTTTTCAAGTAATTAATCACACGTCGTCAACTGTATCAGGTGTGTACTGTTTTTTATTTCGTTTTCCTTGCAACAGGAAAAGAAAAGGGAATCTTCAGAAAAGAATACGTGAGCAAGTCTTAATTTACTTATAAAAAAAATTGTTGTAGTCGATTTTATGAAGTAATTTATATTTTTAAATATCATGCGTGTTTTTCTGAAATAATATTTTTCTATTTGTGTATAGAAATCGTATCAATTAAAATTTTCTACAAGTATATCTTTTAAAATATTAAGAAAGTCGTACGTAATATTCAAGTTTTTTTTATTTTTTATCTCATTTTTTAACGAATTGCATTTCATGTATGTGCGAAAAGCTTTCATTTTTGGGGTTACGTCATCGACCTGGAACTAAGAGATTAATGTTTCCCATTCCTAAACATTTTCTGTTTGGTTGCAATCGTAATTTCAATGACTCATATAGTTTAACAATTCTCTTGCAGCTGTTTAGTAATTAATTATTTTTACGAGTATTCCAGAAATATATTTTGAAAGAAATATGCTATGTTTTTTAGAATTGATGAAAGATCATGTATAATCTTATTTTAATGTTGTGTTTTATCATTCAATATATAAGTATTTTGAGTTCATTTTTGACAGAATTATTATGCTTTCTATTGAAACATGTGTTTATCCTTAGAATGTGCTGAAGGGATCCTAAAAAGATTTTATTTTTATTGGTGTAATAAAAAATATATATGAGATTTTTCTTAAGTAACTAACTTCTAATTGTTTGCTTTTTTCAGCAAAGAACTTTAAATGATTAACTTTTTCATATCACAATAAATTTAATCACTGTTTCTAAACAAGATTTATATTAATTTATTTTTTCTTTCAAATTCTTTTGCATTTATTATAACGAAATGAGAACTGATATATCAAATGGTTTTTAAAAAAAAGGTTTTGTTTTTAGTTGAAATTAATGATTTGACTACTTTAAATTAAGCATTACGTATTTTAGCTCGCACTGTTGTCTTTACACGTTACTGGTTTAAAATATTTCTAAATGAATATAATTTGAATATTTCAATGTATATTTAGTGTATTTTGATGCAATATCATTTTAACTCGAGAATTTTTGTAAATGCAAACGAGAATTGCCAATAGCAAAAAAAAAACATCATTGTTTTTGTTTGAACGCGTAACAATTTTGTTTATTCCTTTGGTTACTATCTAAACTTAAATCTAAACTTTAAAATGGCGTATCTTGGCAAAGGTCGACGCGAAGATTTATTTGTCTTAGCCACGGAATTAAATTTAAAATTCGATAAATCGATGACCATCTCCACACTCAAAGATCTAATTATTGGTAGTGAAAATTATGACGAAGAACTGACCAAAAACATACATTCAACGATTGTTGAGAATCGCAAAGTCAGAGAAGAAAATTTACGCATTGAAGAGCAAAAAGAAATTACGCTTCAAACAATTGAGGTTAGATGAGCAAAAATGCAAAGATGAATTTGAGATGGAAAAGTTAAGAATTCAATTAGGCGCTGATACATTCAAAGAAAGTGATACTAAATTTCTCGTCAAAGAAATTTCAAAGTTTATACATCGTTTTGATTTGAAAGAAGACATCAGTCTTTATCTAAAATTATTTGAACGTCAAGCGCAGAGATTGAATATTGATCAAGAAAACTGGGTTTCTCATCTGTTAGGCTTGTTACCGACGGAAGTATCTCACATCATAGCGAGAGAGCCTGACGATAAAGCCAACTCTTACGAACACGTTAAAGATTTACTGCTGAAACGCTTTAAACTAACTCCTGAAAAGTTTCTACAACTATTTGTCACTCACCAAAAATCACCTGAAAGAACATGGATTGATTTTTACCATAAGTTAAACACTTACTTCAACGGATGGATAGATGGATTGAAGATAGATACTTTCAACAAGTTATCAGATCTAATCATAACAGATCAACTCAAACGAAAAACTTCTTTTGAATTTAAAGAATATTATCTTGATGAATGGGCAAATATGAACTCCCCTGTTCAATTAGCAGAAAAACTAGAAGAATTCGAAGACTTTAAAAGGACTCTGAAACAAAAATCTAGCAGTCCATTTGTGAAGAAACAAGAATTCAGATTCACAGAAAAGAATCGCAGATATGAAGCACCAGGAAAATTCGAGTATAACAGGAAAGATAAGAAGTTTCCAGCGTCAACGAATTACAACAAACATTACGAAGCCCCTGTTACCAAGTACGAATCTGTTCAAAGATATCAAGACAGCGCGCAGAAAGGGTATTACAACAAAAATTACGAGAAACACTAAAATCACAATGCTTCCAAGCATGCTCAGACGAACTATTCAAAATCGCAGAAATTCAAAGAACCTCCAAAAGAAACTTGCACACTCATCGTTAAGGAAGGTTTACGTACTAAAGAGATATTTTTTGGAAAGGTGAAAATCACGGGGCTCATAGACAGTGGTAGTACCGTAAGTTTGCTTCGAGAAAACACAAGCAGAAGAATAATGGATCCAACAAAATTATCGAAGAACAAGATGCTTCTCACAGGTATTGGTGAAGCACAAGTGACAACTATCGGTTCCTTTGAACATAGTTCAAAATAGATGATGAAAATTACTCGTTAACTTGGCATGTTGTACCGACTGATAAATTAAAATTCGAAGCAGTTATTGGATCAGATCTTTTGGAACAAGCATCGATAAGTTTTACTAAAGAAGGAGTTAAATTCAACAAATATGAGAATCATGCACAGAGCTTATGCAAATATCTGCTGAAAATCTTCAAGAACTAGACCTACGTCATGTTGAAAATCGTCAAATCAAGAAGGAACTTAAAAAGTTAATTCAAGACTACAAGCCAGAAAAAACAGCATCTACTGACGTCACAATGAGAATTATTCTAAAAGACGAAGAACCAGTCTGTCAACACCCTCGTCGACTAGCTTTCACAGAAAGACAAGAAGTAAACAAACAGATAGAAGAATGGCTCAACGAAGGCATTATACGTCCGAGTTCTTCAGAATATGCAAGTCCAATCGTAATGGTAAAAAAGAAAGATGGATCTTCGAGAATGTGCATTGACTACAGAAAATTGAATCAGAAGCTTGTGAAAGATAAATTTCCGTTACCTATCATCGAAGATGTTTTAGACACTTTGCAAGAAGCAAAGGTATATTCTACATTAGATTTACGCAATGGTTTCTTTCACGTCGATGTTGACGAAGATTGCAGAAAGTATACATCCTTTATCGTCCCAGATGGACAATTTGAATTCAACAAAGTTCCTTTCGGACTAAGCACAAGTCCAGGAGTTTTCCAACGCTACGTATCAAGTATATTTAGCGATCTTACTCGGAAAGGAATTATAATCAGTAATTGATCTCGTCATTCCGGCGAAAAACGAACAGGAAGGTCTCGAAAAACTTAAAATTATTTTCGAAGTCGCAAAGAAATACGGATTAGAGAAATTAAGTTCAAGAAGTGCCAATTCTTAAAAAAGAAAATTGAATTTCTAGGTCACATTGTAGAAAGCGGAACTATTAAACCATCTCCTACGAAGACACTAGCTGTCCGAAAATTTCCAGAACCAACAACAATAAAACAAATACAAAGTTTTCTTGGTTTAACTGGATATTTCCGCAAGTACATCAAGGATTATTCAAAGATAGCTAAACCACTTAGCGATTTAATAAGAAAAGAAAACCTCTTTGTGTTTTCGGGTCTCAACAAAAAGAAGCATTTGAAAAATTGAAGAAAATCATGTCCGAAGGCCCAATCTTGCACCTTTACAAGTATGGAAGAAAAACAGAACTGCATACAGATGCATGTAAACAAGGGTACGGCGCAATTTTGTTACAAGAAGCAGAAGATGGAAAGTTACATCCCGTTTACTACATGTCGAAAAAGACAAATAAATACAGCAGAAGAAAAGTATGACAACTACGAATTAGAGGTACTAGCAATTATCAACGCATTAAAGAATTTTCGTGTTTATCTTTTAGGACAACACTTTAAAATAGTAACTGACTGTTCAGCTTTTCAGAAGACTATGCAAAAAAGGAGCTAATTACTCGCATAGCCAGATGGGCGCTTCAATTAGAAGAATTCGATTATGAAATAGAGCACAGAGCTGGAAGTCGTATGAAGCACGTTGATGCTCTTAGCCGATATCCCGTAATGATGGTATGCAATGATACATTAACTTCAAAGCTTAAAAACGCACAAGAGGAAGATGACAACATCCAAACATTGAACTCACTTCTAGAGAAGCAAGAATCAGAAGAATTTTTTGAGTGAAATGGTATACTCTATAAGTACTTAAATGGTCGAGAATTAATTGTAACCCCTAAAGCAATGCAAGCTGAACTGATTAAATTGATTCACGAAAATGGTCATTTCTCAGTAGGAAAAACAAAAGAAATTGTGAAACAGGAATTTTTATAACAAATTTATCCAACGTCGTTAAAAAAGTAATAGTTAATTGTGTTCCATGTATCTTAGCTAATAAGAAAACTGCCAAAAAGGAAGGGTTTTTGAATCCTATTTCTAAGGAAAGCATTCCTTTAAGTACGTACCATGTTGACTTCATTGGTCCTTTACCCTCCAGAAACAAAAGTTACCAACACATTTTCACCGTAGTAGACGCATTTACCAAATTTACTTGGCTATATCCCGTCAAAACTGTGTCTGCTGAAAGTGCCCTCGAAAAACTAAAACAACAGCAGAAGACCTTTGGTAATCGCATCAGAATTATCTCTGATAGAGGTTCAGCGTTCACTTCAAAATTATTCAACGTCTACTGCGATGAAGAAAACATTCAACATCTACAAATAGCAACAGGTGTTCCTCGAGGAAACAGACAAGTTGAACGAATTCATCGAACTTTGATTCCAGTTCTCACCAAACTATCATTAGACGACTCAACGAAATGGTACAAATACGTCGACAGATTACAGAGAATACTAAATAGTACTATAAGTCGCAGTACAAAACGGACACCATTCGAACTATTAGTGGGAATCAAAATGCGTAACAAGGAAAACATCCTAATCAAAGACTTACTTCTATAAGAAATGGCGAAAGAATTACTAGAACAACGCGAATTTTTAAGAAACGATGCAAAAAAGAACATCAAAACCCTGCAGTCTGAAAATACACTGCTGGACAATTGCTAAGGACGGATTACAAATTGCTATGTAGCATAGCATTAAGCGAGAAATGAGGCCTAGTAGAATAAAATATAGTTGCCACACTGTTCAGACATTAGAATAAATAATATTTATTGTTCTGGGAAGTACAAAAGCTATGAAAAAACTAAAAGAAAAAAATGTTCATTTGATCTGCGTACGGAGAAATGGAACAATGCATCTAAAAGTCAGCAGGCACCTTAAAGAAAGGTATCAGTACGGGATATGTCCGCCGTGGAGTGTGATGCAACATTCCACATGTCGTACCATACTTTGCACAACATTATTCAGCAGCTGTTGAGGCAATTTATCCCATTCCTCTGTGAGTGCACGGATGAGGGTGTTCTTGTTTGTCGGAGGATAGTTTCGACCAGCAACTTGCCTCCCCAAAGCAACCCACACATTTTCAATGGGGTTTAGATCTGGAGAACGCGCTGGCCATACGAGACGTTGAATACCCTCGCTGTCTAAACAATCCTGAACAGCGAGTGTTCGATGACACGTTGCGTTGTCGTCCATAAAAACAAATTTATAACCGACAGCACCATGGATAAGACGAACATGAGGAAGTAGAACTTCATCAATGTATCGTTGGCCCGTCATAGTCCCCTTCGCAACCACATGTAGGCGCGTGCGGCCATTGATCATGATGCCGGCCCACACCATGATACTGCATGTCGGATATCGGTCCTTTTCCTGGATATTTTTTGGACGATAAGCAGTACCACTCTCGCGCCAGATCAGTTGGCGTCTACAATCCGATGACAGACTGAACCTACTCTCATCTGAGAATAGTACGCATGCCCAGTCTTGTTCAGTCCAATTGTGATGCTCACGACACCATTGCAAACGGGCAGTACGGTGCTGTCTGGTCAATGGGACACACACAACAAGTCTGCGTGCATATAGTCCTCCTCCCCTCAAACGTCTGGCAACAGTTTTTCGGGAGATCTGCTTTCCTGAGGCAGCATGAAACTGATTTGCCACCTGCTGAGCTGTGGTGCGCCTTTTCCTTTTTGCTGATAGGACGTCATATCTGACTTCTGCAGGCGTCGTACTTCTAACATGACCTCCCCCGTGCCGTCTACTACACATTCCAGTAGTTTTAAATGACTTCCACAGCCGTGAAACAACGCTGTGAGCGATTTCGAACTCCCTGGCAACATGTGTTATTTTTTGCCCTTCTTCGATCTTTCCAATAATTCGGCCACGCATAAAATCATCTATGTGATGTCGGGAAGACATGCCAAAAATTTTAAGTTCGCCTATTAAATCTTTCCTGTAAAACTTTGACTTGAAATAACGACTGTTCATACGCGTCAAAACCTTTAAAGCTCTTATGAACGCTATCACGTGATGAACAGACGTGGAAAAAAATTTGCATACTCATACTTTTTCTTACTAATATCCCGCACTTATTCTAATTTTCCACATTTTGCTTTCCTTTCATTTTGTGGTTGCTATGGATGATAGTGTTATCCGTTCTTAGCAATTGTCCAGAAGTGTAGAAAGACGTATAACAGAAGAAGAAAGAAAGCTTCGTTATACAAAGAAGGTGATTTAGTAGCCATCCAAAGAACCCAATTTGGAGCTGGACTGAAACTAAGACCAAAGTTCTTAGGCCCTTACAAAGTAAAAAAAGTTAATTCCAAGGATAGGTATGAAGTGGAAAAGGTTGGTCAGCACGAAGGACCGAACTCAACCACCACCTCAGCTGAATTGATGAAACATTTTTATGCTTAATTGAATTTTTTTTATTTATTATTTTTAATTTTTCTCATATTATATCCCTCTTGAGAAATTAATAGTTCTATGTTATCACTCGTTTCCATTAATCATTTTATATTCACTTGTAACATTTATTATATTTTCGTATTATTCATTATCTTTTTATTGATGCGAAGGATTTTTTTTATGGTTTAGTTAATTGTAGATCACAACATAGAATATTTTGTTTTTATATGCTTTATTTTAGATCCGGAATTGTGAATATTAGGTATACATAATTTCATCTGTAATATTTTATTTTATTATCTTTAAGAACCATATTATTTGTCTTTATTGCATCCACATTCCAATAATCATCAAATTCTATAGTTGTAACTAAAAATAGTTTGTATTTAAAGTACTTAAGCTCTCAACATTGTAAGAGCTGAGAGACCAGCTCTGTTAGGAGAGGGTGATTTTGTAGGATCTTCCCTTGAAACATTTTGTTAAAAGGTTGAGTCATATCCTTTTCAGAGGACCATAAATCTCAATTTTATTTATTACTGCATTCCGAAGCAGCGCCATCTAGTGAGCTTTCGTAGCTCCGGCTTGAATAATTTTTCGGCAGAGGCCTACTAACCACTGCTTGTTCAACACGTCGCGTCTTTACCGCATTTTCGCGCCTTGCGCGCACCACCAGTCCTAACGTCCAATAATGAGAAAGGTTTATTTCCCCGTCTTCTAAAGGTATAACTCAACTTTTAATTAACCTAATTCCTGCATGTCTTTCTCTTTGTAATTATCCCCTTTTGTAAATATTTTCCTTTAACTTTAAATAAATTCTCTTTTTTACTTAAATGAAGTATTTGTGTTTAAATGACTTAGATTCATTTAATTCATCACTCACCCTTAAATACATACCCCTAGACAAACCACCTCGCCAATCTAAAATCCCGCCTTCTGAAGAGTCTGATTTTTATTCGAAGATTTGTTCGGACTCCCATATATATATATATATATATATATATATATATATATATATATATATACGTTTGGATTTTCAAACTGTTACATTTCTTTTAATTGCGTTGCAGCGCAACCTGTTAGCAAAATTTCAAGCTTTTGTTTTTTTGTTTTGACGTAAGCCTCTGTAAAATTATCTGTATAACTTACAGTTGAAATTTTATTCATTCCGACCGAGTTGCTGACCTCTTAACGGCAACAGTTTAATTTTAACCCCACTGTGTATGTATGAATGATGAAGTCCACTTATAGAAAGTCCATAGATTCCGCATTATAATCCATGATGCTCATGAACAAGTAAGTATATTGAGCTAAAAGCTAGGGCACATTAAACGATTTACACTGGTGTGCAAAACTTAAGCAACAATGTAAAAATTTAGCAGATAGCCATGAAATTGCAGAAAAGGAGGTCTGGAGATCAGTATAGTGAACACGTAAGTCAGTAGATACGACATCATGCGTATGCAAATATCAGGAACGAAACGTCAGAAGCGACGTGAGCGTACACAAAACGCGTGATGTCGACGTGAGCTGCTCAACAGTAGAATAAAATGAAGGACTGAGACGCAATTCAACATATTCGCTTCGAGTGTCAGTGAGTCAGTTCGTGAAATATGGCTAGAAGAAATCACCTGGACGACTTCACATGTGGAAGAATGATCGGAAAGCTGGAGGAGGGGCGTACTGTCACCAGTGTAGCTGCAGAGTTGAGAATCAACAAAAGTGTCGTTTCGCGTGCTTGGTAAGCGTTCCAAACCACAGGTACAGCTGTTAGAAAGGTTGATGGTGGCCACCCGAGGACGAAAAATGCAGGGGATAACCGATATATCAACCTGCAGGTGAAAAGAGGCCGACATCAGTCAGCAAGCGTCATTTCTCAGCAACTCTGTACAACAACGGGGCGACAAGTGTCGTGGTTTACTGTGGCCAGACGCCTTTACAAAGGGGGCCTATTCGCCCACCATCCTGAACGCTGCCTCCCGTTGAAAGTTGACCACCGATGCCACCGTTTACAGTGGTGCAGAAAGCACAAAAACTGGACAACTGACCAATGGAGTCATGTCCTCTTTATGGATGAGAGTCGGTTCAGTACCAGAAGTGATTCTCAACGCATTTTGATTTGGAGAGAGATCGGGACCCGGTTTTATCCCAGTTACACCAAGGAAAGACACCATGACGGTGGTTTTGGAGTTCCTGTTAGGACGGCATTTTGCTGAACGGGCGAACTGCGCTCTGCATTCTCGACAGAAGGTCTGTAACCGGGGATCGCTATTGTGATGAGGTACTTATTCCCCATGTGCATCTGTTCCGAGGTGCCATTGGCCCAGACTGCATTTTTATGGGTGCCAATGCACGGCCACATCGGACTCTTGCTGTTGAGGAGCTGCTGGAAAGGGAAGATATCACTCAAATGGATTGACCAGCATACTCCCCAGATTTAAATCTCATCGAACATGTGTGGGATGCTTTGGGTAGACGTATTGCAGCACGCTTACATCATCCAGAGAACACCTAACAACTCAAACAGATGCTGGTAGTGGAATGAGCATTCCTACCGCAAGAAATGTTGCACAAGCTGGTTCTGAGTATGCGGAGACGGTGCGAAGCAACCATTGCAGTGAGGGGAGGGCATATACCATATTAAGGAACATCTGCTTGTTGTTCTTCCTGTTGGATAGACAATCATGAGTCACGATACTATGCATTCAATAAAACTTGTTTTTGTTTGATTCCATACCGTATGAATTGTATTCCTTTTTCAGAGCCGATGCTTTCGTCATCTTTTACGTACATAATACTCTCCCTCATTTCTGAATTCCATGTCTCTCAGATGATTTTTCGTGAAGTTGTGACAATAAATCCACCTGTTGCTTAAGTTTTGCACACCAGTGTGAATATGTATTAGATGTTTAGGTCTCCCCCCCCGTGCTCTGTCGTTCTCACTTACTATAAAAGAAAAATATTATACAATTCTGAATAGACTTGGCAAAGAACTGTGAGATGTTAAATTTAATATTTATTATCAAGTAAAAAATAAACTTATAAATTATTTAAGTTAATCTACCACTTTTTTTTCACATCATGAAAAAGTAGAAAACAACAAACTACAAGAAGCTGAAGATAAATAAAGCTACAAAACTAGTTTTATGTTAATTTTTTTAAAAAATTATCATGTTTAACAAAAATAACGCACGCATAACACGCACTCTTATGACTGCAAATTTTTAAAATTAAAAACTCTAACCATTTAGCGGAATTAATTATATATATATATATATATACGTTTTATAAATTTCTTTTTACAATTAAACTCTTATTTAAAAGCATCATTTAGAAGTGGGAAATATTTTTCAAACAATTTTACGTTATGTTGCAAAAATTAATTTTTCATACCTTTTCCCTTTTGGTACGAAAAAAAAAGAAAGACTTTTTTTCAGAGATCAAATTTTGACTCATAACCACTAGTGATGGACTCAAAAGCACCAGAAAACTCTAGCATAAATTAAAAATAAATTATTTAAGGCGTAAAAATCCTTTTTTTATTATTATTGTTTTTCTTTCCCTCTGACGACGCCTGGCAACGAGTAATAAAAATAAATTCATTGTTAAAACGAGAACGATAAATGCTTGTTGGATACAATGGAAAAAGAAGAAAAGACGGAAAATGAATTTTTTTTTTAAAAAAAAAAAGTAAGAAAAAACATTTTTCTAGTGTTGTCAGTGCAAGGTGTTAAAAAACCTAATGATGGATTCCATTGCTTCCAACAGCAAAGAACTTTATTATTATTGTTTTTTCAAACCATCTCAGTGAGTGCTAAGTGATGGATAAAGTCATATTTACGGTTATTTCGCAAATCTTCTTTCTGGAGTCATTTAACTTAATTAGCGAATTGCACGGAAAGCGCTGAAAAGCTTCTCTTGGGTGACCTTTACCTGTAAGTGATATTTACAGTTTTTAAATGAAACCATCAACACTGGATTATTTTGTTAGGAAGAAAAAGAAAATGAAAATAAGTGAGAACTAAATTAATATCTATTCGTTTGGCCATATATAAAAGAAATGGCTATTTTGTTTTGGTTAACTCTTTTTTTTTTTCGTAATTTATTTTTCAGAGCGTTATTAAATTAACTGTAATTTTATTTTGCGCTGTAACTGTAACTCTATTAGATTTTCCTTATTATATAAATTTTATCAGAGTTCTCTTCTTGGAACTGACCATGCATTAGTTTTTGTATTGGTTTTTAACGTGTGAAAGATTCGCTTGAAACTATAATAACATAATAAAGTTTTATCATAAAACTTTCATATGCAGTAATATTTTTACTTTAAATATATGAAACATGAAAAACTTTATTGTTGACAGAACAGGAGAAGTTTCCGGAATCTTTTTTTTTTCAATTCTTTCTATTAGTTCACTCTGTCCCTAGATATATATCTTGTTCAAATTATCAATCGTTAATAAAATACTTTCTATTCATCCCTTCAAGTTCAAATAAATTTTTTTAAACTTGTAGTGGATAACATTTGATGTCAATATATGTTTTTTTCGAACATTAATTCATTAATTTTTATTTTTTAATTTTAAACTTATTCTGCATCATTTCTGTCGTAGTTACTACTAGCTGTAAAAGATGGTGCCATTACGTGTTTTTAACAAAGTAGGAATCGACGTCAAAAAGAATTTATATAACTTCTTCAAATATTAGATTCACGGAAGTAAAGATCCTAAAGAAAATGTTTCCCAGTCGAAAAATTCTAGGTTTAAGTCTCGAGCTTTGGAAAAACTTCGAATAGTCGAAGCAGACACATATTGCACATGTGTTAGGTCTACAAAAATGACACTAACGTGCTGTAAAATTCCTTAAAAGAAGATGGCAACAAGTGGAAAGATAAAACGAAATTCTAAAACTGAACGAGATTCGAAGACGAGAGTTTTGAGATATAAAGCAGAGCGAAATTGGAGAATTTATAAAACGGATTTCTAATTTGTAAGTATTCTTAATGGGCTGAATTCCTGCCGATCACATGATAAAGACAAACACGTGTTCTCCATTGAATTCAAAACAAATATTTAACTAATTGTATTTATTGTTCTATTTGTGAAGTTTAGATAAAATTTCAGATTTCATAATTAGGTAAAGATGCTCAAATGTTACAAAAAAAAATTTACAAAAAGATTTTAATATTAAAAAGATTTTTACTATTAAATAAAATATATTTTGTACACCTATGCGTGCTATTATTGTTGATAATTATGGATTTTTTTAGAGAAAGTTTCTGCAAAGTGCAAAAGTGGACAACAGCGAAGCGCATGAACTGATTAGCTGGACACACGTGATTCCTTTCATCTTGTGACTATGACGTCAGACGAGGTTTTGAACTGATTGAATAGAAACATGTGGATATCATCATCATGTGGCTATGACATCACACGAGTTTTGAATTGATTGAATAGAAACACGTGGTTATCATTATCATGTGACTATGACGTAAAATGAATTTAGTCCATTGTAAATTGTATGATATTAAATTGTTGATTAAAGAATCAAATGAAGCTGACTTTCTTGAATTATTTACATCGAATGGGCGAGATGTTACAGAGCTGTAATCCCTCCTTCACATAAAATGCCATAGTGCACGACAGTCAAGTGTTTAGGTTCCGTGTTTCAAAACCACCAAAGTGCTTCAAAATTCAAATTCTTATTTCATTTAACTACATGGAGAATAGCATTAAAGATTGTTTTGATCAATTCATTATGATGTATCTCAAAATTTTCACATGACATTAAATAAAACAATGATAGATTATCAATTCAAATGTTATCCTCGTCACATAACCATGATTGTCAAGGGTGTCATGTCGTGGGAGCCAATTGATCATAATCTTGAACTCGCGACCAGCGTTGTCGAGTAGTAGGTTCGAGTCCTGTTGGAAAGACCCACCGTGTAGAATGGCTTATGCATGTCAAATCAGTCATGGTTCCTCGGGGTTCAAAGTTCTCACGCTGTATGGAAGTTTCGGAGGGTAAAATGCCAGCTCAGAAGCCGTCCTCGTCATTTGAATGTTGATCAAAAATACCAAGTTTTTTTGGCAATGGTTCTCGTGTTGCTTCACAAAGCGACGTAAATTTAAAAAAAAACATTTTAAAAAATAAAATCTGTAGTACCTCAAATTAAATTTTCTTTTTGATGGCTTATGATAGATTTAAAACCCCTTTTATTTAATATTGTAACGTTTTCGTCTCGCAGCTGGGATCGGCGTCCTTGTAGAAATAATCACCACGCGTGCAAAGACACCTGTGCATTTTTGAATTATTGTGTAGTACCATCTAGAATCGCTCGTCGACCTTTGACATCACGAGGAACCCGTTTCTTGTCACTAGCAGGATGTAACGAGATGCTAAAAATCGTCAACACCCTGATATCCTAACAGAAGGAGGAAAAACCAGGGAGAGATGCTTTGAACCTTCAACCTTCAACGATAGGGATACCTCCTCTCACAAACCACTGTTTTGAATTCAAATAATATTTTTAAAAGTTTAATAGTTTCAATGTATAATTATGTAAATAATAGCTGTGACGTAAATAAACTAAATATTTAAATTAATCAATATTACGTTACCGTTATTTATCTGAAAAGTCACATTATAAATCCTCTTTTATGCACATGCCTTTTTACAATGTTGAGTAAAAATGTCACAGAAAATACAGCTGTTAACAAATTTTTAATAACGTTCAATCTAATGCTACTTTTTATTAAAATTATACTTGCCCACAGTTTTCCAAACTTGTACCATGGGCATAAGGACCCCCTCTAAGTTATTTGCATGCGCCCACAACAAAGTGTTCAAATAACTCGAGAGAAAATCTGCAACGCTGCAGTGATTTTTCTATCCCATTTTTTTCAATTCCTACTATTAGTTCACACTCTCTCTATATTTATTTATTTATCTTGGTGGAATTTTCAATCGTTAATGAAATACATTTTAAAGTGCTCAATTGAGCTGAAATTTCTTATACATGATTATTTTGGATGACAATACAGTAATTTAATTATAATTAATGAAAAATAATTGATTAAAACTAATTATTCAAAGAATTACAAATACAGCTCAGTTGGCATCATTTTTGGAGACTTAGCAACCATTTTGGCGACTTGTGTCAAGACTTTTCTCGTATTTTGAAACGCTCATTTGAGCTGAAATTTTATATACACTATTGTTTTGGGTAAAAATACGATAATTTAATTATAATTAATTAAAACTAGTTGACTCTGAAACTAATTTTTTAAAGAAGTACAGATACAGCCACGTTGGTTTCATTTTTAGCGACTTGGGTCAAAACTTTAAAAGATTTTTTTTCTCACGCATTAAAGCATTCATTTGAGCTGAAATTTTATATACACGATTGTTTTAGATGACAATACGATACTTTAATAATAATTTATAAAAATTCATTACCGCTTAATGTTGTGATTCTGTCATATGTATATACATATTTACATTAATTGTAACTATTTAATAAAAAGTAGCTAAAATAAAAATTTTCTTTGTTGATATAAGTAGAAATTGACTTTAAAAAAGAAAAATTTATATTACTTGTTTTGTCTTATCTTGACAAATTCCGTGTATCCTCATGTCAATATTTCGTTCAAAGTTTACATGTTGAACACTTTCAAAAAAAATTCCTTTATTACGTCGATTATAAACTACTTTTTGTTCTTTTGAAATTGTTACTCGTTGTTGAATTTTATCAGTTTTTACATTGTATGCACTATCTGAATTTTGTTACATCATAAACTTTTCCTTAAACGTTTTTTAATGATCTTTAAAAAATACCAAAAAAATATTTACACATAACAACGACTTCAGATAACTATACTGATTTTTAATTTATCTATATATATAAAGGAGAAAACCGACTCACTCACTCACTCACTGACTGACTCACTGACTAATCACGATATCTCCGGAACTATTAAACCTACAGACTTGAAATTTGGTAGGTAGGCTCCCTTCATAGAGTAGACGTCAGCTAAGAATGGATTTTGCAAACATCGAAACCCAAGGGAAGTTACGGGGGTTTAAGGGGCGTTATAGATAATTATTTCCATTACTAAACTATTAGATGTACAGTCGTGAAAGTTTGTACACAAATTTCTTTCAAAAAGTAGAGATTCCCTACATAATGATTTTTACAAAAATTGACCTCCAAGGGGCGATGAGGGCGCTTAAGGGGCGTTATACATAATTATTTCCATTTTTAAACTATTAGACGTACAGTCTTGAAATTTGGTATATATAAGTGGATTCCTTTCATAGAGTAAAGATCCCCTAAAGAATGGATTTTGTGAAAATCGACTCCCAAGTGGCGTTGTAGAGAATTAAGTGGCGTTATAAGCAATTAACTCCTTTTTTAAACTATTAGACGTAAAATCTCGAAATTTAGTGAGCTGATTCCATTCATTGAGTAGAGATCCGCTATCTTATAGCGGATCTCTACTCAATGAAAATGATCTACTCAATGAAATGAATGATCTCTCCTCTATCTCAGCTCGTGTGAAAATCGTTTCCTAAGTGGCGTTGCGGGGGCTTAAGGGGCGTTATAGATAATTATTTCCATTTTTAACTTATTACACGTACAGTTTTAAATTTTGGTAGGCGAATTCCTTTCAGGGTGTAGAGATCCACTACAAAATTGTTTGGGGGAAAATTGATCTCCAAGGGTCACTGAGGGATATTAAGGGGCGTAATAGATAAATATTTCCGCTTTTCAACTAATAGGACCACCTGCTTAAAAATAAGAAGGTATGTTCCATTTATGGAATAAAGTTCCTTTTACAAAATTTTTTGCGAAAATGGACCCCCAAAGGAGTGGGGTTGCGAGGGATTAAGGCGTATTATAGGAAAATTCCTATTTTTGAATTTATTTCATTTACTTGAAATTTGTTGAGCCATTTTCTTTAGTTGAATAGAGTTCCACTAAGAATGAATTTTACGTAAATCAGCTCCAGGGGGAAGCGGGGAAAGTTATTGGGGCGTATTGATAGACAAAATTCCCGTTTTTGAACTGCTAAGACTATAATAATAAAATTTGGTTTGCATGCTTCTTTTGTTGAATTGGAATCCGCTAAGAATGCTGTCAACGAGGTATTGATGATAAAAATTCCGTTTTTGCTGTGTTAGATTTAGACTTGAAATTTAGCACGCATGTTTATTTTATGAAGTAGAGATCCACTGAAAGTTGCTTTGGTGGAAATCCACTTGATTATTAGGTTAAGTGAGCAAAAAACATCTTTCTACCTCTATTTTAGATATAAATAGAAATTAGATATTATAATTTATGTTCTTTTTATATCAAGGGGCGAGAGTGTAACAGCTATAAATATATTTTTCTATACAATCGAATTCTTAATGCTAGATATCAATAATTAATATATATGTAAACAGTATACATATATACAACATCGTGAAATACCCAGTGAAGCGGGTGGGTAACGGCTAGTCTATATATATAAAGGAGAAAAGCGACTCACTCACTCACTCACTGACTAATCACGATATCTTCGGAACTATTAAACCTACAGACTTGAAATTTGGTAGGTAGGCTTCCTTCATGGAGTATACGTCAGCTAAGAATGGATTTTGCAAGGTTCAAAACCCAAGGGGAGTTACGGGGGTTTAAGGGGTGTTATAGATAATTATTTCCATTACTAAACTATTAGATGTACAGTCGTGAAACTTGGTACACAGATTTCTTTCATAAAGTAGAAATTCCCTACATAATGATTTTTACGAAAATCGACCTCCAAAGTGGGTTGAGGGCGCTTAAGGGGCGTTATACATAATTATTTCCAATTTTAAACTATTAGACGTACAGTCTTGAAATTTGATAAGCGGGTTCCTTTCATAGAGTACAGATCCCCTACAAAATGGGTTTTGTGAAAATCGACCCCAAGTGGCGTTGCGGAGAATTAAGGGGCGTTATAGGCAATTAACTCCTTTTTTAAACTATTAGACGTAAAATCTTGAAATTGATTAAGCAGATTCCATTCACTGAGTAGAGATCTGTCATAAGAAGGGTTTTGTGAAAAGCGTTTCCTAAGTGGCGTTGCGGGGGCTTAAGGGACGTTATAGATAATTATTTCCATTTTTAAACTATTAGACGTACAGTCTTAAAATTTGGTAAGCGAATTCCTTTCATGGTGTAGAGATCCACTACAAAATAGTTTCGGGGAAATTGATCCCCAAGGGTCACTGAGGGATATTAAGGGGCGTAATAGATAAATATTTCCGCTTTTCAACTAATAGAACCACCTGCTTGAAAATTAGAAGGTATGTTCCGTTCATGGAATAAAGCTCCTTTTACAAAGATTTTTCGAAAACGGACCCCCAAAGGAGTGGGGTTGCGAGGGATTAAGTCGTGTTATAGAAATTTCCTGTTTTTGAATATAACTCATTTACTTGAAATTTGTTGAGCACTTTTCCTTAGTTGAATAGAGTTCCACTAAGAATGGATTTTACGGAAATCAACTCCAGGGGGAAGCGGGGAGAGTTATTGGGACGTATTGATAGACAAAACTCCCGTTTTTGAACTGCTAAGACTATAATAATAAAATTTGGTTTGCATGCTTCTTTTGTTGAATCGGAATCCGCTAAGAATGCTGTCAACGAGGTATTGATGATAAAAATTCCGTTTTTCTCTGTTAGATTTAGACTTGAAATTTGGCACGCATGTTTATTTTATGGAGTAGAGATCCACTGAAAGTTGCTTTGGTGGAAATCCACTTGATTATTAGGTTAATTGAACGAAAAAAATCTTTCTCCTTCTATTTTAGATATAAATAGAAATTAGATACTATAATTTATGTTCTTTTTATATCAAGGGGCGAGAGTGTAACAGCTATAAATATATTTTTCAATACAATCGAATTCTTAATGCTAGATATCAATAATTAATATATATGTAAACAGTATACATATATACAACATCGTGAAATACCCAGTGAAGCGGGTGGGTAACGGCTAGTACATTATAAAGGAGAAAAGAGTGACTCAATCACTCATTCGTTCAAACATCACAATATCTTTGGAATTATTTTTGACCAACAGACTTGCAATTTGGCTGGCATGTTCCTTGATGGAGAAGAGATCTTCTGAGAAAATAGATTTCCGAAAATCGATTCCCAAGGGTGGTTGCTACGGGATAAGAAAGCTATAGATTAAATTTGCTAATTTTGAACTGTTAGACACACATACTTGAAATTAGGTGAAGATGTTTCTTTTAATAAATAGAGAGCTCCGCTAAGGACGTATTTTATGGAAACCAACTATTATGACGAGAGCGGGGAGTTACTGAGGTGTATTGATATAAAAAAATCCTGTTTTCCCGAAATCTAGGAGGACTAGACCAACGGTAATGAAATTCGATATGCATGTTTCTTTTGTTGAATTGAAATCGACATAGAATGGGACTGACGGGAATCAACTCTAAAAAGGAAGGGGGTGGGTATATTATTAAAAAACTTCCATTTTTATGAACTTCATGAGAGCGAGTGAGTCATTTTTTTCACTTGTGTGTGTGTGTGTGTGTGTGTGTGTGTGTTGTGTGTGTGTGTGTGTGTGTGTGTGTGTGTGTGTGTGTGTGTGTGTGTGTGTGTGTGTGTGTGTGTGTGTGTGTGTGTGTGTGTGTGTGTGTGTGTGTGTGTGTGTGTGTGTGTGTGTGTGTGTGTGTGTGTGTGTGTGTGTGTGTGTGTGTGTGTGTGTGTGTGGGTGTGTGTGTGTGTGTGTGTGTGTGTGTGTGTGTGTGTGTGTGTGTGTGTGTGTGTGTGTGTGTGTGTGTGTGTGTGTGTGGTGTGGTGTGTGTGTGTGTGTGTGTGGGGGGATAACTAAATTTGATTCAAAATTAAATCCCCTATCTAGCACTTAACTCATATTTTTATTTCATTTTCAAGTATCAAACTAATTACCCATTTATTTTTTCCGAACATATGGCCTAGCCAATAAACATGTCTAATTCCAGATCATTAGATTTAATAGCCTTATATGTCAGCATTAACTTTCAAGTACAATCAAAAAATCCGCGATACTTACCCCATCGCCGTTTAAAGTGCTAACCCACTTAAAACACACCGTGGCATGTTTTTTCCTCCCTGCTCTTAGCGTCAGAAGAGATGTACTAATACTAGAATAAAGACCTTTTTAAAACTAAGTTTGATTCTGGCTCAAAACATGACAGAATTAAAGCCGGCAGGATTCTATCTGTGAATAAATTTCGAATCTGAACGTAAAACTAGTCTTAATAGTAAAATAATTTTAAAATAAAAACGATGCCAATGACCGTAATAAATGATATAGAAAATTTGATGGAACTTTGACGGTGCTCTACATATCTTTGCTGAAGACGTTGGACTTCCGGAATTAAAAGGAATTCTGTATGGTAAGGAAAAATAAGAAATGCGATTTTAACCCCAAGAAGAAACCGTTTCTACCACCGAACTATATTTCTGTCTTTGCTTTAGAGGCCAGATTATCCCGAATGAAAGAAACAACGTTCTAATGGCGAACAAGGAAAAAAAAGAAGAGAAGTATATGAATCCCCCCCATAACCCCGTGAAAAAAGACGGTAGCTCCTTCGGACAGAGAAAAAAATCTTCGCAGGAAAGTCTGTACAATAATACCGTGAATTTGACCACCATCGAATATAATAGAGAAGGAAAAACAGCAAATCAAAAATGAAAGACCAACATCGAAAAAAATTACTAAATTAAATCATTGGACAACAACATGTGGATTATCGTTCAGCAAAATTTTCTGCTGCTAATAAGTAAAGGTCAGTGAAATTATTAGTTTTCATTTTAATAACATTAAACTGACTGAGTTTTACTGAACAAAGCTTTTCGAAGAAGAAGAATATATGATATGACATATTTAATTTTTATAATATAGTTGTGTTAAATGAGATATTCTTTATATTTTAATTAAGAAAACAAAATATATAGGTTTTGTCTCCCCCATACAAAATTTTGAGAAATTTTAATATACTTCTCATAATTTTATCTTAAGATGTCGAATGAGTTAACAGTTATGATAGAAATTGGTGTTTTAAAATGGAAGTTTTTAGAAAAATGACTAATGTACTAATACTAGTGATATTGATTTTTATAAGAAACAAAAGTAAATACACGTTGTATTCTTTTTTCTCCACTGAATTTTATTGTTTTGCTAATTGTGTTATTTAGCAGTAATCTTATTGCATGTCATTTAAACCTTTTTCATTTTGTAATTGTGTGAATTGATATACCGGCCATATATCAAGATTCACTATTTCTCGAAATTTTCCTTATCTAAAATTAAAATTAATTTAATAACTTGAAGCTTAATTTTGGATATTATACAATAGATAAGGGAGAATACAATCATTATAATTTTGTATATGTCTTGAATCATTAAGAGGACAAACGCGTTTAGTTTGATATGTACACCTCTTATGTTTCTTATCAGCATCCCTGAGCATCTGTGAGTTGATCACGCAGATTTCTCAGAGAGATGAGTTCAAAATTAAGTAGTGTGATACAGTTTATATTAGTGAACGTGTGATGTGTAAGACAAACTCGAGAATTTTTATCTATGAAACGAATATTAAGAAGGTTATGGAGAGATTCAAAATAATTGTATGCGATATTGTTAAGTTACAGTGAATATTGTGAAAATTTTACATAAATACTAAAGGTGATGATAGAAGAGAATCCACATTTCCGACTCACAATTATTTAAAGAGCTCTTTTATTCTTATAACTCTTATATTCTTTTATTCCTACATTCTTATAATTTTTATATTTTTATATTCTTATATTTTATAAAGCATATGAAATAAAATACTGTTTATTGTTTTGAATAGTGCATATAAGTTGTAGTGTGTACACCGTTTTCATATTATTAATAATTTCATTTTATTAGTGTCTATATTTTTTTATTTTTTTAAAAAATGTATTTCATATGTTCAAAATTTTGTGTAACACTATAAGGTATTACTACGATGGCGCCAGAGTAGATTTTTATACATAAATAGTACTTTAATATTTGTATGATATCATGTATTTTTATGTTTACTATCTTATTGTTTGATATGATATTATTTTCCAATATAAAAATTTTTTTTGAAAACATTATCTGCTAGCTTTAATACGAATCTATTATTATGATGGAATAGGAGGAAACAGGAGCTCTTACTCTGGATGTCGAATAGATTTGAACAAGTTAATCTTCAATTATATGTACGGAAATTTATTTTTATCAATTAATATTTTGTAAGTGTCATTATTGTGTTTGTTTTTATAGTTTCGTTTATTTTAGAGCATTTTGATTTTATATTCCTATTACTTAAATATTTCTACTAAGTGTAATATGCTTTTCCAAATGATGTTATGTATTGTTAAGTTTTTGTTGAAAACTGATTAGTTTGTAAAGAGAGAAAAACCACGTCATAACTCCCTTTTAAAATTGGGGGGGGCAAATGTAAGGATAATTAAATTAGATTAAAAATTAAATTCCCTATCTAGCACTTAACTCATATTTTTATTTCATCTTCAAGTAACAAACTAATCACCCATTTATTTCTTCCGAACATATGGCCTAGCCAATAAACCTGTCTAATTCCAGATCGTTAGATTTAATAGCCCTATATGTCAGCATTAACTTTCAAGTACAATCATAAAATTCGCGATACTTATCCCATAGGAGTTTAAAGTGCTAACCCCCACACACACACACACACTTAAAACACACCGCGACGTGTTTTTTCCTCCCTGCTCTTAGCGTTAGAAGAGATGTACTAATTCTAGAATATAAACCTTTTTAAAACTAAGTCTGATTCTGGCTCAAAACATGTCATATATATATATATATATATATATATATATATATATATATATATATAACTATATAGCAATCATTATAAAATATATATATATATATAATTTAAGCAATCATTATAAAAAATCATTTTAAATTTTTGGAAACACTGTCTTGCACCGGGTCGAACTCCTCTTAAAAAATAATATACTTGAAGTAATGGCCAAGTTTATTTATTTTTTTTAAATTTCACCCATGTGAAGAATGGGTATTTCAGCTAGTATATACATAACTGTGAGTAACACTTTAATTGTTTATATTTATTATTATAAAACTAGGCTTACCAGTGCATTTTTCTATCTCGAGGGTAATCACGCTACGATACAAGGTGGAACCCTATATGATACATTAATAAAACATTTTATGGAATTTGCTTGAAATATCAAAACCCAGGTTTCTTTCATCTCCCGTAATTATACAAATATTTATTAAAATTCATGGGTTTTCCTTAAGGATTAAATGCATACGAAACGTTAATTCAAACAGACATATTTGTGAAATTCATCCTGAAATGTATTGAAGCTTTCATTTTCCTGCTTTCACTTCCGTACCCCTGAGAATAAGACAAGAAGAATGACTCGAAGTTAAACATATTTGAACTCGCGAGTTGTTTAATATTTATTGCAAGACACTTGCAGAATGTATCGACGTACAGCAAGCAAAGAGATTTAATTAGGAAATCTCTATGTTTGTTTATCTCTGACGAATTGCAAATACGGTGGGAAATGTAACCTTAGTTTCAGAAATAAGATCAAGATGAAATATTGAAACAGCTATTATTTGTTACTAGAAGCAAATGTAACACAATTAAAAAAAATTATTAAATTGTATTTCTTTCAACAGAATTTTTTTAGTTTAGTAAACAATGCATGAAATAAAATCCCTTTTGTAGAATTTTTTAAAATTGCAATCTATGATTAAAATAAGATTCCCAAAAATTTATATCTTTTTTGTATAAAATTGCGGTGCAAATTTGATATAGGTCTGCTACCTGCGAAGATGGACGATAACATTAAAAAATGGTTACCTTGATATTTTTATCGTATGACAATGTTGTTGCCATGGGGAAAACGTATTAATTTTTATTGCTTCTTTCCGTGTTAAATCTATTAATTTTAGACGATTTTAATTCGATTTCTTTACAAGTTTAACCATTTTCGTGCAATTATTCTTCAAGCCATCTGCCTCAGTCTACTGTTGTATTTTGAGTTAATTTCGGAAAAGCATACGTATTTCTTATATCATTGGTGAGTAATGGAAAAAAAAGTTTTACAGACTATGAGGCCTCTGTGCTTCTAATTATTGCTGCGAACGCGCTTTTCCACTTTATAATAATACATTTTTAAACTTTCCTTGTTCGATAAAATTCATTACAGGAACTCGTAGTTTTTAGAATATTGCAAGTTATCAGCACTTACTAATTGATATTCATTATTTTTAATATATATTGTGTTATTGTTTTACTTATAATATAATATAAAAATATAACTATTATATATAATAGTAATTATTATATTATTTATTAAAATTTTTGGTTGCATTTATTTATGAATATTATTATCACACATTATTTTATTTATTTTATAATTTTTTGTACGTTATTTTTAATTATTATTATACAATTAACCATTTTTGTGCAATTATTCGTCAAGCCATCTGCCTCAGTCTTCTGTTGCATTTTGAGTTAATTTCGAATATAGATATTTCTAATATCATTGGTGGTATTGGAAAAAAAATTTTACGGGCTATGAGGCCTGTGCTTTTATCTATTGCTGCGAACGTGCTTTTCCACTTTGTATAATATTATATTTTTAAACGTTTCTTGTTCGATAAAATTCATTACAAGAACTCGCATTTTCTTAGAATGTTGCAAGTTATCAGCACGTAATAATTGATATTCATTATTATTTTTAATATATGTTGTGATTATTTTGCTTATAATATAATATATAAAAAATACAATTATTATATATAATAATTATTATTATATTATTTATTACACTTTTTGGTTGTATTTATTTATAAACATTATTATTACATATTATTTTATTTATTTTATAATTATTATTATGTTCGTTATTTTTAATTATTATTATATTAAATGAGTATTATTTTATGTAATTATTAATATTAAATTATATAACATGATTATTAATATTATATATTACGTAGTATAATTATTAGTATATATAATTTTTTATTATATTTTATATCGATATTCATTACTGATTGATGTTTGTTATTTTAAATATACATCTTAGGTTGTTCATATATGAAATATATTTCAAAACAGTTCTGTAAAATTATTTTCATGACAATTTGTTACCTGTAGGCCATCTCATCTTCGATTCCAAATCACTCGACAACAAGCGCTACTTAGCGCGTAGTGCTCCTATATCAAATTTGTTCCAAAAGTGCTACTTACTTTTGTTACAATAAATTTATAAATAATAAATTTGATCTGATTTTTATCGCACTGTGATGCAACGTGAGAGCTAATAATGACGGACTTCGTAATTTTGAAATACTGACAAGGGGCGAGCACGATATATAAGCTAGTACCTCCTTCTCCTGACTACCACACTATACCACGCTAACGAGAGGACATTGAAGCATGGCAGATTTAACATACTACACAGTTGGTCTGCGGTAACTCTATGTTCCGAAAGAGTGAGCGTCGCACTATAAACCAACACACGGGCTATTGGGGACGGGCCTCGTAATTTTGAACTTTGGTCAAGTGGCGAAGACGACAACTGAGCCGACATCTCCTTCTCCTGATTACCACACCAATGGAAGAACATTGAGCCTTGACAGATTTAACGGATATCGACCTCCTCTACACAGCGGGTCTTCAAAACCGTATCATTTTGCAATCTTGTAATAACTAGTTACATACAATTTTTTACAGTTCTTATTTATTTTAATGAAAAGAAATTTGAACCGGAGATATAAAATAAATATAAAATAATTAATATCGAAATCACATTATATAGGCCCTTGAATTTGATAATAGGGAATCTAAACGAAGAATAAATAGTTTAGATATCCCTATATATAGAAATGTCTGCGTCTACTGACGATATTAAATTTCCGAAAAATTTGATATTTTTTCCCCTCCACTTACATTAGATTCTTTTAAATACGTATAAACTAGAAAAGATAATGAATTAAAAAGATGAGGTTAAAAAAATATACCTGAGTTTTATTTCATTCCCTAATAAGAGCTTAAATTCCTTTGTTATAATACTTTTTTTGAAAATTAAGTTCCTACTGGTGGTTGCAGACATATGAAGGAAAAGAAGCAAATAATAAGCACACATATATAAAATTTCTATAACATTACATTAGATTTCAATATACGTATCTCCATCAAATAATTAAAACTTTTCTCTTTATTCATAAAAGTTTTTAACTATCTCTTATTTTCTTGAATTATATTGCTCCTAAGAATTTGAAACATCCATTATAAGCTCTCGGATTTCGATTCAAATATTCCTGGAATTGCACTATGACAATGTGCGTCTAGCAATTTTAAATTACTATCGGTTGACAAAACTAAACGGTGTATTGTCCATTAGTTAAGGGTAGACTGGGTAGCCGAGTAGAGTCATTGTTGAGAACTCGTGGTCAGTGACATGTAGTCATTGTTTCAAGTTTTGGAACCACTAAAAGTATGCCGTGTAAAGTGTGACGTTCGTTAAATCTGCCGTAATTCAAATTCCACACAATGGCGTGTTGTGGAAGTTGTGAAATTGACTATTATCACAAATATCCTCTTCCTTGCTCGACAGAAGTTCAAAATTGGGAGATTTGAACTCTGATAGTTTAAAATTCAATCGAATCTGATAGTCACGAATTTAAGTTCTATGAACGGGAACGTTTAACTAAACATGTTGAATCCGAACTCATCCACTCAATACCGTCGTATGAGATGAAGGGGATGTTGCTCATTTAATTTAGACCCACTATTCCGAAATTGCTATTTCTGAAGCTTAAAATAAAAATGCATCTTATAGCTACTGCGGTACTCTTGCCATCTGGTTTAGTTCTACACCACAAATTTTGTCCGAAACACCATACATCTTAAATAATCCACAAATCCACTAAGTTACCCCTTAACCATGTGGTGTAAATTAAAACCAACCCACCACATGTAAAAGTGTACTACAAAAAAATCATCGATCTTTATTTCAGGTAAATAGGTTTCGTAATTTCTGTTCATTTTGCATTACCTTTGAATTTGGTGCTACTCGTGAACAACTTGAGCACGATATACTTCGAAATACAAACTACATTAAAGTAACAAAGAAGACATTAATTACCTCATTCATCTAACTTCAAAGCAACGTTAGAATTTGAGGATCCTGCTGGCCACACAAAATGCAACACCAAGAAGGATTAGAGATGTCACAGCGAAATTTTGTTTGGCAGATAACATGTTGTACAAAGATCAAACTATTAAAATTACAGCCTCTTGTGACCTGTGGATGATGACAAAATCAGAAGTTAGTGTAGCCATCATTGTTAGCTATAACTGCTGCTACACGTATCGGCAAAGAATCAAAGAAGCTTTGGATGTATCCTTGGGATACAGCAGTCCATGCAGCTTTCCCATATTGCCAAAGATGATCTCGTGTAGCAGCGAGTGGTGTATCTCGGGTCAGTCGTTGTACAAGCATGGGCCACACGTTTTCGATTCGTGATAGATCGGGAGAACGAGCAGATCAAAGAAGCAATTCAATCTGATGGGTAAAGAAGAACTCTTGAACATTGCATGCCGCGTGTGATCACGCATTATCTGGTTGGAATATGGCTGATGGTAAACGCTGAATGTATGGGAGGTCCACGGGCTCCAACACTTCAGAGATGTAGCACTGACTGTTCAGTGTACTGGCAATGCGTACTAGAGAGGTGCGACATTAAAATCCAGTGCCATTCAAAACCATGATACCGAGCGCAGGACCACGATGGAGATGCATAACGCAACAGTTCAGCTGCCTCTTACCACGATGTCTGCTACCATTGTGATGTTGCAGGTAGAAGCGAGATTTGTCAGTAAACACAAATAAGTTCCTTTCCGTTGTCCATATCCGCCGTTCATCACACCATTGGCGGCGCAAACGCCGGTGGTTTCCAGGCAAGGGTAAACGAAGCAATGGGCGCCTTGCGGAGATTCCACTCTGCTGCAAACGATGTTGAATGGTACGAGCGGATGCCGACTGAACAGACAACAGGCTGAATCTGCTGTGGTATGTTTCGTGATTCCTCACTGTCGTGCACACAATCCGCCAGTCATCACGAGCAGTGGTGCAACGCGATGGGTGCGATCGGCCCCGTCTATCAGTCATTTCCTCCTACTTCCAGCTATGACAGATCCATATCACAGTGCTTGGTTTCGTCCAACACGTTGACTAATTTCTCTAAAGGAAAATCCGCAATCTCTATAGACTACTATTCTTCCTGGATTGAATTTAGAAACTTGGTCAAAAGACACTCGATGTCTTCCACGAGGCATAGATAAACGGCTTACGCAAAAAAAACGCACGAAAAAACAACTTCCGTACTTAAAATCGCCAATCTGTTCTCCTCTTACATAGCGCTTACGGGGGGCGCTACGATTGCCCGTGATGTGGTATGTGCTATAATGCTAATGATAGGCATATTTCATCACCACCAACATATGATGTAAATTTCCCATGGTTTGCAGGCTTCCTTCAGGGTGTTGCATTTTTTGTGACCAGCAGTATATTTGAGACTGTTTTCGCCATATGTGCGACAGTGTGAACTTAACGCGGAGCACATTTTCGGACAGAAAAAATGCCTCAGTTTTTATAAATATTTGTGACATTGTAACTCATGTATATTTTTATAATATGGTGTTTTTAAAATTTCATTATATTACACAAATAATCAGTTTTTCTTTTTAACATATAAAGGGGTTGCTCATTTAGCGGAACATATTTTATAAAAGAAAAAATGTGTTAACTCAGATAAAAATGAGTAGTATGATAAAATAAGTGATTCTCTCTCTACTGGATAGTGAAGCCAAATCATAATATTAATGTTTGAGTACTTTTATATCTGAAAAAATATTCCGAATTTGGGTCCTATTCTTTAACGTTAGACGAAGACAGACTTAATAATTATTTGCACCCATTACTTCATACAATGGTCAAATCTCAAATCAAGACTCAAAAATGCGCGTCTTTGTTTTAGAGATGCTGGATTGTCTGTAAGGAGGTAAAATCTTGATTTAGTTCACGAAGGACTGATTTTTGCGATTGAAGAAAAAAATATGGCTAAATGATGCCAATTTCTTGTTTTTCTGTATTAAACTTTTGTCTAATATGACGAAACATTTCTCCAAATTGACGATAAATACTAAAATACGATCCAAATTAGTCATTTATTCTCGTAATTAATTTGCTTAGTAGTATAACGAAGACATTATACATATATATATATATATATATATATATATATATATATATATATATATATATATATATATATATATATATATATATATATATATAACCGGTTACTGACAATGGAACCACATACGGCTTAGAAAACACACCAAATGCTGTCCCGTCTCCCATTGTGTTTCTGATGAATATTTTTAATCAGATATCTATTAGAAACAATACGAAAAAGCAGTTGCCAGCCCAAGTTACATATAGCCGATAAGCACGTATGTATGTATTGAAGAATGACAATTTTATAACTTAAGTGACTGTAAATTTGGGAGACTCAAAAAATTCTAAAAGTTTTAAACTATTATATTTACCTGTAATTTATTCCACTGAGATAGTTTTTGGAAAACTTCACCGCTTCCATTTATTTGTTTTTGAAATATTTTCGATTTTTCAAAAATATGGTATATATTCAACACCTATTCTGAAGTGTAAGAAGTATGGCCCTGTCTGCGTTCACACCATTCCGAAATTCCATTATTAAAAATGAGCCAGAATACATGAATATAAATAAGTCTGTAGAACATTGAATAAATAGAATGAGTAAATAAAATTCAATAAACACCGCAGGAAAAATAGTTAAGTGATAATCTACATCTCATTTTCAGGGAAATATGATCCTGGAGAGTAATGCAATGGTAATAGCAAGAGATAAATAAATTTTTAAAAGTTCGTAGAAGAGAATTTTCTACGACAATAAAAGCTAGATTTATGAGATTTATTTTATAAATAACACTTATGAAAATTTGTACAATAATAAAATAAAAGTGTTAACATATATTAGCAAAAATATTCGCTTGCTGGTCGAAAATTCCTCGTCATTCTACTATTCAAGTCAGTGGTATAACGTAGAATATTAGGACTTCCCTGCAAAGTCAGGTTTGAGGCCGCAAGCTCAAATACATACTTGGCGTCACTTGAATTCTGACGCTTGACACACTTCAATTCTGACGCCACTGATTCAAGTGTGGCTACAAAAGAAGCTTATATTCTTCCCATTGCAGCCGTAGAGTATAGACTTGTTAGTCATAAAAGAATTAATATATTTTTTCATACACAATACGTAGAGAAAAAAGAAAAACTGTTAATCAAAACGAAAAATACCTTTCTGCAATTATTATTCTTATTTTTTATTGAGAACATTTATTAATTCTGGTGAACTACAAAGTATCACACGGGAGCTTATAGAAGTAAGCATGAAGCACACATCACGAAGGAAAGAAGCAATTTTTAAGTCATGAAAGATTACAATACAAACATCCATGTCTTCTCCGCTTATTCGAACCCAGACCCTACGGGACCGCATTCAGCGTCACTAATCACTATATCGGATGGGCTCTCCATTTAATTTAAACCTGAAATTATGTACATTAAATATTAAAAGTTACGGATATATGCATAGAATTTTAAAAATTATCATTTCAGATAGTATTTTTTGGAGTTGTTTGGAAGGTAAAAAAAAAAAAAATTGTCCTTATTGTGGATCTACCCTTGTATAGAATATACGTCTACCAACAAAATGCAATTCATGCGCTGAACCTAGATCCATCTCAGGTGTCAATCCTCATTTCTTAATCTCGCCTCAAAATTAGAAGAGATATGCCGCATTTACTTTATTTTTTTACAGTACATTCTAATTCAAACCAAACAATCAGGTAGTATTTGGTCCCTACTTAATGACACCACGTGTTGGGTTTAAGACTCCATTTGAATGCCCAAAACCGTTCTGTAAAATACTGCAGATAAATTCAGTGCTTGTTTTTTAAATTGTTCTCTAACGTAACAGGAAGGCTAACACGTGTGTGTGTGTGGGTGTGACTACATTGTGTGAAAATTAAGGGATATACATAAACAAAATACTCAACTTTGGGAAATTTAATTAGTTAGAGCTAATTAATTAATTATAGATATTCAATTGTAAAATTAATTATATACACTGTTCACTTAAAATAAATAGTCAAATCGTTCTCTATGCTATTCATTAACATACAAAAAATAATAATACATTTTCGAAACAAAAATGACAATCTTCGCAATCTGCGGAAAACGCCGTCAACTGTAAACACAATTTCTGCTGTAAAACTATTCGCCTTTCCCGCTAAAATACTCATCATAGAACCCGGAGCAGATATATATTTTGGAAGAGTGGATTGAAAAGAATATTCCATCTAAGTATCGTCAGATTATTCGTAAAAATGGTTATTCTATGTAATTTTAAAGTGAGTGGTACTGATAAGTACAGTCAGTGGATAAATGTTAAAGCTTTCAAAGGTTTTTTTTAAACAGTCTGTTTTTTTTAAATGTATTTGTACCCTGTTTCCATTATGATATTCCTATGGAAGCCTTTCCATTCGTAGCATGAAACTGTTAAAAGAATCAACAAAGTATAGGTGAACTCTATCCCATTTGTGTAGGTGAACTCTACACTTTTTTGCGGAAAAGTATCAATACTTCTCCCGAATTGATTAATTGATCTATTAATGACTTACTAGAAATAGCACGAATGCAGTTGATGATTGTTCTTGTATTTGCAACCACAGTCAAGTGAGAAGGTCAACTCTCTATGTACACCCTAAGCCCTCACTTGGACTTCAATCCCTGATAGTTGAGCCCCTTAAGGATTAACTTTCTTTAGGTAATTGTTGCATTTACGATCCTGAAATCTACAAATGATCTTTCTTTTCTCCTAAGGGTCTACTGTCGTTTGTAATCATGACAGAAGCCCTCCCCGGATGCTCCTAGGGTCTTTCCCCTTTTTTCGATCCTTTTCTTAATTATTCTATCCTTTTTTTTTTTTTCTAGCTTGTACATAGTTTTGCCTAATCACAAGAATATTTTTCTTTATTTTTGTAAATAAATAAGTGTTTGGTGCTGATTGATCAGCTGTGTGTGGCTCTAACCCCTGTAATAAGTAATGCCAAGCAATGTGCGCTATAACCCCAACAAATACATGAATTACATAATTTAAGGCCGTGGAAGTCTAGTGGTCAAGGTCATGGTCGGCGTATCATGAGTTCAAACCGTAATGCCGCTGAGGACCCGCCGTGAGTGAGTGAGATATATCTTTATATATAACAATCTACTGTGCGTGTGTATGTGACTGAACTCCTCCTAAGCGGCTGGACCGATTTTGATGAAATTTTTGGTGTGGGTTCAAGTGGATTCGAGAGTGGTTCAGATTTACAATTCGGTCCGATATCGCAATTAGTTAAAAAGATATTAATTAAAAACATTCAACTCAATATTCACCTGGATTGTTGTAACAACATTATTCTTATAAAAATGACGTAAGTTGGCGTCGAAAATCGATTTTCAGCCAAACTGGCAAAACCGGGTCTTTATTTTAGAAAAATGTAGATGAATCATGCTTTTTGGCGTTTTTAATTAATATTTTTTCAAATAATCTTTATATATGTAATTCTTCTGTGCGTGTGTATGTGACTGACTCCTCCTAAACAGCTGGACCAATTTTGATGACATTTTTTTGTGTCGGTTCAAGTGGATTCGAGAATGATTTAGATTCACAATTCGGTCCAATATCGCAATTAGTTAAAAAGATATTAATTAAAAACCTTAAAACGCATAATTGTTTTACCTCTGCGTGCGGTTTATTCTGATAATGCGCGGCAAGAAAAAAAAAGAAACAAGAGGGGAGAATCTTCCGATATTTTCACCGTTTTTAAAATTACAATCTAATTTTTCTATCAAAATCAGACAAAAAATAATTACAGAATCGGAAGGATTATTCATTTTGCCACGATACACGATATATGTCTTTATATATATATATAACTCTTCTCTTCTCTCTAATGTGATTGAATTCCTAAACGGCTGGACCGATTTAGATGATATTTTTTGTGTGGGTTCAAGTGGATTCGAGAAGGATTTAGATTCACAATTCCACCTGATACCGCAATTGTTTAAATATGCGCCAAAATTATGTATTGATTGATTGATTGATTGAATATTAACGTCGCACTGTGCAGCTACACGAGGGCTTTTGGCGACGGACCACGTAATTTTGAACCATGGTCAAGTGACGTGGACGACACCTGAGCTGGCACCTCCCTCTCCTAACTACCACACCACACCAACGGGAGGACGTTTCAGCTCTCGACAGATTTAACGTGCATCGCTGCCCTACACGGCGGGTCTTTAGTGGTACTGGGCTCGAACCCGTGACAAAGCAAGCCACGGTCCGATACCTATACCACTCGGCTACCGCGGCCATCCAAAATTATGTAAGGGCGCACTATTGTTCATCGCGAATGTTCCCTTTAACCAAAACCAGTTTAAGTTTCTATTCAGAATAAGTTCTATATTCAACTTAGTTCATAGTAAATGCATACTCACACACAATCTGTAGGTCGAATTGTGGCAAATGTACATGTGATGATGTCTGGTAATGTAAAAAAACTTTCTTTATAAAAAATTTCATCAAAACGGTCCAGATTGTTACAACTTATTCAAAAATTAATTTTCGGATTTAAGACGTGTGTACAGAACAACGCCTATCAGGACCGTTAGTATATATATATATATATATATATATATATATATATATATATATATATATATATATATATGATTGATTGATTGAATATTAACGTCGCACTGTTCAGCTACACGAGGGCTTTTGGCGACGGACCACGTAATTTTGAACCATGGTCAAGTGACGTGGACGACACCTGAGCTGGCACCCCCTCTCCTAACTACCACACCACACCAACGGGAGGACGTTTCAGCTCTCGACAGATTTAACGTGCATCGCTGCCCTACACGGCGGGTCTTTTGGTACTGGGCTCGAACCTGTGACAAAGCAAGCTACGGTCCGATACCTATACCACTCGGCTACCGCGGCCACTATATATATATGAACGTCGCACTATAAACTTGCACGAGAACTATTGGTGATAGACCTCGAAATTTTGAATCATGGTCACGTGGCAAGGACTACACCTAAGCTAGAACCTACCTCTCCTAACTTCCACACCACACCAATGGGAGGGTGTTTGGGCCTCGACATATTTAACGTGCATTGACGCCCTCTACAAGGTGGGTCTTCAGTGCCACAAGGCTCAAACTCATGACACACCTCAGCGAAGAGTCAGTGGCCTTGACCACTGGGCTACCACACCCACCAAAGACCCGCCGTGTAGAGGGGCTGTTCGTCAAATATATCAAGACTCAAAGTCCTCCTTTTAGAATGGTGTGGGTGTGTGGAGAATGGTACCATCTCAGGTGCCGATCTCGTCACTAGACCGAGGTTCATAACTATGAAGTCCATCACCAATAACCCTCATGTTGCTTTATAGTACGTCGTTAATATCAATCTTACTCTCTCGGAATTTTGAGTGGCTGCGGTAGCTTAGTGGTCAAGGTAACGGACTTGTGGCTGGCGTGTTATGAGTTCCAAGCCAGTACTACTGAAGACCTACAGCGTAGGAGAGCGATGCACGTTTCATCTGTCGAGAGCTCAAACGCCATCCCATTGGTGTGGTAGTTAGGAGAGGTGGTTGCCAGCTCAGGTGTCATCCTCATCACTTAAACATGGTTGAAAATTACGAGGTTCGTCACCAAAATCCCTTGGGTAGCTGAGAAGTGCGACATAATATACTGTCACTCTCACTCACGAAAAAAGAACCTCGAAATTTTGTAGAACCTGCCTTTTAGAATGGTGTTAAGTAGAATCAAGTTCAGGAATTTTTGAATCAAGACATAAAAAGAAATTTTGTAGAACCTGCCTTTTAGAATGGTGTTAAGTAGAATCAAGTTCAGGAATTTTTGAATCAAGACATAAAAAGAAATTTTGTAGAACCTGCCTTTTAGAATGGTGTTAAGTAGAATCAAGTTCAGGAATTTAAGTTGAATCAGGACATAAAAAAAGATTATAGGTGGCTATTTCACATCTACGGGAGTGAATGAATTGCATTGTTTCAAAATCGGGAAGTTCAGCGCCGCGTACTCTTTCTCAGTCGGAAAATGATGTTGTTTTGTACCAGAATCATTTGACAGAGGTGATGAAAAATCACTTTTTATTCCTATACACAATTTAAAAGAGCGGTAATAAATGCTCCGTGTCTCTTTGAAGAACAACCTCCATCACTGTGACTCACATCGGCTGTCAGCTGAAGAGCCATCTCAATACTCCTCCCAGAGCACACACGGGTTCTTTGAAAAGTGACTAAATAAACCGCGGGCGTGATTCAGGCGGCCTCTTACAGACTCACCCCTTTTTTTCATACACCCTTTCAACACCATTCGAATGGAAATTTTTATCACGAATCTTTTTTAATAACATTATTCAACTCTTTCGCTGTATCCATCATCCTTCAACTGGAATCTTTTCCTTCAACTGGGGTAATGAATTTACAATGATGTGTTGATGTAAGACGAACATCAAACAAACTGGTCCGGGAGCACTAAGAAATTCACACACACAATTTCAAGTACAATTTTTTTAAGGCTTACGTTTTTTGAATTTCATTAGACATATCAATTACAAGTAAGGCGTTTTTTTTTAATTTTGCTGCGGTAATTTTCAATTAATCTTTTATACATAAAATGATTATTAAAAAGAAAAAGTCATTGATTTTTAAATTACGATTTTTCCTTAAAAAAAGTACATTTAATAATTAAAGTTTGGTGCATAGTGTTTTGATAGATAAGCACGAAAGTTAGTAATCGATTTTATTTTGACTTATTCCCAAGTTTGCGTGTTCGATCCCGGCCCAGGTCTATGGATATTCATGAGGCAGAAAATCAACAGCGTCTGTCGCAATATACTGCATGTTAAAAATCCCTAGAGTGCCTCTTTGGCTTGGGTGCTCAACAAAATTTTATACCTAGTCCGATTTCGCATCGTCAGAACTCAGGTGCCTCTCTCTGGGATATAAAATGGGTATCAAAATTACAATTTGGTAATTACCTACCTGCATACTAATCTGCCTACATAGTGTCGAACTAAAAAGTGATACAAGCTCCGTGGAATGTACTAGGTCTGCCATGGTAATCACCAATTCGAAGCCTCATCTGGAAAAAAAATACTTCAGATTAATTAATTGGCTATTAATGACCCCCCAACGCAACACGAGGAACTTTTTGCAACAGATCCATAATGTTTAACGGTAAATTCATGAGAATTCATAACTCACTTTAAAAACGCCTACAGTATACCAAGGTAAAGACTTTGAGCTTCGATAGATTTAGCATACATCAGTATTTTATCTGGCGTATCTTTGTAAACAGCAGACTTCAACCCATGACTTGATCAAAATAACAAGGACTGCGGTAGCCTAAAGCTCAAGGTAACGGACTCGTGGTTGGTGTGTCATGAGTTCGAGCCTAATACCACTGATGACAAATGATACCACAAATGATCTCGTTGATATGGTACGGAAGTTAGGAGAAGAGAGTTCCAGTTCAGGTGTTGTCCTCGTTCTCGACCATGACTCAAAATTACAAGACCCGTCGCCAATGCCCTATTGCAGCTTTATAATGCGACGAGGTCCAGTGGCTGAGTGTAGCGTATCGCGCTTCCACACCACAGGTCCGGAGTTCTGTCCTCGGTCTGGGCAAGGTCGACTCAGCTTTTCATCCCTTCAGTGGGTTGATAAATGAGTACCAAGCTTGCTTGAGGACTAAGCACTGGTGGTTTCGATTCAGACTGACCACCTGATACGGACATCTGCTCATGCACCTCAGCGCCCAATGGTCACGTATGCTGAGATGGGCACAGTACACCTTGGTCCTCATGGGCTGTTGCGCCACTGAGTTTAGTTTAATATAACTAACTCTTGAATAAAACAACGCTGGCTACGAGCTCGAGTCTATAAACATTGAAACCGATAAGCAAACGTGTACCAAACAGAAATTTTAATTTTTTGCAGAAATTACTTACTCATTATAACTTATGAGTTAAATCATTCATAATTTTCTACAATGTTTTGGTCATGATATCTTGTGTGTGGTGGTTAGTAAAACATTGGATATGTAGTCAATGTATAGTAATTTGTCTTTACTTTAAAGGTTCATTTTTTATCGGGTAGATGTATTTTAAAAATCTATAATGGTTCACTCACGTTGACGTGGTGTGGATGTTGAGATATCAATGAAGTTTGGACCTCGTCATCTGATTTTGGCTTAGAATTATGAAATTGATTACCAATACCCCTCGGGTTGCTTAAGACAACGGGAATTCGATATAATAATCTTATACAACATACTTTATGGTTTTTTCACTGTCCAGTCAGACTCCGATTTAATGAATTCATAGTAAGTGATCGTTTCGTTCAGTAAATCGGGGTTATTCGTTATATCGGGGGAAGGGCAAACAAAATACAATTTTTTGGCACTTACCTTTTGGAAATTTTATAAGTAACTACACAAAACACATCAATAGTTAGAGATTACACACTCTTTATTCAACAGCTAAAAGTTCTAATAGTGAATTATTACGTATCAGTTATAATTAGAAATTTTAAAATACTAACCAATAGATGCACGAAAATATTTTTGATACCTGACTCGATAAAGTTCTTTTTCGACTTAATACAAAGAAAACATACCGCGTATCATTTACATACTGTTAAATAAGAGAGAGAGGTGTGTTTTTCACAGTTTCCAAGCAATTGAAAACATTAGAAAATAAAAGTTTTGATGGAAGTTTCTTTATAAATTTTTACATTATAATCACTGTGTTTATTGCCTCACACAAGTCAAAGGTTTCCTCAACGTAGATATTTGCTGCATACAAGAAAAATCTTTTCGTTCAGAACAAAAAAAAATATTATCTGAAGAAAAAAATCATTTTTTTCTAATACAAACTAATAAAAAAATCCAGCTGCTGAAATAACTCGTTAAATAGGGGATAATTATTCGTTAAATAAGAGGTTTTGTTTTTATTTTAATCGGGGGAAAAGAAAAATTCGTTAAATCACAAAATTCCTTAAATAGGAGTTCGTTAAATCGGGGTCCGACTGTATTTACAGTCCCGACATAAAAATGATCCCGATCGAAGAGTATTTTTAAATTCCAACTCTCAAATAGTATATGATTTTCTTACACAGATCCAGATACAAGATTCTTTCTTCCAAGATTTTCCCAATAACAAAAGTATACCGATAAAAAGACTTACAAATATTTTCCCTGTATAACTCTCTCTGAGGTACGAAAATTTTTATTGTAAAGTATTTCTTCTTATTGGGTTTTAGATTAAAGGTTTTAAAATCTCTAACAATGGACTTTTTTTAAAAACCATTTTACTGCCAAGTAAGAAAAGAAAATAGCTCTTGACTTCTAAAAGAAATAAAAATAATCTGTTATAGTAATGAACTTTTCCTCTTAAAATTATTTTATTTTTGACTTCCAACTCAACTTTACCACGACATTTTTTTTTCGTTTCAAAATCTTTTAATTTCTTCACCATGATACCAGTAAGATCTTTTGGTGCCCTAGGAAAATAATCACTAGTTTTTTTTTAAGAAAAAAAGGATTTAATTTACTCTTCAGTTACTTAAACTTTTGAGATTTAGTGTTGCAGCTCCCACAACGTGGTAATTTCAACTTTCCTCATTTCGATGGGATACGACTTCGGATTACTTCTTCCGGAAAAATTTCTTTTGTTTTGATCTCTCGATTCCATTTGCGAGTTGTTGTCTTTAAAGAAAGAGCTGTTCCCTTGTTTTGTTCCGAACATTTTCCATCGAGTTTTCTGATACATTTGAGATTGGTATTCTCCGTAAGATGGTAGATTTTCTTTTTCAGGAATTCTGAATTTCTATTCAGACGGCTGAATCAAAGAGTTAAGAATGCGGAAATAGAGAAAAACGCACTGCTTACTTGGACTCAAAAATGAATCCTAAGAATTAGAGCAGCGTTTCTCAAACTGTGGGGCGCGCACCCCTTGGGGGCGCGATAACTCTACAAGGGAGGCGCGAGCAGTTTGAAAAGTCGAAAACAAAAGGTTATTTAAAAATTATTAATTTACTGAAAGTAAAGAAACAAAATACTTTCTGATATGTAATACACTTATAAATGTTTCAATACTGTACAATGTATATTTTAGTATTAATTTAACAATACTAAGCTAAGAACAAGTTTGATAATTATCAGTCACCCCATGGGTTTGCATTAACACTTATCTTGATAATTTGTACGATTTATGAATAATTCCTTAACTGCCGACTAAAAGTTACGCGATTCGCTTCCCACCGTTTACCACGTAGACGAGCGTATTTTGATGGGTTTTTTTTTTTTTTTGAAGGGGAGAAAAAAAATAAAAGAGCAAATCCTCTGAGATAAATAAATTCTTCGCAAACATTATGAAGGTTCTTTTATAGCATTCCAAAGCCGTCGGAATAATTTTATGGATAGCACTGCACAGAAAAGATCGTATTTTGGAAAGACGTATATATACGTCCAGAAAATTAATGCTTTGGCTGAGTAAGACGTTTTTATACGTCAGTAGCTCATAAGAGGTTAAAGTCGAATATTGTAGCTTTAATGTCAAAGTATAGTATTATTGAATTCAATACATTGTTATGGTATGGAGGGGGTCGCGATGAAAAGGGTGGTTGAATAGTGGGTCGCGTGTATTGAAAGTTTGAGAAACACTGAATTAGAGAACATGCTGATAAAAGTTCACACCTTCTTTTACTTTTTTACGAAATGAAAGGATTACAATTTTCAAAAAAAATTCAAGTTCTCAATTCCTATTTAAAAATGTAACTGTGGTTGGTGGCGTAACGTACACCCTTGCATTTTGGGGAGGCCAGGACTCTAGGGGGGTCCAAAGTCTAACTGATCCCCTTTGTAAGATCCAGCTTGGGGAACAAAACCTAACTTTGCTGGGGTAGGCCCTAATATTCTTCGTTACGCCATTGGCCATGGTAGCCTAGTGTCAAGGTAACAGACTCGTGGCTGGCGTGTCATGAGTTCTAACCTTGTACTACAGAAGACCCGCTGTGCAGAGGAAGCTAATACACGTTAAACATATCAAGGCTCAAAAGTCCTCTCGTGGGTGGGGTGTAGAAGTTAGGAGAGGGGTTCTAGCTCAGGCATCGTCCTCGTCCTTTGACCCTGGTTCAAAACTACGAGATCCATTGTCAAAAAGTTATGTGTAACTGAATCGGGCGATGTTAATATTCACTCACCCTATTTAAAATAGTTTGTCTTGTTTAATTAAAAACTCATTATACAAGGTGATGCTGAATTTGACCGACAAATTCAGAGGGGGAATTGTAGGCAGCATGCGAAGGATAAATCACCATAGAACATGGAGTCGCAAACCTCGTTTAGTCAGTGAAAATTGTGGTAATAGTAGCCATCGGGAGGACAATGAGCCAGATGAGGGAAATGGTCAAACGAATGCGGGGATATATATATGTTTGTCCTCAAGGTCGCAAAATATCTTGTTTTCCTACAGCAAGTCCTAGTGGACTTGTTGCAGGGAGTACCGGCCATTGCGCACCAGAGCATGTGGTTCATTCACGATGGTGCACCATATATTTTTCAATTGCGTTAGTCACACCCATACTACATATCCTGGGAGGTGAATGGGACACAGCAGACCTGTTTTTTAACCTCCACACTCCCCGAACCTCAATCCCTTGGATTTCATCTTCTGAGAACACCTGAAACATCTTGTGCTTAAGACGCCAATGACTACAGTGGAAGATCTCATGGCTAGAATCGTCGCCACTTCCGCTGACATCGCCAGCACGCCAGACTTGTTTAAACGGGTCCGACAACCCTTCATCCACCGGTGTCAGCTGTAGTATGACCTACGTGGTCCGAACTTCAAACTATTCCTGTGACAATCACTTGTGGCATTTCTGACGCAAAGCTGTGATGCATTGTTCGTATTGTAAGCATGCTTTACGCCTAATGAATGCATTTCTAACATCTTATGCCCCTTTTCATTATACTCGGCGGTGATTTGTCATCCTCATGCTGTCTACTCCGAATGTGTCGGTCGAATTAGGCAAAATCCTGTATTACCATAAATATTTACACTTAGAGAAATGATACTTCATCTCTATTTAATGAAATTTCCTCAGTCGAGCAAAGTTTTATTCTTCGTTTCATTCTGAAAGTCCTTTTACTTCCCCCTTACGTCATAATTGATGACGTTAAACACAAACGATTAGATTATGATAAACAGAAAACCAACGCAAGAAATAATATAGGTTGTATTTTGAATGTATTTGTTTTCCTTCCGTAAATAGTTGTGTGGCGTTGTTGAGTCGGGTTTAAGACAATGTGCCGCTGAAAACCTAGGGCTGTTGTGCGCTAAATTTATCAAAATCTGAAGTCTTCCCGTGACTTCCCCCTCTATGAACTTCCACGCCACGCCAACGAAAAGACTTTGAGCCTCGACAGATTTAACGGGCATCAGAGATTTACACTGCGGGTTTTTAGAGACACAAGAGCTCCAACTCATGGCACGTGAATCCGTGACCGTAACTATTAGGATACCGCGACATTTTGTGTTTGAATGGTAAGCAGTATAGCATTCTATTTCGAGTTTTGAAAAATGAAAATAAGTTGACTTAAAAAAGGAAATCAAGATGATAAAATATTTTGAACTTACGTTTTGGTGAAATTTACTCGTAGTGAATCATCATAGATGTACTCTTACACACACTCACAGGTATAGGATAAAATAATAGGAACACCTAAAAAAAGAAACTTCTTTATTAGTAAAGATTTGGACCATCTTTGGCCTAAATAACAGCTTGCATTCTATGTGAGACTGACAAATAAAGGTCTTGAACAAAGTTCATCGGAATTCGCAACCATTCCTCGTGCAGGGCAGTCTCAGGGCTGTGGTAGCCCAGTGGTCAAGGTATCGGATCATGACTTGTATGACATGAGTTCGAGCCCAGTACCACTAAAGACCCGCCATGTAGGGCAGTGATGCACGTTAAATCTGTCGAGAGCTGAAATATCCTCCCGTACGTGTGGTGTGATAGTTAGGAGAGGGGGTGCCAGATCAGGTGCCATCTACGTCACTTGACCATGGTTCACATGGTCCGTCGCCAAAAGCCCTCGTGTAGCTGAACAGTGCGACGTTAATATTCACTCACTCACTAACGCAGGACCGTCTCGAGTTCAGGTAGTGTGCGTGGAGGAGGAAACCGAGCACGGACTTCGTTCTCTAAAAAAACAGCAAACACTTAATGATGTTTGAATCATGTGACTGAGGACACCACATTTGATGTTCCACTTCAGCATCATGCTCATGTAACCATGTTTGAACACAGAGAGACGTGTGAACAGAGGCATTGTCGTCTTGGAACACATGCTGTTCAGCCAGAAAGAAAGTCTGAAGCATAGGGGGAAGATGATCTGTGAAATTGCTTCGATACTGGTTGCTTGTGTTCCTCTCCCTCAAAACAACGAGAGTTCTCAAGTCACGAGAAAATATTGCGCCCCACACTCTCACATACCCCCCTACATGTTTCAGGATTGAAACCAGGCAGTCAACATCAAATGCTTCTGCTGGTGTTCGTCAAACGAACACACGTCCAGTGGTCAGGAATAGTGTAAATGACCCATCATACCAGATTACTTGTTTCTATTGCAGTTGTGCCCAGTTTAGGTGGTCCTGGCCCCACTGTAGTCTCTTTATAGCATTCCGTACCGAAACTGACGCTTTTAGAATAGCTACTCTGCAGTGAATGTTCGCAGCATGCAACTCCCGTTGAATAGTTTTCATGGATACAAGGCCCTGAAGGTGGATATTCATCTCGGACATTATATCTGCGGCAGTGTGATCGAGCGTTTTCGGGGGACTATACACTTCATCAACCATCTATCATGGTCTTTTAACTTCAACTTTCACCTACTGTTGTGCTTCGCTGAAGAAATCTTACCCAGGTTTGTGTAGGCTGCCAGAACCCCTGACAAAATGGTCTTTTAATAACACACGTTTAGCTGTTCTGGACATGAATGCTTCAACAAAGTGAACTCCAATTACCATGCCCGTTTTCACTTCCGAGATGTCGAGCATAATCACGCTTTGTTAGGAATAGAATTTTCTCTTGTAACTCTCAAACTGCTAAATGCTTGGCTGATACCTTCCCTTTCACCACCATTAGATGACACACTGTTGAGACACGTGACCTCCTTGTTTTAGACAGTCGAAGAATGACTCATTCTTAAATGGGTGTTCCTATTATTTTCTCCTATATTTGATTGTCGTAATATTTTGGCGTAGAAAAAATTACTACTCGAACAAATAAAATATGATTTATGCATATAATTTTCAGTTATTTTTTACATCTCTCCCTATACTCATTTATCTTAAAATAAAGTTCACAGATATGCTCTAACTATTATTAGTTTAAACTAAAGCAAACACGTAAGGAGGGGTTTTGTTCTTTCATAACATTAATTCAACTTTGCTGCGTCTTATTTTAAAGAAACTAAACGTTTTCACATCGAATCGATATGAAGCTCTTATCGAGAAGATCAAAAGGTTCTAAAACAACGCAATTACTTCGTATTCTCTGAGGAATCCATTTTTCTAATTGAAATTCCACGCGCACATGCTTCAAAAGTCTTTATTGGCACGCTCGTATAATATTAAAAAAAGAGAGATGGTGGGACAGAATAAAGAAATACCACGATAATTGAGGTTCTTAAAATTCTTTCTACCGAAGAATCATGTCCACAGCCTACAATACCCAGAAATATAAATTAATTTCTCGTCTGTTTCATCATTTTTTTTCCTTGAAAAAAGAACACTTTTCTTTACTTTTTTAAAAATAATAGTGTATTTTTACGCATGGTATGCGAAAGGTAAATGAAATACTTTTATTTGTATTTCAATAATTTAATTTATTTTTATCCTAAGAATCATTACCTTGAACTTATAACACTGATCTTATAAAATACAAAGTGACTAACAGATGGGTTTGCTTTGAAGTAAAAAAGATTTTCTTAGAACACTTTTAATAAAAATTTCTTTGATCCTGTTTTTTTAACACTAATCCGACTACGATCGGAACCGTGATTTTAAAAAAGCGCATAAATGGATAATTTTCATGATATTTAGTGTCACTCAGATTAGAATACATGCATAAAAAAATGTTAAGGACATTTTGACCAAAACAAATTATTTAAATATAATATTTTGGCAAAAAATTAACTTAGAAAAATCTTTTTTCCAAATGTTCTCCTTTTGTGAAAAATGGTTCTATTATAATAATATTTTGCCTGTATGTAGCTCAGACCTCTCTACAGAGGCTCAACTAGAATTTTTGGAAAATTCACATTATTTTTAGAGTTACCACCAACTGAAATAATTATTCGCGGTTTTTTTCTTAAAAATGCTCCCCTCTGTCGTTGTAAAATATGAATAAACCCACTTCTAAGATGTATATTTCAAAAATTCTAGTTGAGCCTCTGAACAGAGGTCTGAGCTATATACAGGCAAAATATTAATCTAATAGAAGCTTTTTTCTCAAAAGGAGAACATTTGGAAAAAAGATTATTCTAAGTTAATTTTTTGCCAAAATATTGTAATTAAATAAAAGTTTTTTGTCAAAATGACCTTTTAAAACAATTTTATGCATATATTCAAATCTAAGTGGCACTAAATAGCATGAAAATTATCCATTTATGCGCTTTTGAAAATCACGGCTCCGAACGTAGTCGGATACCTTAAAAATAGTTGTTTTTAAACATTGATTGTGTATTTTCTTTCATTTATTATAAATAAAACGTTTGTATTTGCCTCTTATTGTTTTAAAGGATTAAGTCCTCATCACTTAGAATCATAATGCAAAATTGGTGAGTCCCAAGAGCAATATATCACTACAGGGAAAGTAGCCTGTTTCATTACTTTTACATTCACTTAAAGTTAACACTGTTTTAATAATTTAATAAAAATTAATTAAAATTTAAATAATTTATTAAAATCTATGATTGATCACTCATTTATAAATTAGTACAGAAGTTATATGTTGTTGTTGTTTCTAATGCCACCTGTCTGATGTAGTTAGATCGAGGCCCAGGATATTCGTCATGGCAAGGGGCTAGAAGTACGCCTGTCGAGCACCATACAGGTGATAGTACGATTTAGCTCGGCGAAATTCCCCGAAGGGATAATAGATGGGGACACCACCTATCTCCAACTCCACAATTTCTGCATGGAACTGAAGGGGAGGGAAATATTCTCCAGTCCCTGCGCTCGTGACTCAGCCCACAAGACTTAGGACCCACTGATTTAACGCGCACGTAACAGAAGTTATATACAAATATATATATATATATATATATATATATACATATATATATATATATATATATATATATATATATATAATTAGGACTCTTCAACTAGTTCTACTCAATACAGAATTTCTTCGTTTCTTGTTTTGAATTTTAGGAAAATAATAACAAATTCCCAGTTTTATGACTGTCCTGAATTCTAACAAGTTGCTTCCCTTTTTTGTTCTTCAGTCGGAATTGCTTGAATTCGAGATCAGGTACATAAATGAGAGTACACATTCTATCTAGAACCATTTGCCTTAAGAGAAAAAAACTTTATTTCTCCTTCTATTTAGTTGATTCTTCTATTGTTCAGCTTGAATACAGTTTAACAATTTATTCTTCCAATATTTAACAGAAAAATTAAAAAAAAGAACTGTCAAAAGCCATCTACAACTTATTCTTGACATCGAATAGGCGGCTTTCATTTCATCAGCTGTACCTACACCCCGTTAAGAAAGATTATAAAAAAGTTACAATCTCGGTTTCGGTGGCACCGGGGGTTTCATCGATTTTCTGATCATTATGTAGAAGTAAAATGACAAAAATATGCTTTTATTTGTTGGTTTATGAGACTAACACGCCTTTTTTTTTAAAGCAAGCCAAAGAGCCGCAGGGTTTGCAGTTCTTCTCGTTCTTAAATGTATCACCATAATAAGTACTTATGTATATTTTGTTATAATTTAAAGATTAGGACGTATATCTGATATAACAATATAGGGATTAAAGACTGATTAGAAATATTTAACTACCATTTAGCACGAGTTAAAACGTTAGAATGCGCACGATGAGAAAAATTCTCACACTGTTCATATAAGTGAAACCTCTGAGATTGCGTGATATAAAATTCTCTAACAATGAGCTGATTCAATGTAAAAAAAGACCGAATAGCGAAGTACAAAGCTCACTAATCTATATCTATCACTAAGAGGAAGTTATAAAACAGTATTCGCCTGTCTTTGTGTTAAACGAATTAATTACGCATTTTTTAAAGCATAAAAATTTCATACTTCAAGCTTTCACGGCTATGGATAACAGGCAAACTTTTAAAAGGGCAGAGGTAGGAACCTGAGCGCTTTCTTGTTAAATTAGAGGACTGGGATTGGCATTTGCAAAAATAATGGGTCCACCGATAGAAAGACCTCTAACTTTGGCCCATCTAAGTGGCTCTGATAAAGTCCAACAAGGAAACGAACCGACAGACTAATGAACGAAATCACACACCCCTACCATTACACTCTGCTGTTCGGATGTGTGACAAGTGATGAAAAATTCTTCATTGTACCGCTAATCGCGTCTACTCATGGACATAGTTTATACCCTCACCAAGACAAAAGGGACTTATTACTTAAGATACCGCTCTGTCATTCCACAAAGCTACATGCTGCTTTTTCGTGGCACGATGGTCCCCAGATCCAAACACCCCCATAGCCCTTGATTTTTTTCGATTGATTATAATCCTATGGCTTAAAAGGGACTCTAGGGGGCCCAAAGCTTAACTGACGCGAAGAACGTATTTGGGCTTGGGACCCAAAACTTGAGTTTACGGGGGCGTCCTCCGTTACGCCACTGAGCCTATTATACCATTTAAGAACCGCCTTGTAAAGTGGCACGCTGCACGTTAAATCAATCGAGGCTCAACCGTTGGTGTGGTGTGGAACTTGGGAGAGGGGTTGCCAGCTCAGGTGTAGTTCTAGTTACTTGAGCTTGGTTTAAAATTGCGAAGTCTAACGGAAATAGCCCTCGTGAAGCTTATAGTGCAACGTTAATATAACTCTCACTCACTCCTACACACACTTTTCATTTAAGTGAAAAAATATTTTATTGTTCTTTTTCATATAATTGGAAAAAACATCACGTGGATAGCAAAAAGAACTTTTGAAAAAAAAAACATCCATGAACTTGAATATATATGATTGAGTGTATGCGCATACCCGAAACAAACATGAATTTATAAGTTGAAAAACTACTTTGAGTGTTAAAATATCAGTGTTCATTTTTCCTTCACCACATCAATCTAAAACGAATTGATTTCTCTCAAAACAAATATTCCAGCACTGTGTGGGGGAATAAACAGAGAGAAAAAAATCTATCCTAAGTGTTGCTCAATTGCTATATAATTGTAAGACTCTTCTTTTGAAAAAATGTTGTGCTGCCATCTATTGGTAATATTAAGTTTTAAAACAAAATTTAATCAAATGATGTTAAAATTTAATGTTAATTTAAATCAGTCGGAAATTTGCTATATTATGAGGGGTGGGAGAGGGAGAGAGGTGCATAAAAAACTGGTACTTATTATCTTGTAAGCAGAAGACTGAAAAACCAAAAGTAAATGAAATAAATTTCCAAAATTTCAAATACATCTTTGTTGAAGAATTAGGATTTATATTTTGAATTTATTAGAGTATTCCAATATTCGTTTAATTAATTTATTAAATTAAACTAAATAAATTAAAAGTACACTGAAATCATAATATTCACTTGCTATTCTAGGCTCTGAATTTTTGAATTATTTGAATTATTTTGAAATTGAACTAGGCTTCAATGCACCATCATACATGACTTTCAATTATTATTTTTTTTTTTCGTTCGTTTGCGCATCTGATTTTTGATTAGAAGTTTTAGAGATTTCAGATTGAATATTTCCAAAAGAAAAACGATTATAATTTATTTCTTTTAAATTTAACTCGTGTTATTCAAATTTACAAACAAGTTTACTACAAAAAAAAGTTGCCGTCTGATCTTTCGTTCGGTTAATATTCTTATATAAAATATAGTTTCAGATAGAGAACAGGACAGAAGCAGAAACAACCCACTCTCACTATTGGAAAAATTACAATTTGATGCAGTAACTTTCAACTTATATCATTCATAAAGTAAGCTGACTTGTGTACACATTATCAATACTTATACAGGCTTTAGAAATTAGCTATATTTCAACTAAACGAATGACACGGTCCTCCCGAATGGTAAGAATGAATTTAAATATTTCCTTCTTTAAGGTGTAGCTTTCTATATTAAGTGTAGAGTTTTCAGCTTTGTTGTGTCCTCCTTATACCTATTTTATCCATGCTTCCTCCGAAGGTGTATAAATCTTTGCTCAATGAAGGGAATCTTGTTATGTTTCTGGCACATACAATTATATAAATTGGTCTTTATTTGATTTAATTTCTACTAACATCGCACTTCAAAGCAACACGTAGTCTATTACCGTGAACCACGTAATTTTGAGTCTCGGTCATGTGATTAAGACAACACCTGAGTTAGTACTCTTTCAAACTCCCCCACCATACCAACGGGAGGACCTCCACCAGCCTCGGCAGATTTAATGTACATCAGTTGCTTTACATGGCGCTTTTTCTGTGGTAATAGGATTCGAACCCATTAAAACGCCATCAACACTGCTTTTGCCACCATAAGCATTCCGTTACCAGGGCCAAGATGTAAACTGGACACTTACAGAAGTCGGGATCTTTTTAAAAGAGCAATTCATATAGATTACATACTTAGATGTAACAAGGCCGCTTTTCCGCTTAGGCACGCTAGGCATCAGCCGCTCTACATGTCTGTTTTTCTGTGGTACAAGAATTCAAACTCATTAAAACGCCCTCAACACCGATTTCGCGACCATAAGCATTTGATTACCAGAGGTCTGGGTCTCTTTAAAAGAGAATTTCATATACATTACATACTTAGAGGTAACAAGGCCGCTTTTCCGCTTAGGCACACAAGGCCCATACCTAAAGCACAAAAGTTATTTGGAGTCTCAAAAGGAGAGCGAAAAAAGGGGGAAATTAAAGTTACAACGAACATACCATCGCCTAGCAAATCGTGAGAGAAGCATTACTGCCCGAGAGTAAAGACTGAAATGAGATCTGTGGAAAATGAAGAGCTTATAACAGGTTGATGCTGCTGTGCACTCAAAGTGATATTGCAATGGAAATTGCTTACAATGATGTCATTAATGATTTTGCGATGATCAAAGCTCGAAAAAAAACTTTGTTTTACAAGTACGATGACAGTAACTCCACAAAAAGAATAAGGATGTCTAAAAGTAAAAGATAGTAAAATGGTAGACAATGAAAAAAAAGGATAATTAACATGTTAAAAACAGTTCTTACAATAAGGTGTGCTCTATACAGTTATTGCAAATGATTTTGTTAATTTACTGTTCTAACTTACGAAAGGGAGGTTTCGTGATACGGTAAGGTAAGAAGTGAACAAGAGTGGCCAAACCAAGCCAATATCCTTTCCTTACGGCTGCCAGTTACCAGTCCAGGACATGAAGGGTCCATAATTGGTAGATAATGGAAAGACTCTCCAAAGAGCAAAAACAAAGAAAGGTAAAAGAGTAACAGAATTAAGGGAAAATCCCTCCAGATCCAAAACTAGCAAGATAAGAACTGAAGAAGAAGGGGGGCTCTAGAAATAGAGAAAAGGGCGTAACAATTTGAAGTGCCTAGGGCACCAGAATATTCTAAACGTCCCTGACAGGTAACAACATTAAAGAGTTAGTTTATTTAGATTTTGAATTTAGAGCTCTCATTTGTAAAATTCTCATTTACCCTTTCATAAAATTATAACTCTCATAATAGAAGACATGGATGAACTGGACAGAATATAGGAGGATATATATAAAAAATTTATTTGGTAGCAAATCTCACACAGTCATCCCTAATATAAGGCAGTCGAACAACTGTTTAGTAATTTTTTAGACATAGACGAATCCATTTCACAAGCGAACCGAATAGAATAGATCGATGCCAGACACCATTGTGAAAGACAAATGCCAACCATGACACACAGCGCAGAATGTTCACTCATTGAAAGCAATTGACTCTCCTAGGCAATAATATACTACTAATACTAGAGAGATCTCCAGCTTGGTCAGTTGTGACGAAAATGCTGCGTAGGATTAACCGACACTACAGTAAACAGCTCAAACGAAGGTTCTCGAGCGTTGTTGCCAATTGGGCAATGGATAACACATTCAAAAATAAATTAAGCAAGCTCATACTGAATTGTGGTCAGAGTTTTCTAAAAAAAATGTTGAAATTGCTTAATTACGTCTGTAGTCGTTATGGCTCCTTAAAAACAGATAACATTAACTTATAAAAATGGTCAGAACATTTTGCATTTTTTCATAAGTTTTAAAACATTTGCACGATTGTAAGAAAATAATAAAATAATTTTTTTTCATCTTATATATCAAATCTAGTTGCAAATTTTTTTGCACTACAAAAATAAAACAAAATATGGAAGCAAAACCTGGTGAAAATTACTAAGGAATAGTGAAATTATCCAATTTTTTCAAACATTTAGCAATTTTAGTGGATCTAAAAATTTACTGATTCATTTTTTACTACTTTAATATTAAAGTGCTTCTTTTTTTTTATTATTTTAAAAAATAGTTTTATATATATATATATATATATATATATATATATATATATATATATTTTAACTAGTAATGTTTGTGAAAAAAAATTCTCTTTAATTCTCACTTAAACTTCATAACTATGTAATATTAACAATGTCATCATTTTTCAATTCCAACTATTAGCTCACACTCTCTATATATTTGTTTATTTATCTTGAGGGAATTTTCAATCGTTAATAAAATACATTTTGAGGCGCTCAATTGAACTGAAATTTTATATACATGATCATTTTGGATGACAATACAGTAATTTAATAAAATTAATAAAAATTAATTGATTAAAACTAATTATTCAAAGAATTACAAATACAGCTATGTTGGCATAATTTTTAGCGACTTAACGACCATTTAGGCGACTTGTGTCAAAACTTGAAAAGGTTTTTTCTCTCATTTTAAAGAGCTTATTTGAGCTGAAATTTCTTTACACTGTTTTGGGTAAAAATACGATAATTTAATTATAATTAATTAAAATTACTTGACAAACTAATTATTTAAAGAATTACAGATACAGTCATGTTGGTTTCATTTTTAGCGACTTGGGACAAAAATTTAAAAGATTTTTTTCTCACGTTTTTAAGTATTGAGTTGAACTGAAATTTTATGTACACGATTGTTTTGGATGACAATACAATTCTTTAATACAAATTAATAGAAACGAATTCCTACTTAATGTTGTGATTATGTCATTAGTGTATACATATTTATATTAATTGTAATTATTTGATAAAAAGTAACCAAAATTTAATTTTCCTTGTTGATCTAAGTAGGAATTGGCTTAAAAAACTTTTTTTTATATTACTTGTTGCTTTGAACCTTTCACAAATGCTCAGTGGGTGAAGAAATAATGGAGTAAAGCATTTGAATGGTCATGAAAAGTTACTAAAATATAAAGAAAATGATATGAATTTATAGGATAAATTTAATGCACTTTGGTAACTGATTTTTAAGTATTATGATATAACGATTGTTGTCAGAATTTCTTTCCGAAAGGTTATTGTAGACTCTCGGGGAAAACATTATTATGATACGTTTTACTATCTAAGAGCTAAGAACATATCCCCTGAACAATAAAACGTGACGCAAGTAACCGGACGATTATTATGTAATGCTATACCGGATATCTTCCTAAAATAACTTTCTCAGTAGAGTAGATGCAATTTATTTTTCAGGTTTATTTATAGCATCAAATTCTTTTTATTCTAATCATGAAAGCCAAAAGCAAAAGGAAAGAGAAAGAATAAAGGAAAAGAATCCACAAAACGCATTTACCAATTAAGTTATTATTTCTGAAGATGGTTAATGCGTATCTGTCAGTATCATTTCTCTTTTTGGAGTTAGATTTATTTCTTTTCCATGTACTGCACTGTTAAATTATAGTTAACATGACACAATTTTATTTCCAGCGTCGGGGAAGAATTTCCCACTCTGCCAGATAACTTTTAAAAGTCCGTTAAAAGAAATTATTAAATCACTTTTATTTTGGAAATCATAAAAAAAAATAAGGGCTCTAATTAAAATTTCGCCACATTAAATATTGTTAGACATTTAAAAAGTCGGATCCAAATTTTTATGATCTCCTTGTGTTGTTTTTCCAATCCCGTTCCATGATCTCAATGAAAGTAAGCACACCGATTCGAACCCGATCTTTTTGAGTTTCGTGATTTGTGGTTGGCAGCAACTGCCATGCAAACCGAGCGAGTATTTAAACTCGGCTCATGTTAGTTTTTCGAAAAGGAAGGAGAAACGGAAATATAAGAAGTGTGTGAGTGGTTTAACTCTTAGAGGGAGAGAACGGCTGGTTGGCAATGCAACTGCAGGTTGCATCACCATTTTAGATTAGAAATTCATTTTACAATATTAGAAGACGGTTCGAATCGGATGTCTCTGGTAATGTTGCTTTTTGAACTTATTGTTTTTTTTTTTATCGCTCCAGTAACGAGCAAAGTGACTTTATGATTGATTATTAAAGGCCAATTTTAAGAAACTGTTTTTCGTCTTCATGCCTCCTCGACACATAAATTTCACTGCTAGCTTTGCAAAATTTAAATTAGTTTACCAATAAGTGTAACAAATATGATAATCCAATTAATTTTTTTACTACAGCTTATTTCCTTCCTCAGTGGCTCAATAGCCCAGGGTGGACCTTAGCCTCCTCAAGAAGCGTTTTCCAGGCCATCCATCTTCCTGCTAGTGTTCTCCAATTTTTAGTTCTCAAAACTAGAAGATCTTTTTTCTAGGCCATCAATCCATCTAAGATTTAACCTGCCTTTTCTCCGTGTGCCAATTGATTGGGCATTGAAGACTTTTTTTAAAGGAGCGGTCTCCGTCCCTTCTGACAACGTGACCTACCCATTTAATTTGTTGTAATTTGATGAAATTAATGATGTCAGATTCTTTTTATGAGTGATAGAGCTCGAAATTTGATCTTCTTCACCACGTTCAATTTTCCTGAATTCCTCCAAAAATAATTCTAAAATCTTCCTTTCGTATATAATTTACTACAGCTATGTTTCAGTAAATTGGCATAATGAAATAAATTATAAAAAAAACATTAGAAATAAATGAAAAATGCACTGTTTTAGCAAAAGTTATACTATCTCGTCTCTAAAAAATAAAAGGAAGGTATGAAATTTAGTATGATATTGTTCTTACAATTTTCTTGATACGCTCAAATACTTTGTTTTTCAGAGAAATGACCAAGTGATTAAGTTCTATTGATAAATTTTGTGCCATTCTTTTACAATTGCTACTTTCATTTCATTGGCAGATAAAAACTGTACACACACAATCGTCATAAAATTTACGACATAATGCACCTCAAAGGTTTTCCATGGGACACAAGTTACGACTTCAGCTTCACCGTGACAAAAAAGATGAATAATATTTTCTTATTTAAAACCATTATTTGGAGAATGTAGATTTATTTCCAAGAGTATTGTTCTGAAATATCCAGTTAGCACTACCAAATAAGAGACTATACCAGAGGTGGCTAAACTTTTTTGTCTCCTACACCCCTTGCAGTGTTTTTCGGTTTCGGGTAGACAACTGCTTACCTAATTTTGTATTTTTGCAAATTTATCAATTTAAATGTCTCTGACAGCTGGAACTACTACTTACTTTAAAATAATTAATTTTTAACGGTAGTGAAGTATAGCGTTTAAAACTTAAGAAGTCCACATGTTAATGAATTAAATTAAAACTAAAATAATACATAAAATAACTGAACAACAAACAAACGCTTTTAATAAGAGGGATGAATCTGGATTCAATAATAAATTTTCAACATTTAATATCAATCTCAATCTAGATAGATTTAACCCTAAATCTCCTTTGTTAGTAAATACCCAGGTTTTTTTTAATTGGTTAACTTACTGAAACTCCCTCTCACTAGAAAAAGAAGCAACTAAAAACTTTCTCACGATATTCCATAATTCTCGACAACTAACAGGTATGCATTTTTTTAAGGCCAAAATTGCTGACATCCGTTTCTAAACTTTATTTTGAGATCTTCGTTAGGGCCTATTCTAATTAGTTCCTATTGTAATATGCCATAAATTTTTCAATGTGACTATATGAATTCGTTGTCTACTGTAGTATTACTACAAAAAAGCAATCTGAAACCTAGTTTCTAGTAAAAGGCATTTAAATGTTGAACATAGGTTAAAATGTCCTGCCAGAGAGATTGTCCGTGACAAATTGACAAAATTCGCGACGTCGAATATTACACTTCTTTAGCTTGATTCTAGTAAGGAATACTGAAATGGTCCTTGTCTTAGCAAAATATATGCTGTCACCTAGTAACCACAAATTAACCTCACTAAATTTAACAAATAAATCAGTTAAATTGGTTGGTTTCTCCTAGATCAGATTTTAAAATATTCAAGTCGTGATCTGGATTTAATGAGAACCACTATCATATAGACCCCCCATTTACACCTCCTCATGGACTCCTAAATTAGTTTTTCGCCGCCGACATGGACCCCTTGCAGGTCGTCATATTCCCGTTTGGGAATCACTGGACTATACAGTTTGATATTATCATACAACATTGCTTAACATTTTTTAGCGGTTATTTTACGTCTCAAAGATTACAATAAATACCATATTTCTTCATGAGTAAAGGCTTCTCAAATCATTAACTGACCCTTCTCCCATTTATTGAGTGAAGCATGCTTTTTTTTTATTTCTCTCTCAAAGCATTCTAATGATATTTGCTGTTATCGGGCAATCAAAGATAAATTGGTTCTTATCGGAAAATATCTCATTGATAAGCTGTTGAACTTGTCATGAGTGTTTTGCTTGAATCACCAACCTGCCGACCCGCAGCCATGCTGTGCACGTATTAGACGACTGTCAAGAAAAGGAATCCCTTTCGGGCCAGTCGTTAAATGGATTTTTCCCCCCGTTTGCTGATTGCGAATTATGGGAGGATTGCTTACTCTCTTTCTCAAACAAAAGTCTTTTTTTTCTATTGATGAACTTTCTGGTCAATATATAAAAGTTGTGTTTCAACCACTACTACTATTAATACGCATCTCTAGTAGATGTCAGGGTCATTCCAAAAAATTTCCCTTTGACGTTTGTGGCAGTCTCTTGTTGAGATGGGAAGGGTGCTCTGGTTGATGTGTGCATCATATCCATTTGTATCACTAGTCAGGATTTATTGAAAATGTTTTTGTCAGATTCTCTACCATCAGACAGTAGTATTAAACTGTGCTGCCACATCTAGTGTTCAATTTCCGACATACCCCTTCGGCGACAAGCTGTGGCAGATTCTCCATGGTGACATTTGTTGCTTTAGAGCAGCGGTATTTAACTTCACACTTTCTGGCCCGGACAGTTGCATATACAGGGGTTGGGGGTCAATCCTTTCCAATATATCAACATTTTTTAAAATTTTTACCATAGATATTACCCCTAGGTACTTTCCTCTAAGTGTTTTTTATAATGTAAACATTCCCCCATAAGAAAGGATTATGTATGTTCCTGGGTCCGGAAATTATTACTCTGTAAAGACCTTAAACACGACTGGGAAGAAAAGAAATCCGTATTCAGGACAATCGTTAAACGATTTTTTCTTCCTGTATTTTACTGTTTGCTTCCTGTGGAAGAGAATGTCACTACAATAGCATTTGTTTTCACTTGTAAGTCCAAGAAATAACAATTTCAACCAATGTTCTTTATTTTTAAATTTTTTTTTGCAATATTTGATTTCAGACTTTTCCAAATTGTGACTTGTGAAGTACTTTTGTTGAAACGTTTCGAAATTTCAAGAATCAAAAATTAGCTGACTCAAAAAAGCTGATTACCCAAAATATGTTTTCTTCCACTTCATTTCATTTTGTTTGAATAATCTTTACTAATAATTGAATCATGAATTACAGCTTTAAAACGCTTTATTAACTTAATTATTTTTCAGTCAAATTTATCAGCAACCGTATAAAATAAAATGTTTTTTCCCACTTCGCATTCAAATAACTCTACCACTGAGCAGTATTAAATAAATTGTGGATAAATACAAACAAACCTGGATCTTTTCATCTAAGATAATTCTTTCACGAAATCTTAAAGTATGCATTATATAAGGACTCTGATACAATGTATAATATACTGATTTTCTCAGGTAGTCTTAAAAGTTCTTAACAAACACTTTATTTAATTTTTAGCAAAATTAGTAAATTTTAAGGAACTTTAATTTTTAAACATGTAATTAGTACGAAAAATATTCCCCGTTTAATTTTTAAATAAGCAGGATAAAAAATTTCACATGCACTTATTACGTCTCCTTCTTCAAAAATACACCTTATAATTTCTCATACTGCATACTCAGTTAACATTTTAAAATTCATACAATATACTAATAAATTTATACTGAACAAATACTTTTATTGTATTCAAAAATAGCTAATTGTTTCACATAATATATCTTTGTGATGAATATGACAAATATAATGACATGTTTTTTTTTAACTCGACAGTTGTTTTGTGTGTGTGGGAAATGTAGTATTGCAACAATGTTCTGTAAGTTAAAATTTAATAAACTTGAAAGCTGTTTAAAAAATATATAATCACACATAGTAGTAGTTAAATAAATATTGAATTATTAAGAGTCTTAAATACCAAGTGTTTCAAATTATTACAATGGAAAATAAATAAGGTCTGGGGTATTCTTTTTCGATACAGTTCCTCTCAGAAGAAGTGTATACTTCAAAATACAGCATTTCAGAGCCGAGTTTTCAGAAAAAAACTAAAAACTGTTGAAAATCGCACGTAATTACGATTATTCGATAATGTGACCATAAATGCGGGAATATTTTCCCACATTTGGGTTTTTTCACAGTTTCGTGTGAGTGAGTGTTTAGCAACGTCTGACAGAGAGAAACATGAGACTTATTGGCGACGGACCTCTCAATTTTGAACCATAGTCAAAATGACTCCTCAGCTAGCACTTCCCTCTCCGAGTGAAGAGGGGATATATATATATATATATATATATATATATATATATATATATACACTCTGTCGCAAAAAATATATGCACCCAGAAGAAATTGAGCTACATTCACGAAATTTGGTATGCATGTAGTGTATATGAAAATAAACAAATGATTAAAAATTCAGAACAAAATATCATTTTATTAAGCGGTTACAGCTTGCAAAAGGTTAAAAATCAGTAAGTAGTAAAGCCACCTCTGGCAGCTATACAAGGCGAAATTCGGCGTGGCATCGATTCAATTAGATCACTTATGACCCCCTGTGGAAGATCCTGCCATAGTCTTTGCATCTGCGCAGTTAATTCTCCTGTATCTCGACGGCTGCAGTTGCCTTCCCAGCGTTCCAGACATGCTCTATTGGCGAAAGATCTGGTGACCTGGCAGGCCATGGTAGGACGTCATATCCTTGAAGACATTGTTGGGAGAGTCGCGCAGTATGTGGACGAGCATTATCCTGTTGATAAATGGCACCTGGGCGACTTGATAGCATGGGTAGCACAATCGGCGTTAAAATATCGTCCACGATTCTGCGAGCTGTCAAAGTGCCTTGAAGGACCACTAAAGATGATCGTGTGTCCCAAGAAATTGCTCCCCACACTGTCACACCTTGTGAAATTGCTGTATGCCGCTCGACAATAAATGCCGGATCGGACCGCTGGCCGGTGCGCCTCCAGACACGTGCGGTGGTCATCAGCACTGAGACTGAATCGGGATTCATCACTGAAGATGACACGTCTCCAGTCTGTCACACTCCAAGTTGCCCGAGGTCGGCAAAATCCAGTCGACACTGCCTATGATGTGGGGTCAGTGGTAAGCGTCTTAGAGGACGTCGGCTCCTCAAGCCAACTTCGGTCAGTCGTCTCCTTTATGGTTTCTCTTGATGGCACTGGATGTCTGGAAGGAGGTAAGTGGCGTTGAATCGATGCTAGCGACGTTGTTGGTGCCGAAGTGACCACTCTTCTGATTGCACGATCCTCGCGATCATTTGTGTTCCTGGGACGTCCTGACCCTCCGCGACGGTACACTCTACCTTCTGTGATCCACTGTTGCCAACACCGAGCAACTACCATATCATCCGACCGAGGTGGCGGCCGATACGTCTATTCGACCAACCTGCTTCTCTGAGGCCTATTATACGGCCCCTATCAAAGTCCGTCAGCTGCTCGTACTGCCGCCGGTTACGTCTTAGAGGCATCCTAAGTCTCAATATCGTCTATCAAAGTCATCAGATTCGTTTGGATAGCCGTATGGCGCTCGTACTCATGCTTTTAAACTCCTCCCAGTTGCGCAACTAATATGCGCATAGCACACTTAGCCTTGTCTCATTGGCTTCGAAATTTTAATCATTTGCATATCTCTTACCAGACTACATTCTTGCCGAGTTTCGTGATTGTAGCTTGATTTCTTCTGGGTGCATATATTTTTTTGCGACAGAGTGTATATATATATAAAAGAGAATTCATGGAGGTATTGAAGTGTGAAAGTGAGTGAGTGAGTGAGTGAAGATTAACGTCGCGCTGTTCAGCTACACGAGGGCTTTTGGCGACGAAGTGTGAAAGAATTTAAAACTTGTAGAAAGATAAACAAACGGGAAGGATACTGCAGTTTTAAAAAGATCTGATGCACTCGAATAAAATGAATGCAAGTTGAAAAACATCGCCCTAGTTGATCAACTTTTCTCACCTACGCAAATACAAACCATAACAATGCTATTATTAAAGGAGAAAAGGTACAATCCTTAAAAAAGGTTATTTTCGAGAGAGTACACACGAACAAAATTATTGAATTTAAATATGCATGAGATTGGCTTTCCACTATTGGCTGAAAATCGCGGCATTTAGTGACGTTTTCCGATTTGATAAAATTGGTCAACATTATAATACGTAAGTACACAAATTATTAAGTTTTAAAAATACATTTATTAAAAATAAGGAGGTTTGGAGGTTGTTAGTCGATTATGAGTGTTTTAGGAATCTTTTTCTTTGAAGCATATCCATTTATTTACTTAACAATTTATAATTGCCAAGTGGCAACAACAGTCATGAAACTGCCGTTAAGGTGTGACTAGTTTTTAAAATGTTTTGTATTGCTGTTTTGCTAGTTTTTGTAAACATCTTCCATTTGGGTAAGAATATATGATTATCCTACATTTTTTTACGATACCATCAGTTCTCGTATTCTTTCGGTCAATCTTACAATTCATATGCTGCATCATGCATTTCCTTGTAAGTGACGCGTATCTTTCTCCTGGAAATATGCTCGTGTGAAAACAACACGATCATTTATAAACAATGGGTCTTCTAACAGTTAAATGTATATCAATGAAACATAAAAAAAATTATACTTTATTTAAAAAGGTAGTAAATCCTTTTGAGTTATGATTTTGCATTTTATTTCTTATTTAAAATGCATTTCTAAGGTGTTTGTTTTTATAATTAAATCTAAGATCAGGGTTGAGAAATAGGATTTTATCGAACTGCCTATCACAGTAAATTGAAACGCAAATTTCTTCAAGTAGCCAGTACCTTATGTATTTATGCAAACACGCGTAGTGCATAAAGTTTTTTTTGTAATAAATAGAACTTGGAAAACATGCAATAATCATTCAATAGAAAAAAAATAATTAAATTTTAATAATGCTTATATATGGAGTGAACCATTCTCGTATTTCGTTATTAATTTTTTTGCCACATACTATTTTGTAATATTTTATATCGGGCTAAGGAATATAGGGGATGAGGTTATTAATTATAACCTCATCATCCTCTGTTAATCTGTTCTTAGCCCTTGACAGTACCAAAAAAGATTTTCACAAGGAGATGGGAAAACGATGAGCAATGTAATTGATAGTTTTCTAACTGAAGCAAAGGCATCTGATATACCATTTCACATTTTTACTTTTGTGTTTTAATCATGGGATTAAGACTGCATATGTGGGCCGTGGGTAGCCTAGTGGTTAGAGCATCGGACTCCAGACCGGAAGGCCTGGGTTCGATGCTCGATGTCACCAAATACCCTCCGAGTGCACACGGAGTACGTGCTCGTTAAATCAGTGGGTCCATAGTCTTGTGGGCTTATTCACGAGCGCAGGAACTGGAGAATATTTCCCTCCCCTTCAGTTCACTTGCTGAAATTGTGGAGGTGGAGATAGAGGTCATGTCGCCATCTATCGTCCCTTCGGGGAGTTTCTCCGAGCTTAAATCGCACTGTCACCTGTATGGTGCTCAAGGCCAACGACAGGCGTACCTCTTACCCATGCCACGATGAATTTCGTGGGCCTCGTTCTGACTACGTCAGACAGGTGGCATTAGCCACAACAACAACAGACTGCATATGTAGCATTTAAAAACATTCCAATTTATGTTTTTGCATATCTACAATTTTTGTCTCCAAATAGGGTAATATTCCGTGTGATACTTTGTGGGAGAGCCCACACCCTTGGCGACGAACCGAAAAAAGCACCAAGTGAAACCGACAATGGCGACGACAAGTATAGCAGGATAAGGTGGATGCATAATGAAAATATATGTAAACAATACAGAAATTAAACATTTAAGACAAAAAATATAAAAACAGCACTTTCTTACTGCCAATCTTTTCCGAGTGGACGGTACAGCATAACAACAGATTTTAAAAGTCTTGAAGGTCTCATCGCTAAGTGAATGATCGTGTGAGCGCCACCATTTTTATTTTGTGAGGTAATGGTCGAACATACATTTGGCGTGGCTGGTACGATTTTGAAGAAAGCGTTTTTATTGCCGACCATGTTACATCATGCAGATTATTACATTTAGGACATTCATAACTCGAAGCAATCAATTCTCCCTTCCTACACCATTCAATCAATTCTTTCTTACCTCTCGCATTCAACAAAGTGAAAAATTCTAAAGTATATTCCCTCACACACGCAGCCAGCCCGGAGACCAACAATAAAATTAAATTCGAAATGCGTGCCCACAAAATACGAAAATGCTAGAAATAGTTAGGGTTGTCATATGTAGTGTTTAAAAGTAAGGTTACCAAGATGACGCGCAATTATCGCCAACCAAAGTAATTCATGCCAAGGGTGTGGGCTCTCCTAGGAGTGAACCGGGGTATAATTGTTTTCAATAAAAAAAAAAGGATAATATTGGAGATCTGTAATTTTCTTAAGTGTATTGATTCATCAAAAAAAGTTTTATTTTGAAAAATTGTTAACTTTTTCCAGATTGAATATCTCTTTAAAAAATTCGAATTTATATCCAATCTTTATTTAAATGTAACGGTATTTCAGTGAAAAACATTAATTTTTTCAATCATTCTGCGTTATACATTTTTGTAAAATTGTTCCTATTCCATCTATTTTATAAATAACTACTACCAGGAATTTCACAAAGAACATCTAAAAGTTTTTTCAATTGTCTAAAATGTTTGTCGCATGCAACTATAAAATTTATCATTTAAGTTTTCTTTATATTTCTTTGAAATTGCTGATTCAGAATTTTAACACTCAATGCTTGTTTGTGAATAATATAATATAACTATTACTAGATGAACTTCATTTTCAAATAATTTAACAAAGTCTTTTTCTGATTTGCTCATTAGGAGCTCCATTTATCATTGTGGAAATATTTTTTTAAATCTGTTTTGAGTATTTTTGGTTTTGTTGATGAAAATTTTTGAGGTATAATATCTTGTAAATTTTATTCATCCTGTACAGGGTGTCACACTGTGTATTCTGCCAGAATGTCAAAATTGAATGAAAGCATTTTAGATAATAAATAGAATCCTTTTGAAGTATTTGAGGAGTTAAGTTAGTACTTTTTTTTTTTTTTTTTTTTTTTTACAGTTTCATTAGAAAGACTGTTGTTGATCCATAAAGATATTTTTTTAATTTTTGTACCAGTTTTGATTTATTCTTTTTCCCATATGATTTTGTATATGCATGCTAAGATCCGACACATTAAGAGTTTTTTGCTTATTAAAAGCTTTTTATTTTGTTATATTTGAAAGATAATCATGTATATCCATACTGAATTATTTGGTAACTGTCTAATTAGCTTTTAAAGTTTAACATAAGATTTACTTCATCTTAAACTTTTTATTATGTGTTAAGAATAAAATTTTTCTTTCAGTTGTTCCTCAACGCAGCCCTACAATATCATACATTTCACAAGAAAAAGTAGTGAATATAGGAGGCACTGTAGAATTGGAATGTACTGTTCAATATGCAGAAGATTATTCTGTGAGTATTGTTCTTTTGTAGTTTTTTAAGCTTTGTTTAGGTATAAACTTTTATACTTTGTTCTCTAATAAATTTCTTGTTCTATTGAAACAGTTATTTTTCTATTTTTAAAACATTTCTTTTGTGAAATTATTGTAAACGCATACATTTTCATTCATACTCTGTAGAATCGTATTAACGAGTGTTTGGCCAAAATTGGCCCTTGTGCCATTAAACCTCAAAATCACTCACTCACTGTAGGGTCCTAAATGAGTATATCTCAGTTTAATAGAGTATGAGTTAAATAGATTCAAACATGCCACAAAAAAAGCCTGCTAACTGAAGCAAATATGTGTTCAATTTTTTGACTTTCATTTTTCATAGGAGATTTAGCAAATAAACTTAGTTGTGTCACATATTGCACTTAAGACAATTATTAAGTAATAAAACAGTTCACGGTTTTTCAAGATAAAAATATCACATTCATAGAGATATCGTTCTTAAAATCATCCGATGAAGCTATGTTTTGATTTAAAACTAGCACTGCATAAAAAAGATTCATTAAAATTTTTTTCTGGCAAACTATTTTGTTTTTATAAAATTGTACTGCCAAATATATGGATAATAAATTTGTTTTATTTATTAAAATTTTGTGTAATGCATTGGTAATAAGAAATTGCTATTTCATCTGATACCACACTAATCTTAAGCTGACATTTAAGAATAATTACTTTTTGTCTCATTGCTGCGACATTTCTTCTTATTATTATAATCATTTTAGATATTTCTAACACGAGCATATTGCCAGGGCCGAAGGGTTTTGTGTAGTTAGCCTAAATCTATGAAAATACCGAAACTTATTACTGAACTAAAACTGAATGCCTTATTTAATATAGTTTTATAGATTACACAATTAACATGTGCTTTATATATTTTGTATTTAAAATACTCCATTTACTTAAGTTACTTTCTGTTTTACAAATTTTTAAACATTTTATTGTCAGTATTTGTTTACATTTTAAGACGTTATATATTTGAAAACTAAATATGTTTCTTGGGGTTCTTCTTGATACTAAATTTTCTTGGAAACAACACTTAAGTTACATATCCGAGAAATGTGACAAATTACAGCGTGGATTAAATCGGATTGCTTGCAACACGTTCGGAATAAATTTCAATGTACATTCTCTCATTTATAAGCAAGGAATCGAGCCTTTCATTTTGTATGGCTCTAGAGTTTGGGGTGAGGCACTTAAAAGAAAGATGAATTCTAAGTATCTGCGACGCATACAAAGAAGGATACTTTTACGGGTCATATGTGGTTATCGCACAATAAGTTACGACTCAGTTTATGCTATTTCTGGCTTCCCTCCAATCGACATTACTATTCTACATGATATTGCTTTTAGGGAAAATCTCTCTGCTTCTTCCATCTCTAATTATGATTGTATTCTATCTCCATTTTTTATCCCTCATCCTTCAGAGAGGAATGCCATCAATATTGTTCAATTTAGTGACAAGAGCACAGAGAAGATTTCCCTGTTATTTGCTATACTGATGGCAGTAAAATTGATGGAAGAGTTGGTTTCGCATTTGTTGTGTTCAGGAGTGGTGTTGAATACGAGAACTTTCAGTTTAGAATTCGTGATAAATGCACAGTTTTTGTAGCTGAACTTTTATGTTTAAATTTCGCCGTTAAATGGATCATTGAGCAAAATAGTGTCATCTCAGAATACCTCATCTGTACTGACTCTCTTTCCTCCTTGGATTCTCTTAAATGTATTTCTTCATCTAACAATATAATCGTCGAGATCCAGAAGCAACTTAAAAGCCTAAGAGATAAAAACATCTCAATAGATTTTGCATTTGTTCGCGGACACACGGGCATTCTTGGGAATGAGCGAGCCGATTGGATTGCAAAAGCTGCAACCAAGCGCAAAATTGACATTGACGTTAATATTCCTAAATCGTTTTACAAGATCACGAATGAAAGAATGATGAAGTCTTGGAACCAAGACTATCTCATTTCTAATAAGGGGAGCATAACAAAGAAATTTTTTCCCACCATTAATAAGAGACTATCATGTCATCATTTTTACACTAACTACAAATTAACCCAATTTCTCACTGGTCATGGTAATTTCAAAAGCTACCTGAACAAATTTAATTTAGCTCCTTCATCTTTCTGTGACTGTAATATTGGTGGCGAGGAAAATGTAGAACATGTGATCCTTCTGTGTTCCAAGTATGTCAGAGAGAGGAAGATCATAAGACTGGCGTTCAAGAGACTCAACATTAATTGGCCACCGAATTTTCACCAATTTCTTTCCACCAGAAGTGCTTTCAATAATTTCTGTAAATTTGTTGTAACTGTTTGTAATCCTTCTTAACTTCATTTTTTTAATTGTTTATTTCCCTTGAATGTGTGTTTAATACTTACTTCTGTAAGCCCCGTGTGATACTTTGTGGTGCACGGGGATTTTATAATTGTTTTCAATAAAAAAAAATGTTTCTTATATTTCTTTTTAGTATGAAAAATTTTAAAACATAAATGTCTTTTATTTCTTTTTCAAAAATGGGCCCCCAAGGAATTTTGATACAGCGTCCACTCAGGACTGGCTGCGCCACTGAGTTAAGTTAGAATGGTCCAAATTCTGAGAGCTTTTTCATATGTTGATCAAAGATATTATTTAAAACATAACCAATTTTTTGTGGAGGCTTTTTTAAGTATGTTATTGAGAAAAAAGAGATCTGTATCAGATATTTGATCTTGTTTCAAAGACTACACACAGCAAATCTTTTATAGGCTGTTAAAGCTGTTCTAACATCAATTTCATTTTAAAAATTTTACTCGTTTTCTCTGTTTTTTCTAATAAAATGTATTATGTTTTAAAAAGTTTTTTGTTTCAAATAGAAGAAAAATTCAGTTTGTTATTACAAAATAGCTAGCTCACCTGTATTTCAGAACTTGTTCTCCAAGATATCATGGATTTTGTTGGAACAGGGAAACAAAGATGCTTCAGTTTAATGTAGATGAATACCTTTCAAAGAATAAAAGGAATTGATAATTGTTCAAGAAATTATCTTTTCCTATAATGGTTTTAAATTTTGGAATTCGAATTAATACATTGTTAAATTTAGCGAATTTTTGTGTGTATTAAACAAATGTAAGTACGCCACAGCATGTAAAAGATCCCAAAAGTGTCTGTTTGACCTGGCTGCTCTTGGTAAAATTAATTCATAGTACAAGATCGCATCGACAGAGCTCAGATCCCTCCCTCTAGGGAGGAAACTGAGTGTCAAAACTACGTGTGGTGATTCGTATCCGCCTACATGGTGCTGCACTAAAAAGAGATACCAGCTTCCGCGAATGTACTGCGGCCGCGGTAGCCGAGTAGTCATGGTATCGGATCGTGGCTGACCTTGTCACGAGTTCGAGCCCAGTACCACTAAAGACCCGCCGTGTAGGGGAGCGATGCACGTGAAATCTGTCGAGAGTTCAAACGTCCTCGCGTTGGTGTGCTGTGGTAATTAGGAAAGGCGGGTGCCAGCTCAAGTTTCATCCACGTCACTTGACCATGGTTCAAAATTACATGGTCCTTCGCCAAAAAGCCCTCGTGTAGCTGTACAGTGCGACGTTAATATTCACTCTCTCACCCGAGAATGTACCAGGTCTGCAATGGTAAAACACCAATCCGCAGCCCATTAGAAATTTTTTAAAAAGTATAAGTATGATGATATATATATAATTAATAAGTGGTTTCTCTCGTGAGAACACAGTATTAATAATTTAAAGTATGCAATAAAAACAATATACAAAATGTAAAACTAAATCACACTGTAAAATTCTCAAAAGTTCGAATTAGTTGAACTTTTGTAATCTGCGTTACAATACAAGGTGCTACTCAAAAATATTTATACTAATGTTAAAAAGCCCTGTATATTATAAAGGGTGTTTTTTTAGAGGTATAGAACTTTAAATTGCAATAAAACAATGATGTATTATTCGATTGACATGAATTTTTTTTTATTTGAAAGATAATCTTGTGGCATTACATTTTAAATACGATTTCTGGCATAGGACTGCCACGGCTGGCTCGGATGTAGTCCAATCTGGACGTCCAATTTTCGATTACTTTTTCCAACATTTGGGGCCGTATATCGGCAATAACACGGCGAATGTTGTCTTCCAAATGGTCAAGCGTTTGTGCCTTATCCGCATAGACCAATGAGTTTACATAGCCCCACAGAAAATAGTCTAGCGGCGTTAAATCACAAGATCTTGGAGGCCAATTCACAGGTCCAAAACGTGAAATTAGGCGGTCACCAAACGTGTCTTTCAATAAATTGATTGTGGCACGAGCTGTGTGACATGTTGCGCCGTCTTGTTGGAACCACAGCTCCTGGACATCCTGATTGTTCAATTCAGGAATGAAAAAGTTAGTAATCATGGCTCTATACTGATCACCTTTGACTGTAACGTTGTGGCCTTCATTGTTTTTTAAGGATTCCATTAGCCCATAAAGCGCACCAAACAGTCAGTTTTTCTGGATGTAACTGTGTTTCGACATATACTTGTGGATTAGCTTCACTCCAAATGCGGCTGTTTTGTTTGTTGACGTAGCCATTCAACCAGAAGTGCGCTTCATCGCTAAACAAAATTCGCTTATGAAAATCGGGAACAACGGCAATCTCGTTTTGGGCCCATTCGACGAATCTACGCCTTGCTTGATGATAGTTTTGATGAATTGCCAAACCAAACTGAGAATAAATCACTTGACAGCTGTTAAATCGGTCGCCATCATGGAAAGTAATGCCAACTTAAACTTCTATACCTGGAAAAAAAACACTGTATATTATTTGTCACTATCACGGCTCTCAGATTCTAATTTAGAATCAATTTTTCATCATTCTAATATTCCTAGTTCAGTGAAACATTTTCGATGCTTCGACCTTGTAAAAGTAAAAAAAATAACTGTCTACCAAATCCATACTCTAATTAAATGCTCTAGCAAAAATAAATCTCTCATTATCACTATAAACAAAAACCATGTGTATGTGAGTAATATTTCTCTCATTTCGAGTAGAAAGTCAGATCTACATGTACCTTAAGGAGATATAATGCCATCCAGTAGCGCACACAGGAATTTTTCAAAGGGGGTACGGGGTCGAAAGTTCACCATTCTTGTATCATGCTCCTTTTGATTTTGTCGATTTTCGTGAATATAACACAGTAAAAAACTAATTATTGAATAAATAATTAGCTTTAATTAATAAAATTAATCATTAGTAAGAAATAATTAAATTTTACATACTATATACTTAGAATTATAATCAATCGGAAAAAAATCAATGGCTTTGGGGAGGGTCAGGACCCCCCTCCTTGTGTGCACACTGGTGCCATCTATTGCCAAAAAATTGAGCTCACAAAATGTTCCAAGTCAGTGACACAGGTATGAGATGTTCGGGAACTGTCAGTGCTTCATGCTGGCGTCGATATGGGATATTTGTCCCAAAGGGATTAAATCTCATCTGAGCGGCTGGTGTTTTCCGTATTGTATTCATTCCCATCAGGGAAATCTTTCCGTGTTAAGAGGGGAAAAAATGTATGAAAATGCATTGTAGTTTGTGGGATCCATTGTATTATTTCATGTTAACTGATATTTTGTCTTGAGCATTTTCCTTTTAAACGTATTTCACTGTATCTTTTAATATTGATTTTTATGCATACTTTTCATAGGTTATCTGGTTAAAAACCAATCCTGAAAATCCATCTGATCAACTTTTCATATCATCGGGAACAAATCAAATTGTTCCAGGAAATCGCTACTCTGTTCGTTATGAGGATGCCAAAGGAACATATGTTTTGACTGTAAGCAAAATATTGTTGTTTTTAATTTTTTATCCCTTAGCTAATGTCTATAAAAAATAATTTAACATGAGAATTTACTATTAAAATAATTAGCATTTTCAATTCCTAAATGTAATTTGTATTGATTTTGTTTTTTTAAGTTTTATGAAAATGTTTTACTTTATTCTAATATCTCTAAAGTTTTATTTTCATTAAAGCTGCCAATTCAGTTTGAATATAATTTTGGATGTTTCAAGGAAAAAGGTATTAAAAATATGTGCAAGCTACATAATTTATCAATGAGTCTAATTAATGCTCTTAAATTTTGCTCCTTACTGAGTATATTATGATTATTTTCTATAAATAAGAATGAATAATGTTAATACTCTTTTCTCATTAATAGATCAGTAAATTACAAGAGATTGATGCTGGGCTCTATGAGTGTCAAATCATAACTGGACCAGCAAGTAAACTAAAGGCTAATGTCTGGGTGTATGTTAGATGTAAGTTTTATCTTTTGTATTATGGTGTCCTTGTAAAAAGAATGCATTTCATTTACATATTAACTACAAGTAAATACATATATAAGATATTGTTCTTGTATTATTATTTTCCTTTAGGCATTTGATATTCATAAATTTTTATAAGTGTCAAAAAACTTTTTTTTAAACTGTAATTTTTAACTCTTAACAAATGCACTACAAATACTTTAATGATTTTTTTTCTTAGTTTTTAAAGTGAAATTGCTGTTTCATAATTTTAAAAAATTTACTGTTGCATAAAAGTTTCCTCCCTTTTTGTACTACAAAAAAAAAAAAAAAAAAAAAAAAAACAATATTCAGTGAAACAAAATGTCATTTTCTGTAATCTCCTGTACCATATCTGTTTTTAGATCTATATTCAGTTTTAATATACTTCAAACTATTTTTCAAAATGTATGGATATTAATAAAATTAATCCTTTTAAAAAATCTTATAAACTAATATTTTTTATTATCATAAAGCCTGTTTGAACTTTTATTGTATAAAAGCATCCTCTCAATTGTCAGTTTTCCTCATGAATATTTAAATTTATGTGAGTACATCCTCTATTTGGTGCAACAATTTTAAAAAGGCACCAAGGAGTATTTTTCAAATTTGGAAATTGCTGCGACTTGAAACAAGATGTATGGAGTTTATAAAAGTACATAGGAAATGGTAGTTGAAAAAAATTGAATCTTTGAAAATAGTAAAAAGGATAAAAGAAAATAGAACAAAAAAAAAAATCATTGGCCTTAAAAAGGATACCGTACAGATTCTCTTCTTTTTTTCCTGATAAATCTAGTTTAGATTTCTTTGAAAAGAAATAAAATTTGTTTCCCTCATTCTACCACTGTGGAACTTGTAAAAATATATCATTCTCTTTCCTTTTAGTGGATAATTCCAGTTTAGTTTTTTAAAAATTCAAAATAGTCTTTTGATAAAAATCCTTAGATTTTCTCCTTCCGTTGACAACTGTCTTGTTTTAAAATGGAAGGACAATGGGAATATTTTTTTTATTGTGAGGTCAATGAAAAATATTCAGTTTTTCTCCTCCTTTATGACAACTTTAGTGCAAAAAGAACAAAACTCTATACAGATAATCCTTTTATCTGATGAATGTTCCAGTAAGTATTACGAGATCAAAACAGATGTGAGGAAGACACTGTTTTTTTTTTTTTTTTTTTTTTTTTGTCCTGGATGAAAAACTTAATCACTTTTGAGTGTTATATAACCAATAGTATGTCCATTTTAACAAACTTATTTTCAGATTTAATGCTAAATAATGCTTGCCTCCAAGGAGGTGAGGGAAAATAAGATCCAGCCCTTTATTCTTTTCCTTTACTTACGAATTTATTTTCACAATTTCTTAATGTAGTGTAAGTTTGTTAAATATAACAACTTTTTTGCTATATATACTCTGATGTATATATATATTGCTTCACTATATATACTCTCCTTCTTTTAAAGGGTTTTTTTTTTAATGTCATCCATTTTTGGATTATTTTTTGCAAAGTTTTCCATATTCTAATAATTCTCCATTTTCAACCTGAAAACTTTTCATTCTGTTTCTCTTCACTTATGTCTTTATACAACCATTATTGGTCTGGTATCCTCTTCCATGAATTTCTGTGACAAGAATAAAAGTGCATAATAACTGGTTCTAGAGGGAATTCCTGTTTTATCCAGTTGCTTTATCACACAGCAGGAGCAGGGTATATATATCTGGACCAAGGGTCAGAAACCTTGTAGCTGCGGTGTGCCAAACCAACCTACCACTATAATTTAAAGTGCTGCATAGTAGGAAATATTTTAAACGATTGAACTCCCACTAGAATGCATGCAGAGTTAAAGAATAGAGGTCAAGAATATATAGATTCAGAGTTTTGTCATATATTAATTTTACATCATTTTTAAAGGTATTTGTTAACATAAAAATAAATAGCATAAAATATAATTATTCCTTCAACATAAAATATTAGTTTTCTTGCAATATGGTTAAATAAATTAATATTTTAACGAAAACCTTGTCCTTGCAAAGCTCTGTTTAATATCGCTACATCAGGGATATAATTTGGACTTTTAATGCGACACAAGATTCTAAATGTTCAGTTGTTTGTGGACTCAAAATATTTCACATGAAAAAAATTTGTTTATATGTATATGTAAAACCAAAAGAGGAAAGCAGAGCACAGGCAATTTTCTTCAAACATTTAAATCGCTCCGGTAATAGCATCCAACAATTTTAAATAACTTAATTTATCATTACAGTTATCATCTGTTTTTTTTTTTTTTTTGTAATTCCATGTAAATTTTGCTTTTTTTTTTTTTTAATTCTGAAGATGTTGGTTTTATAAGCTCCTTTTCAAAATTATCAATTTCCATCCACAAAAAATTGCTAAATTTGTTTGATTTAAAATTAATTATGCTTTTGTTTAAACTTTGTTAAATATATGCTAGTTTTTTCATTAATGGATTTAAAGATAACTTTGAAAATTCTCTTATTCATTTATAAAGTTTAATGTATAGTTTTTTTGTTTTTAAATTTTGAGTTAAATTTATCTTAAGTAACAATTTTAATCTCTCTCTCTCTGACAGATATTGTAGGAAAAATATGGTTTGATGAATATGGTATCTCATTTATGTACTACATTGATTATTACTGGGATTCTTTTCTTGTGTAAACAACACGTGGAAATAAAAAATTGAAAAGAAGTTGTGTTCCCTGGGTTTTACCTTTTATTAAAAAAATTTCCCCTCGTATACCATATAAATTTATTTGTGAGCCATTTGATCACTTATAAAATATACATATTTTAATAATAATGATTCATCTTCTTATTATCCATTGAAATACTGTACAAAAACATTTAGAAGTAGCACTTTTTTCCATTATATTAGAATTCTTAACTTAGTTTAGAAAATTTTGCATCATATATTTGGAAATTGATAACCCTTTTTTAAAAATGTCATTCGATCAGTTACACATTTTGCTTGCTACACTTTTACACTTGAACAATTAATTCATTGTTCATTAATTTCTTTTTACTTTCAAATAAGATTTTATAATAATCTTAAATCATTTTTTCATATTTTTAATGTATTAAAATTCAGCTTACACAGATTTATTTCATATCTAATTGAATGTACTGTTTAGAGAAATATATTTTATTGTATCATGTCAACACTATTAACTTATTGTAATGTTTCTTTTAGTGCCTCCAGTGATATCTGATAATAGCACAAGGTCTGTGATTGCCAGTTCTGGTTCAACAGTTGACCTGCATTGCTATGCATCTGGATATCCACCACCAAGGATATCTTGGCGACGAGAAAACAATGAACTCCTGCCAACAGGTGGCTCTGTATATATTGGTAGCAGATTCACTATTTTTAATATAACTAAAGATGACCGAGGCACCTACTATTGTGTAGCTGATAATGGAGTGGGAAGGGGCAGCAGACGAAATATAGGCATAGAAGTTGAATGTGAGTTTTTTTATTTGGATTAACTTGTTTTAAATTTCAGTCTTCTTTTTTTGTATTGTTTAAATTGGTGCTGTTATTGCGATTACTCTAGAATCTAGATCATTTGATGACATAATCTAAAATATAGAGTAGTGGATATGGATAATTAACATTTCTTGCATGGAATCTTTTTTAAATTGTAAGAAAGGGAGCATAATCATACTGAATGCCCACTTATATTTTAAATATTAATGTATCAAATTTAACTAACTAAAATTAGATGATCGCCGGCGCCTATTCCCAGAAGGATGGGAGAAAAAGATAGACAATGTTATGAAAATTTAACAAATCACGAAAACTCCCACAAAAAACGGGGAGGGAGGACGTACCCCAAAGTACGAACGCTCTAACGAAGCAGAGCGCCAGCAGGGGAGGGAGGGGAAGAACGCGGGAAGGAAGACGGGACGGCCGAAGGCTGTGAATCAAGTTGGTGAAAGATCACCTCAGAACCCAGAGTGAATGATGCAGTGCAGTGCAGCTAAATCATGTTGTTAAGAGTGTGAAAAGAGTGTTTTTTGTTGTGTTATGGGGGGCGGAGCGGGTTTCTCCACTTCGTTGAAGAGTGCATATTTAATTTTAGGATGAGGATACGTAAACAGTGTTTGTGCTTTGATAATTGGATTGTCATGAGATTCTATAGATTTAAAGACATTTCTAGAGAGTTTAGTGATGTAATTAGAAATTGGCTCCATATGTAGATCGTTGTGTATCACGTCATTCCGGACGTACCAAGGTGTGTTCGTCATGACGCGGAGTATTTGGTTTTGGATTACTTGAATCTTTTTCATGTGGGTGGCAGCTGTGGCTCCCCATACGGGTGAACCATAAGTAATAACTGGGCACAGAATCTGCTTGTATAATATCAAATTTAAAACCGCAATTCATATAACTTTTACTACATGTAATCTCGTCAAAATGACTTCAAATTTACTATACCATGTTGTCCAAATACACTTAAACCTTTTTCTTTTTTTTTCTGTGCAGGAATGGGAGTTACAAGAAAGAAAACACATTAAAAAAATGTCCTGAAACTTCATGAGTAAAGTTAAAACATTGCTTGCTACACATTTTTCTTTTCAAAAGAACTTGCATAATAAATATGTAAATCAAAATCCTACGATGTAGCTGGAAATTTTAATTACCAAATAAGGAAACATTTTAATTTCTCTAAGCAAAGTGCATAAAAAAATTGTTCTAATATAAAAATAAACTTCATTTAATCAATTATAAAATTAATTTTTTCATAACAGTGAAGAACAAAGGGTAACAGACGTTTCGAGGGTACAGGTTAATTGTAATTTTTTCAAGGTATTGTGGTCTACGTAGTGACGTAGGTGTGGTGAGCTAAGAAATAAGTCTACAATATTTATTATAACTTGATAATAAAAATGGAGTATGTACTTACTTACATAACTAAAATAAAAGGACTCACACTTTTAAAAATGCATTTAAAGCAAAATGCAAGATACAAACATAATAATAGCCACAAATATAATATCAAATAATGCATTTACTATCAAACCATTTAAAATGCATTAAAAAATAAAACATTTTCATCTAAATTTAGTTCTCCTAATTATAGTTAGTAGAAAACTTAGTCTGTATACTGTTGACCAATCTTGAATATTTTGGTATATAATTACTGCTAATCTTCAGGTGGTCCACCAGTCAATTGTGATCAACCTAATGCCCACCCCTGGTCAAGAAGTATACCACACAACGGTTATCAAATTATGTGATTAAATAATAAAGGGTGTATTTTTAGAGGTATAGAACTTTAAATTGCAAAAAAACAACAATGTATTATTCGATTGACATGAACTTTTTTTATTTGAAAGATAATTTTGTGGCATTACACTTTAAATATGATCAAGCAAGGCGTAGATTCGTCGAATGGCCCAAAACGAGATTGCTGTTGTTCCCGATTTTCATAAGTGAATTTTGTTTAGCGATGAAGCGCACTTCTGGTTGAATGGCTACATCAACAAACAAAACTGCCACATTTGGAGTGAAGCTAATCCACAAGTGTATGTCAAAACACCGTTACATCCAGAAAAACTGACTGTTTGGTGCGCTTTATGGGCTGGTGGGATCCTTCTTCAAAAATGATGAAGGCCACAACGTTACAGTCAATGGTGATCGGTATAGAGCCATGATTACTAACTTTTTCATTCCTGAATTGAACAATCATGATGTCCAGGAGCTGTGGTTCCAACAAGACGGAGCAACATGTCACACAGCTCGTGCCACAATCGATTTATTGAAAGACACGTTTGGTGACCGCCTAATTTCACGTTTTGGACGTGTGAATTGGCCTCCAAGATCTTGTGATTTTTAACACTGCTAGACTATTTTCTGTGGGGCTATGTAAAGTCATTGGTCTATGCGGATAAGCCACAAACGCTTGACCATTTGAAGACAACATTCGTCATGTTATTGCCGATATACGGCCACAAATGTTGGAAAAAGTCATCGAAAATTGGACGTCCAGATTGGACTACATCCGAGCCAGCCGTGGCAGTCATATGCGAGAAATCATATTTAAAATGTAATGCCACAAGATTATCTTTCGAATAAAAAAAAATTCATGTCAATCGAATAATACATCGTTGTTTTATTGCATTTAAAGTTCTATACCCCTAAAAAAACACCCTTCATATGTACACACACATATGCAGTATCAATGTAATTTGGGGGGGGGTATTGGAATGATATATATATAATTAGTACCAATAATATATATAAATATTGCCTACTATTTTGACTAGTTATAATTAGGTTTTATATCTATTTGTATATATTTATGGATTATATATATATAGTTTATTTCAATTTATGGCACTGTCTTTTTGGGACACATGTTCTAAATATATATATTTGCTTTTTTTTAATTAATTTTTATTCAAAAAATGCATTTAATGGACTATTTTATGCACCACATTAAAAAAAATCGCACAAAAAAAGAATTCATGAAAACAATTTGAGTGTATTATTAACCATACCTAAATATTGTACTGATGTTACAAAAAGGTGGGACGGCAAAAGAATCTCATGGGCAAATAAAGTATTCATTCTTAAAGAATATGAATGATAAGTTTCACTGTTAGAGATTAAGTTGAAGTTTAATTTTCAAAAGTGACCCTTCAAACAAATTTTATTTTTATAGATGTTATAAAAGTTGCCATTATATTTATTTTTTATCATACTTCTGTGACAATATTTAAATAGCTGTTCTTACCTAATCTCATTAAAAAAAAATAGCTGCAGTTTTATATATATATATATATATAAGTAATGAAATTTTCAATGATTTTTCTAAACTGTTCCAAGTTTTCCAAATTTTAATTAAAATCTTTGTTTTTATTAATAAAAGATATTGAAAAGATTTTTGTATTAGGATATTCAATGTAAACATGTTTATATATTGTAGTCCGTCCATTTGTGACCATTGAACGTCCCCGCTATGGTCAGGCCTTACAGTATGACCAGATCTTGGAATGCCATGTGGAAGCTTTCCCCTCCCCTTCCATTGTTTGGATAAAGGATGGTGTGCAACTGAATGACAATCAACATTATCAAATCTCCATCTATCCAACAGCTGATGAGTTCACAGATACCACTTTGCGTATTATCACTGCTGAAAAGAGACAATATGGATTCTATACATGCAAGGCAATCAACAAGCTAGGATCGCATGAAAAGGTCATTGAGTTTTTTGGTAAGTTTTTAAATTTATATGAAAAATAAAAATCTCAGTCCAATCCTTTGTTTTCGTATTCTATCTTAAGTAATGAAACCACTTTTTGAAAATCGTAATTTTAGTATTTAAAACATATTTGGTATTAATTTATTAAATCTAGATGAGTCATTTATGTGTAAGGTAATTTAAATCTCATTTTCATATTCGGCCAAACCCATCTTTGTAATCATATAAAAATTCTCAAAGCTTTGTTCTCTCTCTCTCTCTATATATATATATATATTTAGTCATTATTGCTACATTTTTTTTTATCAATACTTGATCAGAAAAAAATCTGAAGTTGTATGTATATGCTTAGGATATTGTATGTATTCAGTAATGTGTATCTATTCTCTATGTAAATGGACATTATTAAAATTTGGTTGTGAACTTTTCCAGATTCATAAGAGGCAAATGGAAAACTTTATTCAAAAATAATTTTCAAAATCAATATTTTATCAACTCCATCTAGTAAAAAGTTCTGTCTCTTCTAAATGATTGTAGTAAATGTAATGTGAATTAATAATATCTATTCCCTTCCAACTTAATTATTTTGTTTATATATATCTAAGATGATAAAGCTGCTTAAAAATATAAAAAAAGTCAGGTTTTTTTCTAATCATCTATATATTATTTATGTAATTTGAACCAAATTAAAATGTTAAGAAAATTTCTCCTACTTTTGCTTCATCATTAACCAACAGATTTATTTATCTAATACAATTCTACAATTAAATAAGATTATTCATTTCATGTCTCTCCGGATAATTTTAACCTGGCTCCTTTATTTCTTCCATTTAAACTATTACACAAATCTATTGACTATGATTGGTATCATTATATCCCTAAATATATCTTAATTTATTTATTTTCTCTCTCCAGAAACTCCCAATGTGATATGTCCACCTGCTTGTGGTGTTGATTTATATAGATCTGCTGCTACAACTAAAAAGCCTATGCAATTGCATTCAGTTCTGATGATATTAGGTGCAATATATGGTATTTATTTGTAATCACTCTGTAAAACCATCATTATCATTTAACCTGTAGGGGTTGTTTTTTATGAATGTGTGGACCAAAGGGAAAATTTTAACTAATTGTATATTTTGTATGTTTCCTTTCTGGCATGGTTTTAACCTGTTTTTTTACAGATGTAATCTTATCACTCAGGTGTCTCAAAGCGCGTTATTTAGAGTTACAGTATTGATTCATATAGTTATATATTTTTTAAAGTTTTAATTTAAAGTATTGTTGTATATCCAGTACTGGTAGGATTCAAGAGCCTTAAAATATGCTTTGTTTCCATTTTTTCCCCAGTGCTTATTTATATATATTTATTATCTCTTAATTGGAAATCATAAGTATGTAAACTATCGTGTCATGGTGAACGTTAGTTATTTGATCCTAAAGCTAATTCCTTATATGTGATAGTGCTTCAGGTTAAATTTTATACTATTTCACCAAGTGTCTTGAATATTAGTAACCTTGTAGTATTAACTTTGATATACATATATATGTAAATCCATTATTTTAAGTGATTGATATATGTAGTTTTTATGAGAAGCAGCTAATTTTATAAACTTCACTCATATATATAAGGTAGAACATAGTTTTATCTTCAAAAGAGCCTTTTTGTGATATTTTTTTTCATCAATCTGTAAATTAACTTAATGTAAAGAATTAAAATTATTTTTCTGTCATTATTAACTAGGCAAGACAGTACTTAAAAAATATTGCTTACTTTTTATATTAAAGTATATAAAATTTTATGTAACAAAGAAAAGGTAGAACTTGATTTAAACTTTCTGTGACTCAGAGAAAATTTATTTGTTGTTTTAAACGCTTTAACAAAGCCATTATTAGATCATAACCTCAATTTCAAAGCCTAAAAGGAAAATATCTAAAGTGCAAATTAAAGTTATAGAAATATATTTTTTCTAAAGCATTCTTACATTTAGGAATATGAAACAGTTATGTAATGTTTTGTTTTGTTCAATTTATTCAATATTATATCTCATTTCATGTACATGTGTGGCAAAAAGATAATCATATAAACATTAAACTACATAATAAATATGTAAAATATTGTGAGAGATGGTTTTCCCTCTATTGAACCATTTTAAAAAAATGTATTTCTGTTTGAATGCAATTTTAATCCTCCCTCCCCTCTATTGATTTTTCATCTTGTTCTTAGTGATATATTTTTTTAATGTCAGAATTAATATACTTTTGTTCTAAAATTTGGTTAAAATAGGATATTTTATACAATAACATCATCTTCTTTGTAAAAATTGTTTTTTTTAAATGTTTTATTTATTGTTTAAGTAATTCTTATTTACTTTGTAAGATCTGAAATATGTTACACTTATTTTATATCCTTTATTAGCTTTTTTTTCTATTAACAAGAACAATTGTTTGTGATATAACAAAATATGATGCTAATTTAATACCCAAAATTCATCAAAAAAGTAGTATGTACTTAATTCATTTTTTATTAGTTCATAATGTACAATCACAGTTATCGAATATTGTAATAGATGCAATTTACAGTATTTTATAAAGTAAAATAATAACATTTTTAGTAAGCTTTTTTATGAATGTCATGCAATGGAATATTTTTGAATTTGTAGCAGTATTTACTGAAGATAGTGATTAATTTGGTTAATTGTAAAAAAAAGGATTATTTAAATGTTAATTTATTTCTGTATTAAAATTTTCATTTTATTTGAATTTGTTAAATACATACCTGAAACATAGTTCCTTTATTTATATATATAAATATATATATATATAATTTTGCACATTCCTTTTATTAAAATTTAACTGAATATTTGTTTGACAATTGCAATGATTATTGAAGGACTCTGTTATAATCTGAAATAGGACACTTGAAAAAATTAAAATCTTTATTTTTCTTAACAAAAAATTAATGGTTTTTTTAAAACCATTTTTATGTTTAAATTAGTTAACCTAGATTTACAGAATACTAGGTTTTTAGTATATGTCACGTAAACCAAATCATATGGTCTTCCTTTAATGGTAATACCATCATATTTTAATATGCATATATATTATTTTTTTATAATCTGACATTTTCTTTTGAATCATTTTAAAGCAGTTTTGTCCAGACAATTTAAAATTGTTTTAGATGCTTAATGAATATGATGTAGTTCAATCACTGTTTACTTTTTTGAGAATAATTACCTAACTAGATTTAGTTGTTTACTTTATATATATATATATATATATATATTGTTTACTTTATATATATATATATATATATATATATATACTGAAACGGGTGTAATAGATATGTTTTTGTTTTATTAAAAGCATTTTTTATACTACATATTGTATTGGGGGATACAATATTTGCTGTGTAACCTCTGCAAAATATTTCTTTTAAGATTTAACTGTTTTAGTTTTTATTAATATGCAGACATAACATGAGTGGTATTAATGCATTCATGTGTTTAATATATATTGTACATACTTTGTGTAAAAAAATATTTCCATTTTAGTTGTTTGTATTTTTTTTTACTGTGAGTTTTCTTTTATATAGCATCTGTTAAGTTTATTTGATTTCCAAATACACTAAATGATATTAATGTATTTTTTATGTAAATCTCATAAAGATCATTAAATATTCATTTCAGAACTTTTTTTTTACAAATAGTTGAAATAAATTATTTGAATCAGTAAGAATATTGTTTCTTAAATTAATTATAACTCTGCATACTTCATTTTACTCTAGTGTCTTCAATGTGTTATTGAATTTTATTTATTTATTAATTATCGTGAGTTATTTTTACAATTAATTGATATTTTACTGTAACTGTGAAAATCTTTATAGAAATAGGAAAGTATTTTATTTCTTGTATTTTTTTGAAATTCTAGTGCAATAAATCAATCAAAAAGGGAATAATCAAAATACATTAAAGTTCCTAAAAGAAATTTATGAAAGAAATCTATTTTAACACATTAACGTGTAATTTTAATGTTAGTGATTGGGGCTTATTATCTCCATTGTTTGCTTAAATTACTTTCAGTTATGTACTGTGTAACAATTATATTTAAGATAAATTTATTATTTTACAGTTTAAGTATTTAAATTTGTTAAAATATAATTAAATGAACTAAATTGAAAGACTAAATAATTTAATCTACCATTATACCAATTAAAACAAAAATGCATTCTATCCAATAAGCTTTTAACTCCCTTTTTTTTTAAAGTACCATAACTGTTTTTAATTGATATTATTTTTTTAATTGAGACTTAAAATCTTATAATTAATCATTGGTAGCTCATAACAAAGAACTACATTGCAAAAGACATTACTATTGCATTTGTATGATACGTGTGGATGCTGACCGTCCAAGTCTTTTCATTGCAAGTTCTGAGCTTTTATTCCTAGATTTTATTGCATATATTTATTTTTATATAGGAGAAACTATGTGACAAATAATTTTTTAATGTTTTTTTAAGGCTGCTATGCTCTATGTACTTGAATGTGTGTTAATATAATTAATGGCATGTTGTATGTCACTTTTTGTGTTGTAGTGTTTGTAGGTAATGTAGAAAAGTGTGTTTACATGATAGGACATCCTTCATGTAAAATAATTATACAAATTCTTTAAACTAGTGATTTTTCACCACTCCCCCCTCCATTTGTGAACATTAACCTACTCTAAATATGAAATATGTATTTTTCACAAAATTATTTTTCATGATTTAATTGAAACCAGATAGTTCTTGACTTAGTTATTTTCAGAATTCACCTAAACAAAAGTAATTTATAGTAGGTATTTGAAAAATCACTTTTTCAAAGAATTCTATTGCTCAAGCAATGTGATAAATAAAAGAATCTCATTGCATTAACAGTTATTTAATGAATGTAGGGGTAGTTTTGTTTCTCTCCTTTTTAAGTATGAAAATTGGAATCTCCATTGTAGCTTAGAAATCAAACACTGCTATGTATTTTAGCACTTTGAATTTTTTTTTTTTTTTTTAAATGTATAACTTTGTAAGGTTAAATTGTGAATTTTGTTTCTCACAGAAAATAAAAAGGTTTTGTACATTTATTATGTGTTTTTTTATGTTTAGTCAATTTTTGTATAGATTTATTTCAATTATAACATTCATTACATGTATTTTTATTTAATGTTTCACTTGATTGAAAATTTTAACTACAATGTTTGAAAAAAAAATGTTATATACATTAACTTCAGTAAGAAAGCATTTTGTTCAATTTCAAAAATGAGATTCATGAAACAAATCAATGTTTTTTTCCTTTGATTAACTATGTTTACATTGGAAAAGTAGCCCATGTCGCTTGAAAATCTATTCCTTAAAGTACAATAAGGAAGTTTGAATCCTAATTATATATATATACACTCAGATGTAATCAATTATTTTACTCTTGGCATCTGAAGTATTGAACAGTATAAAATCTTAAGTATTTTTTTCTACATCATACAACTTTTTTCCCTGAAATATGAGAGCAATATGTACTGTGAAGATCTTTTTGCACATGTTTGTATTCTAAATAAAGAAAAACTTTACTATAAATAACTTAAAATAGAATCACAGAAATCATGAACATTTTGTAGAATAGTATTTAATATCTGCATAAAAATATTAAAATATATTTCCTGTTATTTTTTGTAAAAAATAACAATTTTATAAAAAAAAGAATGGCATTTGAATACATGTTTCTTCAACTTCCATTTCAAATAGTCTTTAAATTTCTTTGAAATTTATAACATGAGAATCATATATTAAAATTTTTCCAATGAAATGTTACATATACAATATGTACAAATTGAAGATGAAGTCTTAAACATTTGAAGCAGGCATACTCTCTAGGATCTTATCATTCTTCAAAACCATCTGAAATGACAGGATATATGAACAAAAATAATTAAGCTGTTAGAGAAACAAAAAACATAATTCATTATAGCTTACAATTTCCCACAAGTAAACAGAAGAAAGATAATTATAGGGGGAAATTAAAATGTACATTTGTCTTTCAAGTTTACTATTATTAGAAATTTAAGTAATTATACATTTCCAATTAAATCTGAAGGATAACATCAGACTAGAAACATAACATTAGAATTGCTGACTTAAATTCAAATTTTCAATACCTTTTAAATCATAACTCCTGTAAATACTAAAATGATTCTAATGCAATATATTTAATCTGACTGAATGGAATAACCCTCACTTTTCAAAATTCTGCCACATCATGCAAGTTCAGGGATATTATCTTTTCCATTTAATCCATGAGTTAAAATAATTCAGTCATTGCTATTAACTCATCACATAATTTTAATGCAATCTTCTAAAGAAGGCTCATTTTCTTCTGAAATTGTGTATTTAGAATTATTTAAAAGCAGAAAATGGCCCAACATTAAGTGCTTAATCATTTGTTCATATTTCAGGCTATTAATATTCAAGTATATAGTTACCAATTACTCCAATCTTTTTTAAAACGACATATTTTTCATAGCGACATTTTCTTAATCCTGAAAACACAGTAATTACACTGTTCTGCAAAAAAAAACTTTCAAGTTTTATCTGCTGATTGTGCTATGTAAAATGACCTCGTGTATTTGAATATGACCCCATTACCCAGTTTTCTGAGGACACGCTTCTACTATTTTTATTACTTTTCAGTAATTTTTTATAGCTATGAATTTGATCTTCAGCGGAAACGAATTATTTGTGAAAAGTTCTGAAATTAACATTTGTGAAAAGGGCGAGGAATTTTTCACCTTATATTTTAAAAAGAATTGATGCAAATAATTAGTTCCTTCCCCCCTACATATTCTACCCTTCCCTTTCCTTCATACGAATAAAAAAAAATATAAAGCAAAAAGTTTGGCTTAATGCGGGAGAGGTTCGGAATCCCTCCCAAGAAAGATAAGCACCTTTTGTCCCTCTTCTCCCATAATCCCCTGGCCTTCCATCTTCATGTGAGACTGCTCTAACTTCCATTCCTCTTGTTTTGGGCTGTACGTCTCCTCAGTATTCAGAGTATGCAATCAGAACTGATGATAAATCATTCCCATTGGGCTACTTTAAAGCTCGTCTTTGATGAATCTATAACAATCTCCATTTCTATCATCTACAGCTCTAACAATTTATTTGAACTAGGGCAGAACACTGCCTTCACCTACGAAAAAAAGTAATTTCAGAGTTGACTCTCAGGCCCTTTAAGACGAGATTTTAACGTCCTTTTCTAAGAAATATAACTATTGTTAAGTTGACAATTTACTTTTAGGTAACTAAATCCCGGAAAAGATACATTGTAAGAAAAGAGATTGTCGATGAACTAAATCAGCTGGAAACTATATCATCAGGGCTGATGGCCCTGGCTATGTGGCTCAAATTTTTTTTTTTAATCTGTTTCTGGCTGTAGAGTATAGGTTTTGGGGGCCACAAGGATTGACAAAGATTTGTTGTGAAGAACTGGTCTCATAGCTCAAGGGATATTAAGGACACTGTGCATTGTGTGTTTACTTTTGCTACAGAACTCAACGGTGGAAGTCATCAAAAGTAACAATCTGAGGTGACAGCAAGGCCCGCTTCAAACTATGAGCACATTAAAAGGCATTGATTTACAGGCACCTTTGAGCTATTTGGTCAAGCTATTATAGCAAGTAGTGTAGTATAAATTTGGTGCTCAATCCTTGTACTGATTGCCAGTTGAGCAATCAGAGTAAAAGAAATAAATAGAGTTAAGTGGAGAAAAGGGGTTTGATTGTGCGCTTTTAAAATCAATTCAGTACACGCTATCTGGATGTAAACACACATTGGGCTTAATAAAATTAATCATGAAATACATGTTCGGTATTAATAACATCTAACACTTGCGTATTATAATTAATTTTTATAAAAACAGAAGAAAAAAAAATTTGTCATTTAAAAAGATTTCAACAATTTGAGGAAAACACAATCACGAAGCGTGGATTTTCTTGCAAAGTTTTCAGGACCTTTTCCACCTTAGCCAAAATCGTTGAAAAATATTTTTATTTTTTAGGTCTCTTATCTAGAAAACGAATGCTTTCGAAAAAAAATAATTCATATAAATTTTATTTGACCTAAAATAATAGAAAAATTGTTAAAAATAGTATAACAGATTCAATATATTTTTTTTATCACAAAATTGTTCTGCTTATTTGTTACACATACCTCTTTCATGAGAAATTTCTCTTCCTCTGTGCGGTTTTCAGATCCATTGAGTATCATAGAACCACCAAATAATTTCTCAGAGAAATTCATTGGACAAATGTAGTCTTCCAAATCAAATTCATTCTTGTTCTTCTTTCTTCCCAATGAAAATGGACTGCGTTTAATTGTCTAAAAAGAAGGTAATATTTTACATTGCAAATTAAATTAATGTATATCAATGAAATATTTAACTATATGTTTATTCGAAAACAAATACTCATCAAGAAAAATTGTGTACTTTTTAAGATTCAAATGAATTTACTAAGTTGTGTTGGTTAGTTTGTATTTGTTACTATTCCTTATTAATAGCAAATAATTTATGTCAATTTTTTCGAGATTCATCCTTACCTTGACTTTGGCATTAGGTGAAAGAGGTGTATAGTTGACTTGGGCTTCCCACTCTCTTTTCTTTTGCATAATGTCCGATCCAATCAGTTGTTTGAATTGAGTCGAGAGATGTCGACGTAAAAGGGTTTTATTGGGTGGGATATTCAGCAAAGTAGCCATTAAATCTGCATTAAAACGATGTTCATATAACTGAAAAGCAAAGTAAAACAGATTCATTAGAGCTAAATATAATTATTGCTATCACTGCAAATGTCATTTTTTAGTTGCAATCAGTTCTCTGTGATCTATTCATTTGTTAAGCTTGAGTGATCAGCTCTGTTCATAAAATATTCCAAAGTTTAAAAACTAATATTGCACTATCTCTAGATAAAACTAAAGGCAGTGGCGTAAAGTACACCCCCGCATCGCGGGAAGGCCCTGGGTTCTAAGAGGCCCAAAGCCTGACTGACGCAAGTGCCTACCTTTTGTAAAATTCAACGTAAGGGCCCAAAATCTGACTTTACAGGGGGGCCCAAATGTTCTCCGTTATGCCACTGATTAAAGGTAAACATAACAGGCATTACTTCCTATATACAAACATATTTCTTTTTATGTAACTGATTTATGTGCGTAAGAATGTTAATTTTTACAGAAGAAAATAAATATACATAAGTGTTCTTTTTATAGCTTCTGAATTAGGGTATATAAGACACAATTAAGAATGCATAAAATCTTGTTGCAGACTTTATAAATAAAATCCTTTGTTTATTAAAACTATAAATTATTCCTATTGTGAATTTTCATCTTTTAAAACGGTTGTTGTGGAGTAAACCTTTTTTTTTTATTGCACGATCCTAAACAGATGGGTGCCCAAAATTCAAATTATATACGCATTTTTTTCCAATTAATAAAAATTTTCACTATTATTTGAATTTTAAAAAAAAGATGTTATTTTTTATGTAACTTCGAGAAAAATTTCAATTTATGCACCTAGCGAATGTTTAATAGTGAAGAGGGGTCGTTTTATTAGGAAAAAATAGAAGTGGAATTTAAAGTTTAAAAGTGAGAACTTTCTGAAACTATAAACTAAATTTGTGCGGAAACCCATTTTTAAAAGAAAACAACACCAGAGCTGCACAGATTGCAGATAAAATGACTACACGCAACAGTTTAAACGAAGAAATTTGATAGCGATCCATTAAAAGCTGAGCAGTAGCAAATGAAAGTCTCTCGTTGGCCACATGTGTCTCGTATAGTGGTCTCCATACTTTGGTAACAATTTCAATGATCGGGTACAATCACTAGGAGGACTGGAACAGGTCGCCTAAAGTCACGATAGCGGAGGATCGCTTTCAGGCTTTAAATGCAAGACACCATAGAGCAATGACTGATGGCAGCTGTCTCACCACCTGTAAATGGAATTACGCTACCGAGACAAATCGTGTATAGATGGCCGTCTTTAAGCCCGGAAACCAGTAGTGCGTGTTCCTCTAATACAGTTTCACAAGACAGCCCATCCCTATCTTAGAGCCGTGAGCATCACTCTTGAATGGAACAAGATTGGCACCATGTTTTTTTCAGTGTCGGCACACAAAATTATCTCGACGAGTTTTCATCTGGAGAGAACCCGGGAAATGTTATCATTCTACATACTCACAAAAATCGTTTACTTTGGTGGCACTGGTGTCCTTCTGTGGGGAGGGATAATGTTGGACGCGCATTGTGACGTTTGGGAAAATTACTGGTAGCGTGAGAGTTTAGGACTTTAATTGATTTATTTACGTCACACAACAATTATAACTACAATATAATTACATTCTTTATAGAAGTTATTCATACTATGAATTATTTTAATTCTACAGAAAGTGTCCTTTGTGAGGGATGAGGCAAACACAACCGAACTTGTAGGTGTTTCAAAACGGACCGTTTTCTCCACTGTAGGGGTTGGGAGTTTCCTCGGAGTTATGGCTCGCACTTGTGTCCAACCGTTGTATTTCTCATGGTCGTTGGTATCAGATGAAAGAACTCCGCAATATTTAGGGATGCACGTGTGCATAGGAACGGTGTAATGCTATCCACAAAAAAGAAGCCGATTTTGCATCTGAGATGCGCAAAAACGTCTCAGGGTACATCCCTCCATATCTTCTCTGTTGGCTAGTGACAGTAGAATGCTTTAAGGTATCCGACTACGTTAAGAACCGTGATTTTGCAAAAGCGTATAAATGGATAATAATTATGATATTTAGTGTCACTTAGATTAGAAAACGTATAGAAAATTGTTTTAAGAATATTATTATAATAAAAAATTATTTAAGTACAGTATTTTGACAAAAAATGAACATAGAATGACCCATTTTCAAAACATTCTCCTTTTATGGAAAATGCTTCTATTATAATAATATTTTGCCTGTATATAGTTCAGGCCTCTGTACAGAGGCTGAACTAGAATTTTTGAAATATATAACTTAGAACTGGATTTATCCATATTTGACTGCAACAGAGGAAAGAAATTTTAAGAAAAAAACGCCTATAATTATTTCAATTGGTGGTAACTCTGAAAATAATGTGAATTTTTCAAAATTCCTAGTTCAAACTCTCTGGAGAGGTCTTTACTTTGTATAAGCAAAATATTATTATTATAGAAGCATTTTTTATAAAAGGAGAGCGTTTTGAAAAAAGGTTATTCAAAGTTCATTTTTTCCCAAAATATTGTATTTAAATAATTTTTTTTGTTGTTATAATGTCCTTAAAACTATTTTATACATGTATTCTAATCCAAGTGACACTAAATATCATGAAAATTATCCATTTATGCGCTTTTTTTTAAATCATGGTTCCAAATGTAGTCGGATAATTTAAGAAGATTCTTGCACACTTTTCGAGCGACTTTTTAGAAGAGCTGTGAGACACCGATTCTTTTTTTATGGTTGATAACGACCGACCACACAGAGCAGCATTTATCGACGATTATGTGCAAGAAGAGGATACTCGCTGTATTGTGTGGTCAGCGAGCTCTCCAGGGTTCAGTATGAGAGAGTAATTAAGGGATGATTTAGGGAAGAGAGAGTTATTGCATGTCGAGAGCCCTCCACAAATGACCCTTCAGACATTAAATCGACTCTAGGAAAAATGGAAATTAGAGCTACAATTGCTGATCAATAGCCTCATAAACAGTATGAGAAAACGTTGTGACGCTTGTATAGTTGTACCATCTATAGTCCCTCTTCTCTCTCTCTATTGTGAACAATGTCAATTTCATTTGTAAGTCAGCCTACATTAAACTTCTTTACAACTTGTCTCGTTACCAGTTTCTGTCTTGTAGCATAAGGTAATAGTAGTAAATTTATTTACGTCTCTATAACTACATACACAAAAAATAAATAAATTTTAATGTGTTTTTTTTTCAGGAAATAGCATTTTTACCATTAATCCTCCATGCACACCACTTCCTCTTAGATTGGGAGCATACTCGGAGAGATCCACTGTCCTTAACCATTCCATCACACGATGATTTGTCCAACGGCTAACATCATTTGGAATTTTTTCCTAGAATGCATAGCAAAATTTTGCTTACACACAAAAATGTTACGTAATAACATGAATTAAAATTATCGTAAGAACTCGGTAATTTTTTTCTACAAAAGCAATTACATACTAAACAAAAATTGAAGGAGTAAAAATAGAAAACAATTTCGTATTTGCTTACAAAATGCATTTTTAAATTAAATAATGAATAAATATTTTCAAATTAAATTTTTTTTAATATATAAAGTATGATTTATATTTCTAGTTATCTTAACATTTCAAAATCCGCTAAAATTCAGTTTAAAAGCTCTTAATCGTGACGTGTGGCGGACACAGATTTTATTTTTACGGTAATAATGATAACGTACAGTCACACACACACAAAAAAGCATACCCTTAATTTTTACAGTTTTCATCCTGACTGTAAAAAACTGATATCTCAGTGGGAGCAAAATATGTTAATAAACCAATTAACATAGTTAACTAACCTTTAAAACAACTTTTCTATAGTCGATAACGGTTTTTTTCCCTTGATTTGTGTATCTGATTTTAAAACTAGATGTAAAATTTTAGGAGTTATATCTATATATATATGGACTTAAATATATATATACAGTCGAACCTCCATATTACGAACCTCAAAATTGCGAACTTTTTCCTGGAGCCAAAAACATTTCACGATTTTCTTCGTAAAATAACCTTCCAATAGCGAAGTGCATTTTCTGTATAACGAACTTTTTCTCTTATGATTGAATTTTGTTCTCCCTTTTTTTACAGTATTTCTGGACAGTTCAAGTTATTCTTTCTTTTAACTCATTTTATGGTAATCATAAATCTTGAACTGGTTTTATTAGGTACCTAGATCGCAGAGAGCAATTGAATTCTGGACATTTCATCCAAGCAGCTTCAACCCCCATCGTCCAGTTCACGGGAAACTTCTTTGATATCCCCTTTCACCCTCAGTGGAGTTTTCTCGTATCCCCGTGTCGTTGAACTAGTCTCTGTTCATTTGTTGTGTTGATCAATCGTACTAATAACTTTGTTTCTTGTCGCTCGAAAATGTCAAAATGTAAGTGCATGAGCATCAAAGAAAAATAATTAATTCTTCAGGAATTGGATAAAGGTGTCAAGAAACTTTCCTTGCAGTTTTTCTTTCTTTCTTTTCCTTCTTTTGATAGGTAAGATATATAAAATAAATATTATTAATTTACAAAAAGGTGTGAGAGAATAATTACATTTTTTTAATAAATAGTGTTTATGAATTTAAAATTTGTGTTATGTAGTTTATAAAGAAAATTAAATAATGACCCTTTGTATAACGAACTTTTTTCGGGACTTAGCGACTTCGTTATATAAAATTCCGACTGTATATAGTATATATATCCCTTATGTTGATAAAAAAGTTACTGAACTTTCTTCATTTTTTTTAAAAAAGTTGTACAGTAAAGTTTTTAAATATTTGGATTCCTGGTTTTCATATGTCCATTAAATGCAAAATTGAATGTTAATTCCAACTAAAAGTTATGTATCCATTTATCAAATGTTACAAAGTGAGGAAAATATATTATGAATTATTTTTTCAGAAGGAATTTAATATATGTTCCCCGGAAGTGTTTCCTGGATGTTTGTGGACTACTGATCAAATGAAATTCAAATTGGAGCTATTTAGACTATTTTCTATCTAATTCTGCTTGAAAATGGTGGGGGTTCTTTTACAAAGAAAATTATTTTTAGAAGATAACTATGTTGTTGTTGTTGTTCCACCTGTCTGACGTAGTCAGAACGAGGCCCACGAAATTCATCGTGGCATGGGCAAGAGGTACGCCTGTCGTTGGCCTTGAGTACCATACAGGTGACAGTGCGATTTAAGCTCAGTGAAACTTCCCCGAAGGGACGATAGATGGCGACACGACCTCTATCTCCACCTCCACAATTTCTGCAAGTGAACTGAAGGGGAGGGAAATATTCTCCAGTTCCTGCGCTAGTGAAAAAGCCCACAAGACTACGGACCCACTGATTTAACGAGCACGTACTCCATGTGCACTATGTAAATTAAGTAAATGAACAAATCCAATAATATCATTTTTTTAAAAAAACAAACAGTTTTATCAAGCTGCGATAAGAACTATGAAATAGTTATAAAGCTGCTTAACTTCACACATTTGTTAACGATTTCATAATCACGTTACTATTATAATTTATTCTAACTAGAGGTAATTGTTTTTAATCTAGGTCACTGATCCCTTGAGGCGAATCTGAAATTATTCTAAAACACAAATTATCCATGTGGGCTAATAGACACTTTTCTAATTACTAAATACAGTATAACAGGGGTCGGCCACCCGTGCCACATCTGGCACGCGGATCAATTTTCAGTGGCAATAGACCAATCTACGAAATTATGAGATAAAGTTAAATTGCTCAGTATCTCCTCTCTATGAATCGAGCATTTTTATTTAAAGGCTATTTCTCACTTTCAATGCTCTACCATAAAACGATTCTGCTGAATCAGCTTGCATGTAATTCATGTGCTCTATGTAAAAGAAAGATCCTCTTCTTAAATGTGACTCATTATATTAGGGTTAAATTTTCAACGCAAATTATAATGATTGTGTAATACTTGTAAAATGAAATATAAAGGTAAAATGATGGATAAAAAAGAAAGTAGCAGTTTCACCCTCCCCCCCCCCAAGTTTTTGACACCGTCGGTAAAAGAAAAAAAAAGAAATCAGAATTTTCTTAATAAATATTCTTAAAAGATGCATACATAATGCGATCAAAAAATTCGGGAACTGCAGCCATTGCTGACTACGAAAGCAAGTACTTAAAGTTAAACCACTTAAACTGGATTCTCTACGATCCCAATGTAAATAAAAAAGAGGCCCAGAAGAATACTACTGGACTCCTATAACCCCCTTGACGTTAATTTTTAGTTAAATCTTAGTCTTTTATTTTAAATCGTATTCATTTCTTTTAAATTTTGTTATATTGCGACCCACACAGGCAACCTAACTTTTTAAACTTTTAAATCTCAATGACTCCAGGACAGCAAATAGAGTGCTTGCTCAATGATCTCTAACGACCGTGAGTCTCTCGTCTACTGTGCATGAAATTTCTTTGCTATTTTTGATACCGCTGAAACCAACCATCTTAGCCACACCCAATTTCTCCTTCCGTGTCCACCAATCAGGAAACTCCGTATCTATAAAGGCAATTCAACATCTCAGAGCCACAATACAGTCAGATATGGGTAGGAGGAACACTTCGCGTTCCATTTCCCACTGATGTTCAGCGTACGGAAATGGATACTCCCAACCCTCCCTTCCTTACCTGGCCAGGTTGATTTCGTCCATGTTATGGGACCGAACAGCACACGCATCTGTTACCTTCCGAAGTTACTTAGCTTTGTTCCACGATCTCAGAAAGATGGGGTTTTTTTCTTAGATCTTTCTTATTAAATTCTTATTCTTAAATTCTATCAACACTTAGGCAAAACACCAATAAAAACTTTGGAAATGCTAACTAAGGTGTATGGTGAATCTACCATAGCGAGATCCAAAGTTTACGAAAACGGCATCAGCGTTTTAAAGAGGGCCGAGAATCCATCGAATTCAATGAATGTATTGGACGATCTTCAACTTCACAGAACGCGGGAAATGTTGCGTCGGCGTCTGAATGTGTTCGAAAAGATCGTCGCCAAACACTTGAACAAATCGCTAAGGCAACACACTTATCGAAGACATCGTTTCATGGAATCCATTCGTCATAAACGGCCTCAGTTTAGGAAGAGTGACGACTGGTATATTCTGTATGACAACGCACCAGCACATCATGCCAATTAGTAAAAGAGTTTCTCTCCAAAACTCGCCCTAACGTGCTTTTATATCCCTCCTATTCACCAAACTTAACCCCGTAACATTTGCCTGCTTCCATAAATGAAAAAACATTTACAGGGACGTCGTTTTGTCTCATCAAAGGAAGTGAAAGTAGCATCGCAGGATGCCTTACGGGACGTTACGAAAAATAGCTTCCAGAAATTATACGAAAGCTGGCAGAAGTGTATCGTCGCCCAAGAGAACCACTTTGAAAGTGGATGTGTCTCGGTGCTGTGAACTATTTACAGTAATGTTTTCTACACCTTGTCCTCGAACTTTTGGATTATACTACGTATTTATGTGTATAGCTTTAAATGTTCTTATTTATGTTAAAGTAATATAGTTATATTTCATGTTCATTAAATGGCAATCAATATCTTTAAATGATGCATAGTTAATACATAATTTATAAATTCTAAATCTCTACTCTTTTTACATCTATTCTCTAACTCTGCATTTACTGCCGAGTTTCAAATTGTTTCAAATATTTTCTGTTGCGTGGCACAGTGAAATCATATTGGTAGATTGGTTTGGCACATCCTACAGTTAAAAGGTTGCCGACCCCAACAGTATAGAGTTCCATGTTCTCTCTCTCTCTCTCTCTCTCTCTCTCTCTCTATATATATATATATATATATATATATACGAGGGTTGGGGCATAAGTCGTGGCAACTTTTTTTTTCTTGTATGTACGTGAATGGATCATAAACGTATATGTGTCGTGTGGAAGTGTTCTGCAGGCATAGTGTGCATACAAAAGGAGAGATGGCTCTCTGATAGCTGGTAGTAGCGCAGCGAGGGCTGTGAAATCTGTCAGTTGGTGAGTGTCGTGTGATGGAAGTAACCCGCGTTGAGAAACGTTCTTACATCAAAATAGCCGTTCTCCGTGGGTAAAATGATTATCATAGTGAATTAGTTGGAGCCCTTGGAAATAATATCTTACCATATCATACAGTAGCACGCTGGGTGTACTGTATATTGTGTTGTCCTTCTTTTGAACCGTGAAGACCATATTGCCCTGTATACTACCGTAATAAATTAGTGTGTTACGATATTTCAGTGCGTTTCATTGTCCAAACATGTAATTCACACCTTATCCTTCCGTCTGTACATGTCACATTTTCCAACCGGACTGAAATCTTCTAGAAAAAAAAACAGTTTCCATAACTTTTGCCCCAACCCTGGTATATACGGATAGTTTTTTTTCCAGGTATAGAAGTTTAAGTTGGCATTACTTTCCAAGATGGCGACCGATTTAACAGCTGTCAAGTGATTTATTCTCAGTTTGGTTTGGTAATTCATCATGAATAGACTCACGCCTGAATAACGCTTTCAAATTGTGCAATTTTATTTCGAAAATAATGGTCGATTTTCATAAGCGAATTTTGTTTAGCGATGAAGCGCACTTCTGGTTGAATGGCTACGTCAACAAACAAAACTGCCGCATTTGGAGTGAAGCTAATCCACAAGTGTATGTCAAAACACCGTTACATCCCGAAAAACTGACTGTTTTGTACGCTTTATGGGCTGGTGGAATCCTTCTTCAAAAACGATGAAGGCCACAACGTTACAGTCAATGGTGATCGGTATAGAGCGATGATTACTAACTTTTTCATTCCTGAATTGAACAATCATGATGTCCAGGAGCTGTGGTTCCAACAAGACGGCGCAACATGTCACACAGCTCGTGCCACAATCGATTTATTGAAAGACACGTTTGGTGACCGCCTAATTTCACGTTTTGGACCTGTGAATTGGCCTCCAAGATCTTGTGATTTAACACCGCTAGACTATTTTTGTGGGGTTATGTAAAGTCATTGGTCTATGCGGATAAGCCACAAACGCTTGACCATTTGGAAGACAACATTCGCCGTGTTATTGCCGATATACGGCCACAAATGTTGGAAAAAGTCAACGAAAATTGGACGTCCAGATTGGACTACATCCGAGCCAGCCGTGGCAGTCCTATGCCAGAAATCATATTTAAAATGTAATGCCACAAGATTATCTTTCGAATAAAAAAAATTCATGTCAATCGAATAATACATCGTTGTTTTATTGCAATTTAAAGTTCTATACCTCTCAAAAAAACACCCTTTATAACGCCCTTTATATATATATATATATATATATATATATATATATATATATATATATATATATATATATATATATATATATATATCAGTAATTTAATCTTTAATAGTTTGATTTATCTATGGTCCAGTCCTTCAGGAAAACCGTTTAATTATTTTAATTAGTTATCCGCCTAACGGGGACTTCTGAAACTACATCCATCCACCCCTCAAATCATGTAATTTCCCGCTGGGTATAAATAGTGAGATCTCTGGCAAATCCCGCCTCTTCTATCATTGTCCTATCACCATGTAGTCGACTGCAGTGTGTAGTATTTTTGTTTTCTTTGTTCTATGTTTTATGTGTGTTGCGAACGTTATACGTTAAATACTGAATAAACCAGATTTACCATTTCAAAGGACAGCCTCGTTGATAACATAAGTATACAACATAAACCTAACAGTAATTTTCACCACCGGCCACCCCTGTCCTTTCGTTACAGTATCATTACCGCTCGTCATGTCTTTATAGGATTACTACAGTAATCATTACTACACCCAATCAATATTATAAAGAAACATTTCATATATATATATATATATATATAAAAAACATTGAGAGATTCCCACGCGTTCGTGCACACCAGATTTCAAGCAATCTAAATGATTTACTCTCCTGTGGCTAGCGTCCGGCCATCTACTAGTTGTGACAATAATAAATGCTGATATATTACCACGGGTTACACTTTTAATTAGATATAAAATTACATAGCCATCGCTTGATGGCTTTGTTGATTCTAAGTTAGTTTGAACATATACAATGTGAATTAATTTCTGCAGTAAAAAAAAGTCTCACAAAGATCTTGTAATTTTCAAACTACGTATGTTACGATTGCGCAATAATAAACCACATAAGGAATAAATATTCAGTAAGGAATATCAAAAATAAGACAAGTAAATTTCTAGTAAAATCTTATATCTCATTGTAAAAGGAAAAGGTACAAATGTTAAACAGTTTCCACAATTATTCACACTACATCTCTTCTAAGCGTATAAAAACAATTCACTTACATCTTCTGGAAGAGAACGTCTTTGCAGGCAATGAGGGTCGAAATTGTTTTCTCTGAGTACTTGGATGCCTGTTTTAATACTGATATGATGAAGAAGGTTGGTTACTTTTAAATGTGAGAGATCCTCCTAAATTTAAAATAAAATTGCATAGTTACATTCTACACTTCAGATAAACTGAAAGATTTTTTTTAACAATATGTATTTAGGTTCTCCTATCCATTCACTGATGAAGTAAATGATCTGATTAAACAGTGTTTTAAAACATCTTGCAGTATTAATTAAGCTCTTAAATAAAATAGCGTTTGATTAAGAAATGAAGCCGATGTTTTGTTTAGCCCATGGTTGATAAATATGTGTGTCTATGCGTTAATCTATATATATATAAATGAATGTGTGTCTGTACTCGATAGATTCAAAAACCATACATCCAATCACCGTAAAAATTAGGGAAAATATTAGGTATATCCCCGGAAAGGTTTTTGAAATTTTTTTAAAAATCAGAGTTGGGGGGGTCTCTCTAGGTGCTCCCGAACAAATATCCCCAAAATATCAAAATAACATTTAATTAGTAATATTTGTTAAAAGTAACCATGAATAAATTGAAAATTTAAATTTTTACTCATGAAATTTACTCAAATTACTTGAAATTTGGTAGGCAGGTTCCCTTCATGAAGTAGAAATAGGCTAAGAACGGATTTCGCAAAGATGGAATCCCAAGGGGCGTTATAGATAATTAGTTTCATTATTATTATTAAACTATTAGTTGTACAGTCTTGAAACTTTGTACGAGAAAACATTATCCTCTGAATGAGAGATAGAATTAATACCAGAGTCAAATGATGCAGCATTCGTCCATCAACACGTGCATCATAAAAGGCATCTTTGTAATGAGGAAGGCCAATGTCATCCAACCACCGAACAACCCATTGATGATCTATTTTGCCAGCAGGTTCCACGATTTCACCTGTCTGTTCTTTGGCACCAGTGATAGCTAACAGGAGTTTCTTGCGATGCAAGGGGTTCTTTATATTTAATTCCTATGGAAAGAAATAATAATTCTTTACCAGCTTAACAGTGTCACATATGATGTTATAACTATACAAATAACTATTGTTAGCTTAGTACATAAAAAACATGCAATTGGAATAAGTAATTTTAACACTATATATATATACATACTGCATTGTTTCTAATTGAAATTAACCCTTTAACGTGCATCACCGAGTTAATTCGATCTCGCTAAACTGGCCAAAGTGTGCACAAACGAGATTAATAATTCAAGCGGAGTCGTATTTTATGTTGCTGCAATTTTCCTACTCGAATGTAAGCGATAAATTAATAGTAAATTTAGATAAATATCGTTAGAAAAGATTCTTTTTTGTTTGCTAGACATCAGCATTTGGAACACAAACATAAAAAAAAAATTGAGGTGAAACAAATGTTAAGATTTTAAAAGCAAATTAGAAGATAGACTTATACCGATACAAATATTAAAAAAAAATCGGGTACACAAAAATCTTCTGGAATTCAATGAATAACGTTCCCAGTTATGTTTCACTAACAATTCAATGAATAACGTTCCCAGTTATGTTTCACTAACATCAAAACAAGTAATATATATAAAAAAAATTAAGTCAAATCCTACTTAGGTCAACAAAGAAAAATATTTTTATTACTTTTTAATAAATAGTTACAATTAATATAAATATGTATATACGTATGACAGAATCACAATACTAAGTGGTAAAATAGAAAGCTATTATTTTTGTTTTGTTACTGTTTATTCATTCATAAATCACATTCTCAGAAATTAGGCCATCCCAAGTAGGATTCGAACCCACCAACTTTGCATTAGAAGTCCAACGCGCTATCTATTGCACTACAGAGACACAACGAGCGATTTTCCTTTTTATGTATAGTGTGGGACTACTATTTTAATTTCTTACTATTCATTCATTAGTTAAATATAATTAATGAATCAATATTTGAAAAAATTGTATTAACATCAAGTGTCATCCACTGCAAGTTTAAAAAAATGCATTTGAACTTGAATGAAAGAATAAAAAGTGTTTTTATTAACGATTGAAGGTTTTTGAACAAGATATACCATACATATATACAATATATGTATATAGGGAAGGTGTGAGCTAATAGTAGAAATTGAAAAAGAAGTTTCTCCACAGAATATTGCACTGTGTGTGGAGCTAAAAGGGATAGCAATGGGAAAAGGAAAAGAATAGAGAGTCGTTACAAGTGTGATAATTGCAATGTTGCGCTATGTTCCATAGCTTGTTTCCAAATTTTGCATCATTTAAAAGACTTTTATTAATAATATTATTTATTTATTCTGTTGAAAAAGCATAAATAAATAATTTTACTGATAAGAATATGTTTTTTTTTCGAAAAGAAAGAATAAAAGTCGATGTACATGCAAGATTGCAATTTTCGGCTCTGATTTGCAATGTGGATCAAAATTTAAAATTAAAATTAAAGTTTTGATTAACTTTTTTTTAAATTTTTAGCCAAAGCAAGGTTTTAAAATGTGTTTTCTTAAATTTAAAAAAAAAACTGATTTTTTTCCTCTCTCTCAAAATATGTTAGCGTTAAGGGGCTAATGAAATTTCTTAAACATAAGTTAATTTAAATTTAAAAAAGAGCAACATTTTTTTTTTATTTCCAATGGCCAGGGTTACAGAAGACCACTTCACCAAATGGGAGCTGGAACAAAAACAGACAAAATAAACAAAGTAAAGAAAAAAATAAAATAAAAATGGCGAGAAAAGTCTGTGAACCCAATAAGTTCCTAGCTTGCCAATAAAGATCCCACAAAGAGAAGTTCAAAAAGAGCAAAATATAGCCTACAAATCAAACAAAAATAGTCAATTTCAATTAAAAAAAATAATTCAAACTTTCATTCTTACTTTTTCAAACTCAGTTGTAGTGGCTTTAAGTAATTGATCCCCATTTTTGACCCATTTTTTACAGTCGGGAACATACATGCTAAGTCCAATACTCACAAGCCAATCGCAGATCATGTTGGAATCCCATTCAGCAAATGGTTCGTTTACTCTGAAAATGGAATTTTCAGTATTAATATCCAAACAAAAACAAGAAAAACACGCAAAATCCACAAGAGCTTTAATTCCAAGTCCAAACAAAAACAGATATTCGCAGTAATAATATGGCATTAGGTTAATGTGAAAACGCGCAGTCCAAGCTTTTACTACAATGTTTCTTCTCTGTATCGACATATAGGTTGGTAAGACCTGACCTTCAAAACTTTTCCAGCCAAATAACCGCTCTAGATATATTCTGGTCTTTTGTGGATATATATATATATATATATATATATATATATATATATATATATATATATATATATATTTGTCGCCAAGAGGTCACTCCTATCGATTTACAATCATTAAGGTATCCGACTACGTTCGGAACCGTCATTTTAAAAAAGCGCATAAATGGATAATTTTCATGATATTGGTATCCCTTAGATTAGAATACATGCATAAAATTGTTTTAAGAATATTATTAGAGAAAAAATTATTTAAACGTGTGTGCAATATTTTGGCAAAAATTTAACTTAGAATAACCTTTTTCAAAACGTTCTCCTTTTGTAAAAAATGCGTCTATGATAATAATATTTTGCTTATACAAAGTAAAGACTTCTCCAGAGAGTTTGAACTATTAGGATTTTTGAAAAATTCACATTATTTTCAGAGTTACCACCAACTGAAATAATTATCGGCGTTTTTTTTCTTAAAATTGATCCCCTCTGTTGTAAAATGTGGATAAACCCACTTCTAAGATATATATTTTACAAATTCTAATTGAACCTCTGTAGAGAGGTCTGAGCTATATACAGGTAAAATATTATTATAATTAAAAGCATTTTTCACAAAAGGAGAATATTTTGAAAATAGGCATTCTGTGTTCATTTTTTATCAAAATATTATACTTAAATAATTTTTGTATTGTAATACTATTCTTAAAACAATTTTATACACATTTTCTAATCTAAGTGATACTAAGTATCATAAATATTATCCATTTATAAGCTTTTTCAAAATCACGGTTCCGAACGTAGTCGGATACATTAGAGATCACCCGTAAACAAACTTTCTGGCCACAATACCGTTTCGGCAGGAAAGCAAACGAAGTACGAAATTTTGCAATAGGACCATATTTACCACCTTCTTGAAAGAAAAAAGAATATCCAAGCCTAATGCAAATTTTTGTTTTATAAATTACTGGTAACTAAAGTACGAATTATTTTCTGTAAATCAATAATTTTAAGCCTGTGATTACATTAATCTTTAATTAAGAAGCAAAAATGTACGAAAAAACTATACAAAAGTGAGTTTTCATTGTGTATTTAAAGTTATTAAACACATTTCAACTAAACTTTAAAACAAAATTAATAAATAAAAACATATTTTCTTTTTTCGTGCTAACTATTCTTACCTGAAACTTCCTCGTTTTACTTTCATGTCTTCAGACCAGCCAAGTCGTGGCCCAGCAGTGGCTCGGATTCCACCCCTCTTTAATTCAGCTGTCGAAGAATTCAGGCTTTCAGAACCAGATCTCTTGACTCTGAAGTAGAAAAAATAAAAGGCCAAATGAGAATCAAACATTGCAAAAGCAAACAAATGCAAATATCAATCTTAAAAAAATATTTTCCTTCAATAAATATAATGTCAAGAGGTGACTTCCACAAACTTGACCGAATGTGTCAATGGTGACGAACTCCTGTAATTCTTAAGGTATCCGACTACGTTCGGAACCGTGGTTTTGCAAAAGCGTATAAATGGATAATATTTATGACATTTAGTGTCACTTAGATTAAAAAATTTATATAAAATTGTTTTAAGAATAGTATTACAATAAAAAATTGTTTAAGTACATTATTTTGACAAAAAATGAACATAGAATGACCCATTTTCAAAATATTCTCCTTTTGTGAAAAATGCTTCCATTATAATAATATTTTGCCTGTATATAGCTCAGACCTCTGTACAGAAGATCAACTAGAATTTTTGAAATATATAACTTAGAAGTGGGTTTATCCATGTTTTACGACAACGAAGAGGAGATATTTTAAGAAAAAAACGCCGATAATTATTTCAATGGCTGGTAACTCTGAAAATAATGTGAATTTTTCAAAAAATCATAGTTGAGCCTCTGTACAGAGGTCTGAGCTATATGCAGGCAAAATATTATTATAATAGAAGCATTTTTCACAAAAAGAAATCATTTTGAAAAAAGGTTGTGTTCTAAGTTAATTTTTCGCCGAAATATTGTATTTAAATAATTTTTTTTGTAAAAATGCCCTCAAAACAATTTTATACATGTATTTTAATCTAAGTGACACTAAATATCATGAAAATTATCCATTTATGCGCTTTTTTTAAATCATGGTTAAGAACGTAGTCGGATACCTTAATAAGATCCAGATTCGAGCTCAAAACGTGATTTTACAGGGGGCCCTAATATTCTCTGTTGCGCCACCTCGTCCTTGTCACTTGACTGTGCTAAAAACTGCGCTGTTCAAAGGTTAGCGAGCCATTACACAGGAAAAGACAAAAGAAGGAACTAGGGAAGATATAAGTTTTGACAGAATTAATGTGAATCATCCCATCTATAAAGTAGGTCTTAAGTGGCACTGGGGCTCTGATCCATGACTCGAGGTAATATTGCCGAGAACAAGTTCGCAACTATGACCACTCAGCCAACTCGGTCGCACGTCATGGATACAGTTAGGAAGGAGAAAAAACTTTCACATTTTTGTTGTGGCCTAATGATGTACACAAAAGGGAGGGGAGCATAAATCAAATTATTTATAATTTTTAGCATAAAGATGTGCAATAGCGCCTCCTTCTGCAGACGCAAACAACAAAGGACATAATTAAAAACCATTAACGACTGGCCCGAATAGGGATTCCTTTCGTCTCAGTCGCCTAAGGCATGCACGACGCAGCTGCGGTCTAGAAGGTCGGTCGATCATATAAACACCCCTGCCAAGGTCAGCAGCTTGTCGCCAAAGTGGTGACTCAGGAATTGAACGCTAGATGGCAGCACAGCCTAACGATACTGGTTGATTATGCATTCATTCCATAGATAGTGTAAGACATTCTCAATAAATCATTACTAGTGATTCAAAACGACACCAACGCACGCGTCAACTAGACCCGCCATCTCAACAAGATTACCGCCAACGTCAACGGAAAAACGTTCCAACCACACTCAAACCTTCTAGAGATGTATAGCAATTGCAAGTAATTGGCTGAAAAAGCAGTATTCTCTCAGTATCGTTCAGAAAGTCAAAACAGAAAAAACAACTTTCTTCTCTACGAAGGGGGTATGCAGCGGCTCCTTCTTCTGCAGACGCAAACAACAAAGGGCAGGAATAAAAGCTTTTAACTACTAGGCCGGATTAAGAATGCCTTTCGTCTCAGTCGTCTAAGTCCCCCACGGCGCAGCTGAGAACGGGTAGGTCAGTGGATCAAACGAACACCCCTGCCAAGGTCAACAGCTTGTTGCTAAAGATTACATCCTGGTGTTTTTTTTATCTATAAACCCAACCCTTCCACATGCAAGATGTCTGTGCACGCCTCTGCTGAGAACAATAGAAAAAATGGCTTGAAAAATTTTTCAGCCTAATATTTTCCCAATTACATAACTTTTACTTTTGAGAAGATTTTTCTCGATACAGCTTATTCTACACTTTCCTTCTTTCCCCGTTGTATTTTATACATCATCATAAAATCAAGTGCACGAACTTCTACTCATAATATCTCCTAATGAACATATTCATAAATATGATTGTTCATTTTCAGAAGTATAAACCATTGCTGTTTCACATTTATGTAAAATATAAAACTTACATATAAGTTTTATTCATTTTATTTTTAACAGCAACAATTTAAAGAATTTCTTTTTTAAAATGTTCATCTCTGTGTTTTACTTATAAGTGTACACCATATATAAAAAATTAGAACATACTTCCCAAATATTTTTCGAAAACCCTTTTTCTCCTTCGGAGAAGCCGCAGGAAGAGGGGACGTTCTTTTGCTACCCGTTTGGTCCATTTTAGGTAAACAGCTGCCTTCGTCTATCTTATCGGGAGCTGATTGAAAATTATATTAAATAGACAGAAAATTAAGACATATTTGAAAACACAATAAAAATCACAGATAATAAAACTATAACTGCAATTAGGTTGTAATAATTACATGCATGAGAGAAAAATAAAAAATTATCGTATATAAATTTTTAATTCATTTTTAATTAATATAAAAAGTATGTCCCAAGTTTTTTAAAATTTTAAGATTTTTAATAACTGATATTATGTCAAATGTAAAACTGAATGATTATTGGAACACACACAAAATATCACTAAAATGATAAATTAAAATTGATAAATATTGTTATTGAAATTTGCACTGAATATTATAATAGCAAATGAAAGATATATTTTCATATATGTGTGTGTGCTTATATGCAAATGTAATTTATAAAATAACAATAAACGTAAGTCCTTACTAAGTAATGTACTATTAAGCAATAAGGCATTGTTTAAATTTATTATTTTATTTTTATTTATTACTTTAAAATTCGAAACATTTTAACAGGAAGAATTTTTTTAAAAAAATGATAAGAAAACATTTATTTGTTTTTAAAACAATTAATTAAAAAGGTTTATAAAAGTTCAATGCAATTGATTTTTAAAAACATATTAAATAACATTAAGTAATACTCATTTATTATATTTATGAATGAAAATAGTAACCACACACACACTTTCACTTGTGATGTAATTTTACTAAAACTTTTTCACAGAATTTAGCTAAAAATTATTAAATAGGCATTATGATTAATAGTAATACTTAAATGAAATCGGGCGGGGGGGGACTAATATATGCATATTAAAAGCAAACCATACTTTGCAAAGAAATTAAATTAATACTATACAAAAGTACAATTATTAATCTTAAAAAATTTATTCATAAGAGTATTTAGATATGAATATATCAAACGAAAATTTAAATAATTATTTTTCTATGAACAGTAGTGTGATAGACATATACATTTGAATTACAGTAGTTAAAAAGATTCAAACATTATTACTGAAATATTTTAATAGAAATGCTAATGTTTTATAATGTAAAAATAATCTAAATCCTTCCACATTATTATTTCAATTTGTCATCAGTAAATGAAAATCATTTTTAATTTGTCCGATACAATGCATAAAAGGATAGCATGCAATAAAAATTATTAGAAAGATTATGTGAATTATATATATATATATATATAATACAACCACACAGAAACCAAAATTAAATTAATCATGCATAAAGTATCCCAAGCGCAAATAGTATTAATAAGTTTCACAGAAATAGAAAAAAAATTAATATGTTAAAACTGATTTATTTGATATTACTTTTTTGCAAGATGAAAAAAATAATTCCAAAATGGTTTAAATTAATCAATGAAAATTTGTTATCATAGCTTAATTCATACTCTAATTGGACCTTTCCATATTTAATTTTATACATAGCGAAAATTAGCTTCAGTACTTATAATGGAAAAAATTGGTTACATTTTAAAATCCTGTAGTCAATTTCTCACCTTATTAGACTTGAGGTATTAAACTTAATGTTATAAATTACTGAATTAATATACAATGTAAAGATATAAATTACTGAATTAATACAATGTAAAGATAACTGTAAATATAATGTTACAAAGAATATAGAATTGCATTATAATAATTAATGAATATCAAAAAACAGTAATAATTAATGAATATCAAAAAACAGACTATTTTTTAAGTTACTTCATCATTTCTCAAACCGTGGGGCACCCCTCCCCCTCCATCTAGGGGGTAAGATAATCGTACGTGGGGGACGCGAGCACGTCGAAAATAAAATATTTTAAAAAAATATATTAATTTAGTAAAATGAAGCAAAACAAGATATATTCTGACATAACAAAAAACAAGTATTATAAAAAAAAAAGTCAATTTCTACTTAGGTCAACGAAGAAAATTTTTATTTAAGTTACTTTACATTAAATAGTTACAAATAATATGTATATGTATATACATATGACAGAATCACAATATTAAGTGACAAAATAAAAAGCGATTTTCTTTGCAATTTTTTCCATTTTCCTTTCTATATAAGGTGTTGGACTATTTTTTGCTACTGTTTATTCATTATTTAAATTCAATTATTCTAACAAAATAGAATCGCAAAAAAGAAATTACATTCTCAGAAATTAGACTATTCCAGGTGGGATTCGAACTCACGACCTTTGGATGAGAAGTCTAATGCGCTATAGGGACACAACGAACGATTTTCCATTATATATGTATATGTTATTATTTTGTTTGTTACTATTTTTTCATTTTTTAATTTAATTAATGAATTAATATTTGAAAAAACTGTATTAACATCAAGTGTCATCCACTACATGTTTTAAAAAAATGTATTTGAAATTGAATGAATGAACAGAAAATATTTTATTAACTATTGAAAATTTGAACATGATATATATACACTGCTGGCCACCGTAAATGCAACACCAAAAAAGACAAGACATAGCACAACAAAATTTATTTTGTAGATAACATGTTGAGCAGACCAAGCAGCTTCCACGCGTTGCCAAATTTGACCTAGTGTAGCAGCTAGGGGGGAATCTGGGTCAATCGTTGAGCAACCATGGACCACATGTTTTCTATCATCGAAAGATCCGGAGAGCGAGTCGGCAAGGGAAGCAATTAAATCTGGTGATTGACGAAGAGCCTTTGGACAATGCGTGCCACGTGTGGTAGAGCATTATCCTGTTGAAATATTGCTGTGGCCAAGCCCTGACGGTACTTAAGGACAACTGGCTCCAACACCTCGGAGATGTAGCGCTGGCTGTTTAAAGTACCCGCAATGCGTACTAGAGAAGTACGAGAGTGATATCCGATACCTCCCCATACCATAATACCCGGTGCAGGACCAGTGTGGCGGTGCATAACGCCACTGTTCAGCATCCTATCTCCACGGTGTCTCCAGACTCGAATCCGACCATCGTAGTGTTGCAGACAGATGCGTGACTCGTCAGTAAAGACAACTTCATTCCGTTCTGCCACCCACATCCTTCTTTCATTGCACCATTGGCGGCGAAGACGTCTGTGGTTCTGCGTCAAGGGTAGACCAAGCAATGGACGTCTTGCGGACAGACCACTCTGCTGTAAACGGCGTCGAACGGTACGCGCAGACACTTAATGCTGTGTTACAGACTCAATGTGCTGTGTTACGGTTCGTGATATGACTGAGCGATCCGTCACTGCCATGCGCACAATTTTCCTGTCCTCACGTGAAGTGGTGCACTGAGGTGGATGCGATCGACCACGTTGATCCGTCGTACCCTCCTGCATCCAACGGTCACATATCCGCATTACAGTTGTTTGGTTTCGACCAACACGACTACCGATTTTCCTGAAAGATAATCCACAATCTCGGTAGGCCACTATCCTTCCTCTTTCGAACTCGGATACTTGATCAAAAGTTGATCGCTGTTTTTTACGAGACATAACTGATCGCTTTTTGAAAAAAAACACAAGAAAAACACAATTGCCGAACTTGAAATCGTCGCTGTCGCTGTCTGTCGATGGGCATATGGCTCGAAATCTCCAAGCCTTAAATAGCGCTTAGAGGTGTCGCCACAGGCGCGCGTGATGTGTGTCTGCGCTGAAATTCGGATCATTTGCATATCTCACCTCCACTAATGCATGTTATAAATTTCATATTATTTGCATGCTTCCTTCAGGATGTTTGTAGCATTTACGGTGGCCAGCAGTGTATATGTATAGGGAGAGAATGAACCAATAGAGAGTGTAGGAATTGAAAAAAAAATACACATTTACTCTAATAAACTATACTTATAAATGTATCAGTATGTGGCACGGCATATTTAAAAATTATTTTATCAATACTAAGTTAGGAGCAAGTTTAATGATTGCTAATGATTTCCATGAGCTTATCATATACAAAATTTAATACTTACCTTGATAATTTGTACGATTTTTAATTAAGGTCGTATTGCAGCTTTAGCGTCATACATTAATAAAGGGTGTTTTTTTAGAAGTAAAGAACTTTAAATTGCAATAAAACAATGATGTATAATTCGATTGACATGAATTTTTTTTTATTCGAAAGATAATCTTGTGGCATTACATTTTAAATATGATCAAGCAAGGCGTAGATTCGTCGAATGGGCCCAAAACGAAATTGCCGTTGTTGCCGATTTTCATAAGCGAATTTTGTTTAGCGATGAAGCGCACTTCTGGTTAAATGGCTACGTCAACAAACAAAACTGCCGCATTTGGAGTGAAGCTAATCCACAAGTGTATGTCAAAACACCGTTACATCCAGAAAAACTGACTGTTTGGTGCGCTTTATGGGCTGGTGGAATCATTGGTCCGTACTTCTTCAAAAACGATGAAGGCCACAACGTTACAGTCAATGGTGATCGGTATAGAGCCATGATTACTAACTTTTTCATTCCTGAATTGAACAATCATGATGTCCAGGAGCTGTGGTTCCAACAAGACGGCGAAACATGTCACACAGCTCGTGTCACAATCGATTTATTGAAAGACATGTTTGGTGACCGCTTATTTCACGTTTTGGACCTGTGAATCGGCCTCCAAGATCTTGTGATTTAACACCGCTAGACTATTTTCTGTGGGGCTATGTAAAGTCATTGGTCTATGCGGATAAGCCACAAACGCTTGACAATTTGGAAGACAATATTTGCCGTGTTATTGCCGATAAACGGCCACAAATGTTGGAAAATGTCATCGAAAATTGGACGTCCAGATTGGACCACCTCCGAGCCAGCCGTGGCAGTCCTATGCCAGAAATCATATTTAAAATGTAATGCCATACAATTATCTTTCGAATAAAAAAAATTCATATCAATCGAATAACACATCGTTGTTTTATTGCAATTTAAAGTTCTATACCTCTAAAAAAACACCCTTTAGTACATTCAATACATTGTTACTTTATAGAGGGGAGGAGGTGCGATGAAAATTATGATTGAAAAAATTGGATCATCAAAACTGAAAGTTTGAGAAGCGTTGCGTTACTTGACAAATGCAGTCTATAAATAAACGTAATAATGGTTAGTTCAGAAGGTAAAAGAGGACATGCAAAAGACTGAGAGAAAACCAAAAGCCAAGAGAGACCAATCACCTAATTCCGGTGCACTGGAGCTACGTTTCCCCAGTTTCATTTTAAAGAATCCTTTACCAAAAGACATGCCAGAGGAAGCTTTGGATCGAACCGGGCGGAAAGACTCTGTGTTTGGATGATGCAAATTGTGGAATGAATGAGAAGTCTGACCTAAAATAGCACATTCAGTTATTACTCATTTTTAACAAAAGAAAACACTTTTGAATGATAAAACCTTCATGAAATTTAAAGTTCATATAAAATATTAAGGGAACACACCACACAAATTTCGATGATTTACATGGCAATGAAGATAAAAATGAAATTCTTATTAAAGCCTCCCACAGAATTAATCTTTGCTTTGAGACATTACAAAACATTGTTAAAATAATCTTCAATTAGCTGTCGTAATTTACAATTTTCAATTTCAGCATTGTGATTCAAATTTTTGTTAGGTTAAATACCTTTTTCCCGAATGCTATTAAAACATTTTATAAACTTTACATTCAAATTTTAAAAAAAGAATTCTTACTTTCTGGAAAAACATCAATATACACTCAGGAACATTGAAAATAGCGACCCAAGAAGGAAGTTAAGTACAATCGCGAAACTTTGCAAATAAGTACAGCGTAATGTGATATGCAAATGATCCAAGTTTTGTGCCAATACGCATGCTCATACACGTCGAGGTGGCGCTACAATCAGGATGAGGGTGCTATATAAGGCAGCGCAAATTAGAAGATTCATAAACGTGACGATTACCCGCCCGATTGTAGGAAGACTTTGGTAAACGAAACATGACAGGTAAACATGCTAAAAGACATTTCTCACAGTTAAGGGAGTTTGAGAGAGGCCTGAGCATCGGGATGAAAACTGCAGGCTGGTCGACGCGCCGTGTTTCTGGCCAGGTGGATCGTTTGGAGTGTGCCATTAGAAATTGTTGGGAGCAGTGGACACAAAAAGGTACCCACGCGCGGAAAACCGGTTCTGGAGCGACCAGGAAGACCACGAGGAGAGAGGATCGAAGGATCGCGCGGCAAGCACTTGTGGACCCCACAGTGACTCGTTCAACGATACGAGCAGACGTAGGCGTAGCAATTGTTCCACAAACAATTTCCAGACACCTTGCAGAAGCAAATCTTAAATCCAAGCGCCCTTTCCGTGCAGTCCCTTTAACACTGGAACATCGGCAACTGCGTCTACTGTGGTGCCAAGCCAGATCAATGTGGAATGTCACAGATTGGCAAAAGGTTGTGTTTAGTGATGAATCCCGGTTTGGTTTGGGGACAGATTATAACCGTGTACGGGTGTGGAGGCGCCCTGGTGACCGGTACAATTCCCCCCACACTGTTCTACGTCACACTGCCTGCACAGCTGGTGTAATGGTCTAGGGGCCATAGCCTATGACAACCGGTCCACTTTAATTGTGATGCGTGAAACCTTAACGGGCCAACGTTACGTTGATGATATTCTTCGACCCCATGAAGGACCTTTCCTAAATTGTCTCCAAGGGGAAATTTTCCAGCAAGATAATGCTCGTCCGCATACAGCAAGAGTTGCTCAAGACTTCCTACGTCATTTTCAGATTCTTCCATGGCCGGCACGCTCCCGCGATTTGTCCCCTGTAGAGCACATGTGGGATCAGCTAAAATGGCAGATGACATCGTGTCACTATGTACATGATTTAGAGTTGGCTGTTCAATATTTGTGGGCCCATCTGCCTCAGGACAACATAAGGTGTCAAATCAACTCAATGCCGGACCGTGTGGCGGCATGTATTGCAGCTGGAGGTGGTCCATCGCGCTATTGAAGTTGCCCAGTACTTGTTTCGTTGCACACTCTGTATTCGTTTAATTGTCTTGTTTTTGAGATCAAGTGAATCTCTCTCAAGTGAATCTGTGTCATTATGTGTATTAAATTTCATTTCAATCCGATGCTTTCTTCTTGGGTCGTTATTTTCAATGTTCCTGAGTGTATTAGACAAATATCTTACTATAGTAAAAATTTACTACATACTTCATAAAAGCCCTAGTTCGGTTCTTTTTAAAAATATGTATATTACAATTTATTAACAAAAAAATCATTTGAATTATCAAGATATATATCAGGTTTTAAAGAGTTAACTTTTATTTAAACAAGGATTAAAATCATTAAAACACTGTTTGGATCACACACAAATTGTATTTTTTACTTACTATTTTTTTAACATGTATGTTTTATTTATATGTTTGTGCAATATGTTTTTATAATTCACATTAATGTGAATATTGAGTGTGAAGTAATATTTTCTGTCGTACTTAATACGAACACCTTTGACTATTTACCTTTAGCACACAACGACGACATGTTTTATTTGGAAAGACTTTGTGGAATTTGGCCATCAATTGTTCTTCACTTGATAGTCAATGTTCACCGCACAAAACTGCTGGAACTTGTTTAATGAGTTTTCAAAAAATAAAACTGTTGTGTTTCTGAAACACGAGTCTTTACTCCTGTGTCAACTAACCATTATATATGAGATAATGTACAAGAGGAAAAACATGCATAGGAAAGTTAATTAATGATACACATTTTGAATAAAAGTCTAAATTCTATCACTCTAATTACATTTCTTGGGTTTAGAGACATGAACTCAATTCTTATCACGCACACACAACATATGTTTATTTTTCCGATTATCTTTTAAAAAGTATTCTAACATTAGACCAGAACAAATGATTATTTTTGTTCAGTTGGCGCAATTTAATTGATGAAAGATTATCATTAGCAAAAAAAAAATTTGCTAATAAAAACAAAACAAAAATGGATTTTCTTTTTAAAAAAAATCAGAAAGAAAGATTTAGAACTAAATACTCAACTTAAAAATGTAGTAAAGAAGCAAATGTATTTGTATCAGTCTTCATATGATTCCTTTGTTCCTTTCACACATACACACAAACATGTGTGACATTGATTATATATCTATCCATATATACGATGGCTATAAACTTACATTGGCAACATAGCCTAAAAATTCACAGAGAAGCAGGTATGCACAAATAGGATATAGGGGCGTTGAGGTAGAGCTGTTGTCGATGTGTAGAATGCAAAAAACAGTCGATATAGTAAGAAGGATAATTGTAGTGTGGCGTTAAAGTTTCCATCGTTCTAAAGCATGTTTTCAAAAGGTGATCAGCGGTCATGGATTAAAATCGAGGTTGCCTGTGTCAAAAATGCAACAGAATGTTATCGAAGATTACTAGAAGCCTGGAGAAAATACTTTACCGTATAAGATGGTTTAGTGATGGGTTAAAGTGTCTCGTTAGGGTCGGAATGGAACTGCATATTTGCAACGAACAGGTCGGTCAGCCCTCCATTCTTCAAGATCTGATTGACATCCTGAGTGGTCTCCTTTCCATAGACCATTGATGAACTCTCCCAGAATTATTCTTCGAGGTTGGTCTCAGTCATCAATTGGCGTGACAAAAATGAAGAAATGTCAGAACACGAGGAAAATTGCTGTCCGTTGTACTCACCGAAGTACAGAAATGGCATCGGTATACACTGGCTTGTATCCACTCGGACAGATACCGTAATGAAGGAGACGCATTTCTGTAGCTTATTGTCGCCACTGATGAGACGTGGGCACGAGCTTATGAACCTGAATCAATCAATTTAATAGCACGAGCTTATGAACCTGAATCAATCAATTTAATAGCGCCAGCTAGTCTCGCCGCGTTCACAGTAATTTTGACAGGAACCCAGTCGGGTGCAGGTTATGCTGATTGTGGCATACGATTGGGAGAGTGTGACTCTTATGCACATGCTGTGCCTCAGGATAAACTGTCTCAGCGCAGACTACTATCGCCAATTTCTACAGAACTATTTGTGTTTCGCTATGCAGAGCAAACGTTTATGTATATTGCAAAACAATCTCCCTATCGTGTTGCATGACAACGGTCATAGTCATATCGCAAACAAAGTCATTCTCCTATTGCGACAGGTGGCAGTGGGATATCTTGGAGCATCCTCCCAACTTATATAACATGAATCCTTTTGACTTCGATCTGTTTCCGAAGTTGAGGGAACCTCTCCAAGGCCGCCGATTTCATGACGTTTTATCTGTACGCCCCTCAGTAAGGCACTCCGTCGCTGACATGAATAATCAACACCTTCCCAATGGTCTCCAACGACTTTTTGACATTTGGCAAAAGGTAATAATATTTGCTGATGATTATATAAAAGGAATGCAATGCAAGTGTACTAGTAAGTTCATTAAAAATTGATTTATACCTAAGTTGTCATTACTTAATTTACACCCCTCGTAACTTTAATGTAATATCATTTAATTATCCTGCTAATATAATGATAGTTGATTAAGAGAATACGTAATACAATTTCACAATAATGCAGTGATATAATAACAAAAAGGAAAAAGCACAAAATTTCGCTTGTTTCCGAGGTTACCTAATGAAATGCCAGGCTGTGAAGTCTGATTTGGAGATTTGATGTAACGATTCAGGATCTCTGTTTGATTAGGGCGAGGGAGGGTAGAGTAATGACGTTTTGACGGAGGAGTCTGAAAAAAATAAACAAATATTCAACAACTGGAATAAACATAAAAAATAACAAATGTAAATTCAAATCCCTCTTTTTTTATTTCTAAAGCACTTTGTTCGAAACACATAACATATATTAGATAAAATTTATCATAATGAAAAGTTTCCAATCAAAGAGCAGTCAAATCAATGCTTAACCAAAGGACCTGGAACAGTGATAATTGGAAAAAAATGTTCATGGATTATTTTATCTCGGAGAAAAGTCATGCCAAATTTTCAATGGATTGATGGCCTAGAAAAATATCTCCTAGTTTTGAGAACTAAAAATTGGAGAACACAAGCAGGAAGAAGGCTGCCATTGAAAAGGTTTCTTGAGAAAGCCAAAACCCACCCTGGGCTGTTGAGCCACTAAAGATAGAAGAATACATTTAAAGCGAATGCTAATAGATTGAAAGTTCTTCATAATATCTGATCAAAACAAAAGCAAACACAAGGGTGAGTTTTGAGAATTTAAAACCACTCTTCCATACACCAAGAGATTACATCTCGGTGCTTTCGTCTATGCATTTTTTAAAACTCCACCCATAAAAATAATCCCTCTTCAGTAGCGTAACGTACACACCTGCAACCCTCGCATTGCGAGGGGCCCAAAGCCTGCTTGCCGCCGAGTACCAACCCTTTATAAAATCCAATTTGAATGCCAAAACCTGACTTTGCAAAAAGGTACAAATGTTCTCCGTTACACCGCTGTCCCTCTTCATTTACTAGTGAATCACAGCTACATAGAGCAATACTTAATATAATATTCAAAACGATAACAAATTTTTAAATTATACTAGTTATTTGATAATAGTTTTTGTATTGGAGATTAATATACTTATAAGAAACTCATTTAATGAAAACTATAGAATTATCTTTAAAAAATTGAAAATTTTCCTATGAATAATACCCAGAAAAAATAAGAGATTTCAATGCAAAAAACTACAAACTAATCTATCGTTAATCAAGTTTCTTATGATTAAAATATGTAGGGAAATAAATTAAATTTTTATAAAAGCATATTTAAAAAACTTTAATAATAAATTGATAATCAACCAATGTTTTGACGATTCTTTAGAGAAGGTATTTTAACAAATCTACCTTTTGAGGCGTAGGTGGATTCACATTTTCTGAGCTGCTATACCGATGAGTGTTGAGACTAGAGAAAGGACTAGGAGATTCTCCCCGAATGGGACTGAAAAGTGGACTTTGTCTTGAGATGTCACCAAGTCTGGACGAAGGCCGCTGAAAATCTTCACTTATAGCCAATAACGTAGAATTCTGTGGAAATTGTCGAGGGACAGGAGGTGGTTTCTCAGCCAAATTGTAATCGAATGCTAGATCCTGTGGAACAGGGAAAGTAAACATATAAGCATAACCTTACTGGTTTTTAAAATAAAAATAACACTCACACACAAAAAATGTTAAAACAAATATTTCTACCAAGATTTAGTTGGTAAATACAGAATATTTTTTCCTCCATTTTTCAAAATTGATTACAATAGATCTAGCTAGCTTTCAGATATGTTATAGATCAGTGCTCCCCAATCTTTTTATTGCCGTGGACCGGTCAACGTTTGATAATTTTTCCGCGGCCCGCTGAACGGGGTGGGGTCGTTGATTGCTTATGTTTTAGATTGTTTTGATTTTATAATTTTAATTTAATTGTATTAAAACATGCCTCAGAATAAAATACAGCTACACCAAAAAATGATTATAAAGTGATTTAACATGGAATATACTCGTAAAGTGATTTTCCTTGAAAGCCCCACAAACCAGAGAGAAATACATCACAGTAAATAAAATGGAAATAATTTAATATTCCTTGTGCGGACCAGGGGTAGGGGAGCACTGTTTTAGAGCACAGATTAACAGGGAGAAGGGGGGATATGGATTCTCTCGAACAGTCAATGTGTTATACAATATATCGATAATTGGAGAAATGTTAGTGAGTGGAGGGGGACTTAAGTTATAAATAGGCACAAAACTGTCCAAGATTAGTATTCATCTGTAGTGGTTACCATCCCACGTAAACCCAAAATATGATATTGCGGATAATCTGGCTAAGGATAACACTGTTATCCCTCAAGTAAATGAAGATCCCTTGAAATGCTTTGAATTATACTCAAAAAGAAAGGCTTCTACTGGTCTTACTTGGAGGCAACCACCAGCGCCTACATGGTATCATAATGAAAGTCCCGATATTGTAATAAAATTTGACGGGAACAGAAAAGACCAAACTGCACTGGCACGATTAGTTTCCAGCCACTTAAGGTCCATCAGATTCTCAGGTGGTTGTAAAAAGTGCGCAGTTTATACAAAGTGCAGTAAGTGTGAAGCCACGCCTCACCATCTGCTCAGATGTGTTGCCTTGACGCAAGATGAACTGTTCAAAAGACACGAATAAACTCATGGATTTAATCTAATTCAGATTAGAAGGATAAGAAAAAGTAATACATTTATCTTGATAGTAGTAATACAGTTTTTAGTTAGATTGCGGCGTTTTGGCTGGCCCTTCTTATAACATTCTGATGTTTTGCATTTACATGTAAGGTCAACTCTATTTCACATATCATGAACACTAAGCAATAATAACCTGTAGACATAATCTATTCAGAAATCCCTCGAGAAATCAATAGGAGTTAAGGCAGTTGACCCCGGAAACCATTCTGTAATACTTCTAAAACTAAGCGATCGTGTCCCCAAAATTTCCAAAACTTTTTAGCATTAACACACCATAGGAAAAGGACAAAAACCAATACAAAACATCAATGCATTAAAAGTAAGTCATTTAGAAATTCAGTAAGTGGTTTGCAACAGCCCTTAATATATTTGTCTCGTTTACGTATCTCTGTGGAATTGCGGTTATATGATCTGATTGTTCTAAATGCCGCATTAAATATTGAAAATAATCAAATTTTCACATTAATTCACGATACCACTGAAAAAGTTCCTGATGTTATGATGAATTTTCCTAAACGCTCAACGATGTAATTTACTCCAGATCAATTGAATTTTATCAATTCTTTTCTCAGAACGTCCAGTATGAATGCATCCAGTGTGTTCATTAAAAAATTGCACTAGTATTACTGTCTCGGTATATTTGAGTGTAACTCCAGAATTAGTGCTGCAATGTGTGTAAATATTCTGTCAGAATCTGTCCTCGATTGTCAAAATTAGATTAAGCTCCCACGAAAGACTTTTATATTGATTTGTGAGGATATTTGGAGATAAACCACAGCGTCGCGACTTTACTATATATGTGGCTCAGCCGAGTAGTCATGGTCACGAGATTGTGTAAGGTGATGTTGCAGAAGAGTCGGCGGCCATAGTGTCAATAAAGATCCTTGATATAGAACAGAGGTTCCCAAACTTTTTACATTATTGACCCCTTGCCATATTTTTCGGTTTTGGGTAGAAACCTGCTTACCTAATATTGAATTTTTGCAAATTTATCAACTTAAATGTCTTTTTGACAGCTTAATTAATTTACAAGATTTAAATTTCTAACTGTAGTGAAGTGCAGTGTTTAAAACTTAAGAAACGCATGTTAATTCAATTAAAATTTAATTAATACATAACATAACTGTTACATTAAGTAACTTATCAACAAACAAATGTTTACATGGGCTGGATGAATTTTTTGCTTCAATAACAAATTTTCAACATTTGGCATTAATCATGTCAGGTTTAACGCTAAATCTCCTCCGTTAGTATAGTTGTCCAGTTTTTTTTTTTCTTTCTTTTCTATTTTGAAGGTTTGCAACCACGCTGAAACTCCTTTTCCTAAGGAAAAGCATAAATAACAGGTATATCCTAATAAAGCCAAAATTGTAAACAACCGTTTCTTAACTTTACTTTAGGGTCTCTGTTACTGCCTGTTCCGATCAATTCCTCTTGTAATATGACATTTTTTTTTAATTTTCACCACATGAATTCATTCCCTACTATGATAATAACCATAGTCAAAACATTCTAAGATCTAGTTTAAAAAACTGAATAAAAGGCATTTAAATATTGAATTACTGTGTAATGTTGTTATATGCAGATTAAATTTTATTTCCTGGCAGATTGTCAGTGTCCAATTGAGAAATTTGGAAATTTCGCGACATCCAATATTATACTCCTTTGATTTAATTCTGGCCAAAAAAAATTGCTAAAATGATCTTTCTCCTTGTTTTAATAAAACTTATGCTGTCATATTTTTTCGTTCAAGTGTAATAACAGTGCATAAGGGGATACAGATACACACTACTTATCTAGCAATAGAAAAAAATATGTTGTATTTTTTATTTTAAAGAATTCAACTTAAATTATTCATAGTGGAAAACAAGTTACGTTCAAAGAAACGTTACAAACCTAAAATAAATGAAATTAAAAATAAAAGCACAAAAAACTTGAAATGAACCGAAATGACATTTATAAACAAAATTCGTCGCATTCTGGTGAGTTAAAGAGAATATCTGACTCATATGCCATTAACCAAGAAAAAGTCATACTTACAATTTCAAAATAAATCTAATAAGAGGTTTTGATTTCCACATAAAACTAAAAAAAGATGTCACAAAAACAAGGAAGTTGTAAATTGTATAAAAATAACAAGGAATAATTTTTTGGGAAGTCCGTATAGAGAAGCAATTGAATTCATAAAATAAAATAGTAATTACATACATGTTCATAATATTACATACATGTTCATAATACATGTATAGCAAAGTAAGAAACAGAGTTCCTAGTTAACAAAGTAGAAGCACAGGCACAAAATGATACTTACATTAATATCGTCAAGATCACAAGATGCGAAACTGTCAAGAGTGAAAAGGAAGTTGTCATCGTTTAAAGAACCTTTTTTCGAAAATGTCTCACTATCTAAATAAAAAATAGAAAGTCGAAAACAAAACATTTAAAATAACTTCAAAAATGCATTAAAAATGTGATACATATATTCATTTATAGGTATATGAAATATTATCTTTTTCATTTAAGCTCCATTATTGTTATTTTATTAAATAATTCTTTTGATACAACGCAAAGAAATATTTTACTATGTCTTATACTCTATAGATTACTTAGGTATAAAAACATTTAACTTGCATAAACATAAAACATATGGAAGTTTTTTTTAAATGTACTATAATATTGCTTAGATTAATTCTCAAAAAAGGCACGAATTAAGTTTACTGAAATTAAATGAATTTTAATCAATATTTATATTTATGATGTCAATGCTAGTGGAAGGGATTTCTTAATATTAGATGCATTTCTATGATGGTTGATGTTGCATATTTATGGAATTGATGAGGTAGTCATGTAGTTAGCTAATCCAGTTTATTGCACATCTTGAGCCACACAAGCATACACATATTAAACATAAAACGACACAACACAGAACACAGAAAACTAAGATACTAGGCGCTGCAGCCGACTACATGATTACGGACAAAGAGCAAATATAAGTTGAATGGTTGATGGAGTGCCTGCTTCCCACAGGGAAACTTAAACTCTTGCCATGAAAAAATGGGGAGTGAACATTGGTTTGGCTTTACCTTAGCCCTTTGCTGCTTTAAAATAATTATAGTTAGAGATGAAATTAAAAGTTAAAATTAAGAATTTACATGATGATAATAAAATTGCGTGAAAACTTAAGAATCCTTAGGGTGTGAAAAAATTGTGTTGAAAGTGAGTGAAATTACTTTTAGTTATTTAGTGTAATTGTTTGTGAGTTTGTGTATGTGCAGGAAAAACAATTGTTCCGAACGATGGCTATAGCCCGGAGACCGAGCTAGCACAGTCTACTTGAAAATCCAGAATGGGTAGGGAAAAAAAGAGAGAAAAAAACGAGCGACTCGGAGAACCTGCTTCATCGAAATCAGCCTTCGGTCTGAAGAATCACCCATTGGAAGATGGTAAGTTGGGATAATTTCGAAGATTGCAGTGGAATCTCAATTTGGAAAAGATGAATTTAGATAAGAATATTTCGAGAACGATTAAAAAGAGGATTTAAATTATATTTTTCAATTCTAGTTATTGCTCTATTATCATGCGAGTTTACTTTTTCAAAGAATTTAATGACTATTTTCTTGAATACTTTCTTTAAGAGTTTTGAGCTTTAGGGCAAATCTGAGATCATCATTTCTCATGAACCAGGCTGCGTTTGTGATAATTCTAATTATTTTATTTTGAGCAGTTTCTAAAATTTTTATGTTAGAATAGGCTGCGTGCCCCCAGATTAGACATGCATAAGCGAGAACAGGTCGGAGGATCATTTTATAAATAAGCATTTTGTTTTTAATAGATAAACATAAATTCCGAGAAATTAATGGATAAACTTCAGCTACGGCAATATTGGAGTTTCTGCGAATGTGTGTTATATGTTGTTTGAACGTGAGGCGTTTATCTAGGATTCAACCTAGGTATTTAGTGTTGCGAGACGAGGGGACGAGGGTGTTGTGTAAATACAAATAAGGTGGTTGTTTTTTAATGTGGCGAGAGAAGAAGACGGCCTCTATTTTTGATACCTTTAATGCGATTTTCCTAGTTGAGAACCATTCTTCTAATTTCACTAAGTGTTAGTGTAGAAAGTGTGTAATAAGAGCAAGTTCGTTGCTTTGCGCGCAGATCGAGGTATCATCAGCATACATACAAATTGTGGCCTGGCTGCTCCTAGGAATATCATTTACATATATACACTCATGTCCATAAATTAAGGATAATGATGCTCAGGCAAAGAAAGAGACTGAAGCAAAACAAATTTGACTTATTTGTAAAGTCTATTTATTAAACAAAAGGTAAAGAGCAAAAAAGATGCTATATGTTTGACATAATTAATAAAAATTGCGATTTTTACTCCCTGGAGCAAATTTCAAAAAAGAACCTACTTACAAAAAAACAGTATAACATGGTTAGTATGATGGTTAATGCGGAGTATGTCTCCCGGACGATGCAATACAGGCCTTACAACGCCTAGGCATGCTGAGTATCAAATTATCAATCTGATCTTGGGGAATATTACACCACTCATCAAGCATTGCCCTCCGAAGTTTCGGTAGACAAGTGGGAGGGGATTGAAGGGCTGCAATTCGTCGGACAAGCATATCCCACACATGCTCTATTGGATTCAAGTCCGGTGAGTATGCTGGCCAGCCCATACGGGGGATATTCTCCGATTGAAGGCATTCGTCTACAATGTTTGCACGGTGAAGACGGGCGTTGTCATCCATAAACAGAAATTCAGCACCCATGGCGCCCCGAAACAAACGTACATGTTGTTCCAGAATGACATCCCAATAGATGTGGCCTGTCATCGTTACACTCTGAACATGCAGGTGAGTTCGGGAACCAAGAATAATTCCTCCCCAAACGCGAGCCATCCTGCACCACCGTAACGGTGTCGTTCAATGGTGTTCTCTTGGTGGTAACGGGTACCTGGCGCTCTCCATATTAAAGTCCGGTGAGAATCAGACTGCAAACTAGACCTGGACTCGTCGGAAAACATCACACAAGACCACTGTTGTAGTGTCCGCAATGCATGCTCTCTGCTCCAGGTTAATCGCAGGCGACAGTGAGTTGCGGTAAGTGGAACACATTTGACAGTTCTAAGAGCATATAGACCAATGTGCCCTAAGCGTCTGTACACGGTCTGCCTTGAAGCTGTCGTACCGGTAGCTGAAGAGAGCTGACGAGACAGGTCTGATGATGTACTCCGTCTGTTTCTTTTGGCAGTAACTGCCAAATATATCGGTCCTCATTCGGCGTTGTAACTCGGGGGCGACTTGTGCTGTAACATCTACTCACATTTACCATCATCTTGGAATCGTTTCCAAAGCCTGGAGATGACACTCTGGACGATTCCAAGTTCCTCAAATACTTCCAGCTGGGTACATCCACATTCCAGTCGTCCAATAATTCGATCCCGTAAAAAATCATCCAAATCTTTCCTTTGTGCCATAACTATGCGTTATTGCACTGAAAGGCTATTAAAGCGCTTGTGAACAATTTTACTTCTTTGCCACCATTCCTTATATACCCCTCTCTTACACTCTCGTCATTGTGACGTACTATCCACGCCATCTGGTGGTTTCCTGTATTTTGCATATTCTTTTTCAAGATGTGTGTGATAATTCTACAGGTTTAAAGTTTTATTTTAGAGTTCAATTTCTGTCTGATTCTGAATTATCCTTAATTTATGGACATGAGTGTATTAAAGATGGCAAGGGCTACTAAACTTCCTTGTGGGACTCCACATTGTTCGGGTCTGTTAGTAGAGTGGATGTTATGCACTCTGACAGAGAAAGTTCTATTACAAAGGTAAGAAGATATTACTTTGATTAAGTGAGGAGGGGTGTTATATATATAATTTTGATCAGTTTATAGAGTAGGCCTGTGTGCCATAATCTATCAAAGGCTTTTTGGATATCAAGGAAAACAGCTCCTGTTGATTTCCAATCTTTAAATCCTGTTTTAATGTACTCCACCACCCGCAGAAGCTGGTGTGATGTGGAGAGTTCAGCTCGGAAGCCGTGGTGCTGGGGAATGAGAATATCATTAGTGTTGAGATGTAAGCAGAGCCTGTTTAGAATAATTTTCTCAGCTAACTTACTGAGAATCGGGAGCAGTGAGATATGTCTGAATCTTTCTGGTGAAGTTGGATCCTTACCAGGTTTCAAAATTGGGATAACTGAAGCTGTTTTTCAGGCTTGTGGGAAGTAACCCACTTTTAGGATATTTTCAATAATGTTAGTAATTTGAAAGATAGTGGATTTATTAAAAAAAATAAATTTTTTTCAGGTGTTATACACATTTTCAGAAAAACATTTCATAAAATATTACACTTTTCAATTGCATGCACACTACTGTTTACGGAAATTTGTAGCATCATGACAGTACTATACAAATTAAACGAAACTTGTAGGAAATACAGAACAGGTTAGTATATGCAGTTGATTAGAATTATACAAAGCGATCAATACGGCCGAGAAGTATTCTTTTAACTTCCAAGTGAACCATGAATGAAAAGCATCGCAAAGGTGCGTTGCAACACGTGTATCGTTTGACTGTTATAAATGATTGAGGAGAAGTCTATATGCCTTGTCAAAAACGAAGACTGCCACCCTAACGGGGCCAGATAGTCGGCCTCCTTGAGGGTGAACTTGCATATTAAGAAATCGCTATTGCCAATCGTAATGCCTCAACAGTGACACATTTGTGAAAGAGGTGGACAATGGTAAATTATGCAGATCCAGTTATGTCCCGAATATAGCAGTGAATCTTGCACTGTAACGTCCCGACAGGACGACAGGCAAATCATCTCCCCACCTTGGCGTACACAAACCACTTTTACGGAAAGGGTTATCGTTTTAAAAAACACGCGGACGAGAAAGCTCTGAGGAACAATATGTATGTTAAAAATTAAAAGTTGATATTCGGAAGAGTGGACCATTTACGTACGCCACTGTAGCCATAGCAAAGACAGATCGTACAGCGTCATATTATACGTTGAATGCGATATCGAAGCGCGTGTACAGTGCATTATTGTCTACCACCACGGCAAGTCCACGTTTGTTTATATCACAAAAATAAAGTGCCCACCTTTATAATTACTTCAACCAGCTTCATCCATTTGGAAATAAAATAAAACTGCATCTATTCTTACAGTTTATACATCGTCTTCTTCCACTCAAAAGGTGACCTGTTACCTTCCATTTCTACAATATCAGAATCTCAGCCAACTATTCCTACATTTAATACAAATTATCCCCTATACTTAGAGGATCAAGCAGTATGTAAAAAATCAAGAACGCAACTTCTGCCTAAATATAATGAAACAAGTACTCCTCGTCTTCAAATTTCTAAAAGCAATATACCTACTCAAGTTGCAGCCATTGCAGTCAAAAATTTTGCCGCCCCAAAACGACCTTTAAAGCCTCGTTAATAAAAAGCGTCCTCCTAAAACCATATGTAAAGATATTGAAATAAAGATGACACCACATAAACTAAGGAAAAGCACACCTGTACAGGATACATCTGATGAAGAGGATATGCTGGTATACGACATTGAACAGGAAGAAGCGAAATATGGCATTTTAATACCGACCAGAAATCATGAATAACTTTTCCAATCTCACTTATAGGACTTGAGGGGGAAATCCCCACCAAGACCTATTTACTTTTATTTTTAAAACCAACTTTTTATACCGAATTTGATATTTTATACATATTAAAAATGTTTTTATAATACTATTTTAATATTTTATACTCCAATTGTGCCAAAAAATGTGTTTGGCACAGCTTGGCCAGGATTGGCTCTTGCGCCATAAAACCCAACACTCACTCACTCATTCAGCACTCAGAGAAACGTAATTACAAGCACTGAACAAACAGAAAAATCCGATACTTAATATTCATCATTAGATAATGCCAATTTAACATATATAGGAGCAGCGGTAGCCTAATGGTGAAGGTATAAGATCGTTGCTTGCCTTGTCATGAGTTCGAGCCCAGTACCACTAAAGACCCGCCGTGTAGGGCAGCGATGCACGTTAAATCTGTCAAGAGCTGAAACGTCCTCCCGTTGGTGTGGTGGGGTAGTTAGGAGAGGGGGTGCCAGCTCAAGTGACCATGTGCCACGTCACTTGACCATGGTTCAAAATTACGTGGTCCGTTGCCAAAAGCCCTCGTGTAGCTAAACAGTGTGACGTTCATATTCACTCATTCCCGTAAGATATATAAATCAAAAATTAATAAATTCATTTATGGGGAATAAAAAATCACAATTTTGAATATAAAAACTAACGTACTTTTTCTTGCATGGTTAGATAAAACAAGCTCGTGTAATTTCTTATATCTATTTAGAGAAGTTCTCATTTCTTGAATCTTCCTTTCCTGGTAAAAAAAAAAGAAATATAACATATAAAGACATCATGCTTCTAAGAACATTACAAAGTACATGAAACAGTTTTAAAATATTTAATATAAAAATAAATCATCAGATACTATTTATTTTAGTTTGCTTTTTGATCTTATTAGAAGACAAAGAGAGAAGAGGTTAAAGAAATGAAGTACAAATATTTCAATATATCTAAATGCAAGCTAAAATTTCAATAGAAAAATATGTAATTTAATAAGTCACACACACCACATACAATTTATTATACATAACTGGAATATATTATTTATAAAATGTCAAAAATCCTTGAATTCTGATATTGCCAGAAGTTATTTAAGGTATACATTTTAAGCCCCAAGAAGTGGCTACAGTAGCAGAGTGGTCATGGTCGCGAACTCGTAGTCGGCTGTTATCCAGTCACGGATTAGAATTTCAAAAAAAAAAGTGTTGACTTATTTATACCAGCTATCTTCAGAAATCATCGATTCAGCAACAGCTTATAAGTACCATTTTGGAATAAAAAGAATACTCAATAATCAATAATAACTAGTGGCGTAACATACACCCCGCATTGCGGGGGGGGGGAGGACTCTAGGGGGCTCAAAGTTTCACTGACGCCTAGTACATCCCCTTTGTAAAATCTGTCTTGGAGCACAAAACCTAACTTTGTAGTAGGTTCCTAATATTGTCCATTACACCACCGATAACAACCCTACATAATATTCCAAGAAGGAAATCACCACTACAACCAAATCATTCAAAAATTAAAATAAAAAGTAAAAATATAGCGCATTTTTACGATGAATATCATGAAATGTAAGGTACAAGGAATTTAAATTGGGATTCTCGAGCGTTAACTTATTAAAAAAGAAAAAGAAGGGAAAAAATGTGAAGTGTGCACGCGAGATAGCCCTGATGGCATTTTTTCATTATTCTGCATCAGAATAGATTCGCACGAGTAGAATCCAGGCGAAAAATTTTATTATTCCATCCCGTACAGATACATAGTTCTTAGATACTGAATGCAGTAACATAATATGAAATAGACGAGTTGAAAAAAAGTTTCTATTCCATATATGCTAAATTCTAAGAAAAATAAATATTGTATGGAAATCATCCTCTGTAAAGAAATTTTTTTTTCCTTGTGTGGAACTTTTTCCATAATTGACATAAAGATCGAATTCTTTATATTGCTTCATTCTATTCTTCTTGAAAGATATAAATAAGAATTATTTTTCAGAGAGAAAAAGATTATCTTTTTATAATATTTCTTTCCTCAAAAAAAAATGAAAAATCTTGACATAAAATTTTTTTTCAGAAAAAAAAAAAAAAAAAACTGAACAATTGAAATTTTTTTTCGGTAGTATAATGCAATGTAGTAGAAGTAGAATGAATAACTCAAGAAGAATTATACCCATAAAATTTATAAGAAAGGGTTAATTTTAACTGATAAACGAAAATACAAGATTCGATTCCACAGAGTTATTTATTATTTATTATTATTATTTTTTACCTTTTCATCATTAGCAGCCATAACGGTTGACAAAGCGCCTCTCAACTTTTCCATTTCGGGATCTAATTTAAAATAAAATTGAATTCTTAATAACAATTTTTTACACATAAAAAAAGCGTTTAAGTAACTCTGAAATATTAACATTCTGCTTTTGAAGAGTTATTGTGAAAAAAATACTTACTGCTGTCAAATATAGGAGTAATGGAACCATTTCGAGCTAATTTTGATTTGAAAGTGGCTAAATCGGCTTCTTTCTCAGCCAAACAGGCGCACGTTAAAATTAGCTCATTCTGCAAAGAGAAAAACAAAGTTTTTAGCTAAAATGTCTATTCAATAACATTAATTAATATAAGTATTAGGATTGAAGATCACTGTACAATTGAATTGTTTTCTAAAGATATCTATCGCATCTGCAAAAAGTGCATTGTTCTAGTGAACCACTTACAGGTGCAATAGATATCAGAGGAAATTCCTATAACGAAAAAAAAAAAAAAAAAAAACGAAAAAAATTACACAATATTTTGATCTTCATCTTTTATATATCTCAATTGTACTATTCAAGATAAAATCCTTAGAATCTTGCACCATACTTTTTTTTTTAGCTATCAAATGGGCCTGCGGATTGGGGCTCGTATCGCCGGGAGCTGGTATCAATTTTAAGTGCAGCACCATATAGGTAGATAGCAATTCCACAACGTAACTTTGAAACGCAGTTTCCTCCCCAGAGGGAGGCACCTGAGCTCTGACGATGTAAAATTATACTAGGAATTTAATTTTGCCGAGAGCACCGAAACCAAACAGACACTCTTGCGATCTGTGACTTGCTGCATAATCATACGATATGGACATTGCATCATGAAAATCTAACGACCCGGGTCGAGGCCGAACCCACAAACTTGGGCGTATAAGGCCAGCACCTAATCAACTGCACCACCCAGCTATATTTGAAACAATATTGAACGAATATAATGGACAAATAATCCAAGGAAAGCGACTGATTCATTGTTAACGTCGTACTTAGAAGTAATACGAGGGCTATTGTTAACTTTGAGCTATTAACAAGTGACGAGGATGATACCCGAGTTGACACGCAATTCTACAAACTCCCACACCATGTCAGAGAGGAGAACGTTCAGTCACAACAGATGTAACGAGAATAGGTCCGCTACATGACGGATTTTTAGCAACAAAAGTACTTCCCAATCTTTAAAAAATTTGAAATAGCGATTCTAAACATAAAATCTTGAAATAAATTTAATAAAACCAATTTTTAACACGCACAAAACTATTTGTAAAAAAAAGAGGTGTTGGTACCTTGTACACCCCCGCTATAGCCGCTTGTCGCGCCCCCTACAACTTATCACTTCTACGAGTTTCCTCATCCGGAGCGGACGTACTCTCCCTGTAGTCCCGTCGTAGAAAGTGTTCCTTTGCATTTAAGTGCCTCCTTGTCTAATTTTACGTTACTCTTAAATTCATTGTTAATTTGTTATTACTATTTACCTATGTTAATCATAATAAATATTTGTTATGGATTAATGTTTTATTTTCTCTCTCGAGTATTATCGATGTTAATTTTACTGTCGGCATCCCGCCGCATTTAGGCCTACCGCCCTCTTATTTTCATTGGAATTGAATAACGATGGCGTAACGTAAGTCTCCGCAACCCCAGCATTTCATGGGGGGGGGGATGGTTATACAGGATTCTAAGCGGCCCAAAGACTGATGTTACGGTTACGGTTTTGCAATCCTTTGTAAGATCCGGCTTGGGGCCCAAAATCTGACTTTGCAGGGGTAATAATAAATTAATACTTAATGTGTAGCAATTATCTTGGGATCAACATACATTTGTGAACAAGCAACAGTGAGAGGTAATAGATAGAAATTTACCTACTTCTAACTTCCGGTTTCTTTCTTCGATTTCTCTCTTCTCTTCTTCCACGGCTTGAAGACGTAACCTCATGGACGAGATTTGGGCCATCAGGTCCAATTTGCTGCTCTCGACGGATGTCCGAGAAGTCATTTCCTAGAAGGGAAGGAAGAACGTTATTCACACACACATGCAAGTCTTCTTTACGAAATCTTTTGTAATGATGTCATGAACTTCTTCCGCCATTTAAAAAACATATTACTATTACTCTTTCAGGGTACCCTTGCTCGTCAATTCGGGCTTGTAGCAATCTTTCTGATCCTCGAGCTACTACGTAATTTTTAACTACAGTCAGAGGAATAGGGGTACGGACACCCCCCATAGCCCTTGATTTTTTTTTCGATTAGTTATAATCCTATGTATATATTACGCAAAATTTAAATATGTATTTGTTATTAATAATTAATTTTATTAATTAATGATAATTATTTATTCAATAATTAATTTTGTATTGTTTTTGTTCCCGAAAATCGAAAAAATCAAAAGAATATGTTGGGCGGCGTATTGGAGCATGATACCAAAATGGTGGACTTTCTCGACCCTCCCCCCACTTGAAACTTTTTTGTGTGCGCTACTGATATACACTCAGGAGCATTGAAAAAAGAGACCCAAGAAGAAAGCATCGGATTGAAATGAAATTTAATACACATAATGACACAGATGAGAGATTCACTTGATCACAAAAACAAGACAATTAAACGAATACAGGGTGTGCAACGACACAAATACTGGGCAACTTCAATAGCGCGTTGGACCACCTCTAGCTGCAATACATGCCGCCACACGGTCCGGCATTGAGTTGATTAGACACCTTATGTTGTCCTGAGGCAGATGGGCCAAAAATCTTGAACAGCCAACTCTAAATCATGTACAGATTGACACGACGGCATCTACCGTTTTAGCTGATCCCACACGTGCTCTACAGGGGACAAATCGGGGGAGCGGGCTGGCCATGCAAGAGTCTGAAAAGGACGTACGAAGTGTTGAGCAATTCTTGCTGTTTGAGGACGAGCATTATCTTGCTGGAAAATTGCCCCTGGGAGACCATTTAGGAAAGGTCCTACATGGGGTCGAAGAATATCATCAACGTAACGTTGGCCCGTTAAGGTTTCACGCATCACAATTAAAGTGGACCGGTTATCATAGGCTATGGCCCCTAGACCATTACACCAGCTGTGCAGGCAGTGTGACGTAGAACAGTGTGGGGGGAATTGTACCGCTCACCAGGGCGCCCCCACACCCGTACACGGTTATCATCTGTCCCCAAAACAAACCGGGATTCATCACTAAACACAATATTTTGCCAATCTGCGACATTCCTCATTGATCTGGCTTGGCACCACTGTAGAAGCAGTTGCCGATGTTTCGGTGTTAAAGGGAGTGCACGGAAAGGGCGCTTGGATTTAGGATTTACTTCTGCAAGGTGTTTGGAAATTGTTTGTGGAACAATTGCTACGCCTACGTCTGCTCGTACCGTTGAACGAGTCACTGTGGGGTCCACAAATGCTTGCCGCACGATCCTTCGATCCTCTCTCCTCGTGGTCTTCCTGGTCGCTCCAGACCCGGTTTTCCACGCGTGGGTACCTTCTCGTGTCCACTACTCCATACAATTTCTAACGGCACACTCCGAGCGATCCACCTGGCCAGCAACACGGCGCGTCGACCAACCTGCAGTTTTCATCCCGATGATCAGGCCTCTCTTAATCTCGCTTGACTGTGAGAAATGTCTTCTAGCCCGTTTACCTGGCATGTTTCGCTTACCAAAGTCTTCCTACAATCTGCGGGTAATCGCCACGTTTATGAATCTTCGAATTTGCGCTGGCTTATATAGCACCCTCTTCCTGATTGTAGCGCCACCTCGGCGTGTATGAGCATGCGTATTGGCACAAAACTTGGATCATTTGCATTTCACATTACGCTGTACTTATTTGCAAAGTTTCGCGATTGTACTTAGCTTCCTTCTTGGGTCGCTATTTTCAATGTTTCTGAGTGTATATATGACACCATCTCTTCCTTTAGAAGCAGTTGTAAAAGAAACTTTCCTTTTTTATATAAATTTCCCTGGCTACAATATTTTTTTTTAGTCGTGTGGCCATGGATAATGGTAAAATTATTAATTTGGCCCGCGTGCGTGAAAGATTGAAGACCCCTACATTGGGGTAAAGGGAAGGATACCCTCGAAACCGAAGAATCTGAAGCGGAAACATAACACCGCAGTAAATGAAAGTAAGTAAGCAGGGGAAGGGCGATGACCCGCAATTCGTTTGACTGATCTTTGACACAATCGAACTCGCAATCAACAACTCGGTCAGAAATTAAAGAAATTAAGCGAAACTTAAAACCAGTTGGGCATTCTGAGGATGTTTTTATAAGCGTCGTAGTGATTTCAAAAGGAGCGACCATTTATAACCGAAGAGCTTATGGATTTGCAAGACCGATCCTAGGGTGACGGCCCCCACGTGCAAAAACCTAATGCGCCGCCCCTCGAAGGAAATTTTCATAAAGTGACTAATATATCGTTTACGTTTTTAACTCAACTACCTGCAAAAAGTAAAACATTAACAAAATAGCAATAGACACAAAAATAACTTTTTTTCATCTATTTTGTTTTTCTAAACTCTGTAAGGCTGTTATTTGAAGTGAAAATTTTCAATTTCCCCCAATGCATATTGAATTTAAACATTCCTATGTCTTAGGTAATATTAACCATATTAGATATTTTTCTGAAGCAGCTTTCACAAAAATCATTCTTGAGACGCCTTTCTTAAGCATCGCGATCCTTACTGTTTCGCCAGTACTACTTATAAGTAAAAAAAACTTTTCTTGCGGTATTGCCGGCTCTACCACGAATTTTGCAACCAAATGAAGGATGTACATAAAGAATAGACGTTAATAGACTACGTGAGCCAACACACTATGCACTAACAATCTATTTTTCTTAATCTATGCTATGTTATCGGGAATTCGGGACTAATTCAGATTTTTTTTAACAACTACAGTCGTACCTCCATATAATGAACCTCTATATTGCGAATTTTTCTATATAGCAAACTTTTTCCTGGAACATAGAACATTTCACGATTTTCTTCGTAAAATAACCTCCCTATAGCGAAGTGCATTTTCAATGTAACGAACTTGTTCTTTTCTGATTCAATTTTTGTTCTCCCTTTCTTTAAAAATATTTCTGAAAAAATTTCAAGTTATTCTCTCTTTAATACATTTTATGGTGGTCATAAATCTTGAACTGGGTTTATTAGATCCTAACTCGTCGAGAGCAATAGAGTTCTGGACGTTTCATCCAAGAAGTGCAACCTTTAACCCCCATTGCCCAGTGCACTAGAAACATCTTCGATATCCTCTTTCATTATCAGTGGAGTTGTCCCATGTCTCCGTGTTCTAACTATAAAAAATTTATGTTTAATATTACTTGTATACTTTAAATTATAAAATGTCCTTAAAATTCATTTATTTTAGTATAAAATTATTTTCTTAATATTGAAAATACAATGAATCCTTTGACATATTTTTTTTCTTGTTTTCCTTGCAGTTTTTCTTTCTTTCTTTTTTTGATCGGTAAGATACATAAAAAATAGACATATATTAATTTTTAAAAAAAGATGTGAATAATTACTTTTTTTAATATATAGTGTTTATGAATTTAAAATATTTGTGTTTTATGTGATTTACAAAGTAGTAAAAGATGAACCTCTATATAACGAATTTTCCATTTTACGAACTTTTTTCCGGGATTCAGCGACTTCGTTATGTAGAGATCTGACTGTATTTCAAAGTTAGTATATTTACTGGATTTATTATAAGTTTTATTTGAGAAATTCGCAAAAACATTTTGCTTGATTGATAGCAATGTATGCTTCGTGCGGCCGCCCCTTCGTTAGGTCGCCCCGCAACACGCTGCACTCCTGCTAGGATCGGTTCTGTGAAGTGGCGAACACAAGGGCTTTGGGGGGGTCCGGCCCCCCCAAAGCCCTTGATTTTTTTCCGATTGATTATAATTCTTAGTATATAGTACGTAAAATTTAATTAATTGCTATTAATGATTAATTTTATTAATTAATGCTAATTATTTATTCAAAAACTAGTTTTTTACTGTGTCTTGTTCCCGAAAATCGACAAAATCAAAAGGGGCATGATACAAGAATGGTGAACTTTCGACCCCGGACCCCCCTCCTTTTTAAAAAATTCCTGTGTGCGCCACTGGTTCTGTGAATTTGCATTGAGTTTCACAACAAGAAGTAGAGAAAAGTTAATCAGAAGAGGAATAGGTAACATCAAACCCAGAATTTCCTGCCGAATTAATAGAAATGCTGAAGTCATTAAAGACAGTTGCATCGTACGTCGAGAAACATCAGCCAAATAAGGCAGTCCTAAAAGCTCTACACATTTATTTAATTATAATGTTAAGTCACATTTTAATTTAATTGTAAAGAATCAGCAGAAACAAATGTCTTTAGAAAGCTTCTAGTAATAATAATAAGAAGAAAAGAGAGAAGTATGTATTATAAATAATAAATTTATTTATTTCGACTTAATTATTATTTTTTAAAAAAAAAATCTGAAAATGGAATTAACATTTTTGGTTCTTCCATTTTACTATACAAGAAAGAGGAATATGGGTCACACATTCTCTTTTCGAGTACTTAAACATGGTATAAACCAATAGCGCACAAAAGAAGGGAAGGGAGGGGGGCTCCCTGGGTCCGGACTCTCTCATAGCCCTTGATTTTTTTTGATTGATTATAATCCTATGTATACAGAACGTAAAATTTTAATTAAGTATTTATTATAAATAATTTTATTAATTAATGCTAATTATTTATTCAATAATTAATTTTTTCTGTTTTTTCCCCCTGAAAATCGATAGAATCAAAAGAATATGTTGGGCGTCGTATTGGCGCATGATATGAGAACGTTGGACTTTCCACCCCACCCTTGAAAAATTCCTGTGTGCGCCACTGGAAATAACGTTTCTCCATTTAGAAGGAATAACTTAACCACTGATATTTTTAAATAACAACCTTTTTTGAATCGACCATATCTGAATTAATTCTGATTTTAGAAAGGCAGCCATTGTATGGTTATGAAGTATTTTTTTTTTTCAAATATCATTATTTCGTAATGAGTTAAAATCTCACCTTTCTGAGAAGAGCTTCCGAACTGATCAGTTGTTCTTTGCTGCGAGATAAAGATGATTCCAATTCCATTATTTTCTCGTTTTGGGCTTCGACTTGATCAGACAACACATTCACCTATACATATGCAAGTAGACAAGAAGAAGTAAGATTAGTGCTTGTGTAAAAATTTCCAAAAACACCAAAAATCAAATCATTAATCACTTTTCTTTTTAACAAAATAAATATAACACATAAATAACCACTTTTCCATCAAAATAAAGATTCATATTTCATATTCAAAATAAACTGGCTATTCATAGTTCATTTCGAATGATTGATTGAAAATATTTTGCCTGCAAAAATGTATTATCAATCAATTTGATTTCATATGATCACGGATTTCCCTCATATGTGTTGAATTATTTAATATGCATTAATTCTTAGATTAAAATAAAGTATAATGTGCCTCTTGATTTAAAAAGAACAGGAGGTGTTTCTGAAACAGAAAAAAAATTGTATCTCACGCTTCGTACCCCTCTCCCAGCCTCCGAGGTAGTCGATTCCGGCGAAGCTCGTTTTTAGCGGATCTCTACTGAACAACAGAAACACGTTTGCCAAATGTCAAGTCTATTGGTCTTATAATTAAAAAAAAGGAACTTGTGTCTGTAACACCTCTGCAACAGGCCCTGAGAGTTCATTTCTTTTTCAAAACCCATTCTTGAAAGTATCTCTTTTCGACAAAAGAAACATGCTTGCCAAATTTCAAGTCAGTAGATTTAATAGTTTTGGAGATCTCCAGATGAGTGAGTGAGTATGTGTCGCTTTTTTCGTTTATTCACTGGTGTCAAAAATTAAGGTTACAAGCACACACAAAAATGCGATATCTTAGCATATATATTTTTTTTATTTGAGATAAAACTGTGATAGATGTGCCCTCACACCCATCATTGCTCGAGAGTTAGTAGAAAGATTAGCCATAGTCAAAGCAAATATAATTTATTAAAAAGTCTCAACAACCTAACAAATCTCAAGAACCCAGGTTAGGAAATGCACCTATAAGTAAGTATTGGAGCAAAAACGAGGTAGACGAGATAATTAATAATTAATTATGAACTGAATCACTTTTTCTTGGAACGTCTTGGCAATACACGTTCCAAATAATCGAAAGTCTGTTCTATAATAATCTACTTCAAGCCGACACTATTGCAATTTAAATATCTAACTGACTAAATCGTTATATAGTCATCAATTTTAAATATTAAGCAAATTATCTACGAGTCACTCTCAACTAGCTTTCTCTTCCTATGCGTTGATCACTAACTTCTATCATCTAGCTTCTAACCTCTCTCTCACTATCGAGTCTATAATTTAATACTTAAATATAAGCCTTAAGTCACATCTTCTTTGGTAGAAAGTTTTCAATAGAATAACATTTAAAGAAATAGTTTTTCCCTAAAAGGATTGGTAGGAGGTTCACGAATAGATCCGTTACAAAACTTTGTGCAAATGTTCCTCATATTTTGAGAAAAATTATACTAACAAATAAAACCTTAATGGGGGTTACTGCTTGTAATACGAAAATTAGATTTAAAAAAATTGTCAAAACATGCTGTGTAATGATTAAAAAACAAAATGTCTAATACGGAATATGGCCACCCCTTGCTGCTTCACAACGAGCTCTCCTACTACAAATTAGGTTGTTAATTTAATCTTATGGCAACCATCCCCACTCTTCTTAAACGCAGATATTAAGGTTTGACACTTGTCTGGAGGGTATTGACGTCAAGCAATGGCTCTTTCTAAAGCATTCCAAACATGCTCGATAGAATTTAGGTCAGGGAATTTTGCTAGCCATTCCATCCGGAAAATACCCTCTTCCTCAAAATAGTCTTCTACAAAATTAGTTCTGTGCGGCTTCACATTAATACAATATGTCCTTAAAAATAAAATCTTGACCAATTGCTCCTCGGAATAGTCTCACATGAGGCTCAAGAACTTCATTTGTATATCTTTGCGCAGTAACAGACCAGCATCAAAAATGAGTAGCGGTGTACGACCGTCTAACAGAATGCCTCTTTAAACAATAATTCCACCCTTAAAAAATCGATCGGATTCTCTTATGTTAGAGAGATGGTAGGGAATCCAAAGCTCTCTCCTCATGAAAACATGACGAAAATCACTATTGGTAGTAAACCTGGACTCATTAGTGATAAGTACGCGGCCCCACTCTTGATTTGCCCAAGACGGAAGTTCTTAGCTGCATAAAAGACAAACTCTTTTCTGTGATGGGTTAAAACGGATAACAAATGGCCATTGGGCATGAAGGACCTTTTCAACTAAACGTCTGTAAGCAGTTTGTCTAGAAATTGTCTTTCCATTGGCAGCAACAAAGTTCTGAGCAAGCTCCTTAGCTATCACGTCTATGTGACAATGTGCATTTATTGTTGAATATCAGTCTTCCGTAGATGTTATAGCTTTTAGTCGACCTTGTATGTCTTCTAACTACAGTACTCGTTGTTTGAAATTGCTTCCACAGACTGGATATCACCATTCGAGAAACATTTAGGTTTAGGGCTACTTCTACTTGAGATATATCTCCCCCTCAATCCACGCAACTACTCTCCGTTTCAAATCATCGTCTAAACTAGTGATCCGCAACCCCCAGTCCGCGGACCGGTACAGGTCCGTGGATCAGATGGCGCCGGGCTGCCTAAAAAACCTTAAACTATTGCAATTTTATTTAAAGTGGCGCATTTCTCTCGGAGTTGCGCAACTTTCCACGAAAATCACTTAATATTTCACGTTAAGTCACTCTTATTCATTTTTGATGTAACTATATTTTATTCTGAAGGCATTTTTAAATGTAACTAAATTAAAATTGTTAAATCAAAACAATCTAAAATATAAACAATCAACGTGTCCCACCCTCAGCGGGCCGCGGTAAAATTATCAATCGTTGACTGGTCTGCAGCGATAAAATGTTGCAGAGTACTGATCTAAACGATTGTGGGAACTCATTTTAACAAAATTAATGCAAAGTTTATTGATCGCATTGCGATATAACAGTCTAAACACAAAATTCAAAGCTCTACTCTGAAAACGGTTTAAACTTTTTTCACTCTTTTTCATAAAAGGTCTTATCAATCAAAACTCACAAGGTATGATATGATGCTTGTTTTTGCTCAATTTAAAAAAAAAGTGATAGATTTCTTCAAATAGTAAGAAGTTTTAGTTTGTAATGTTAATTTTGGACACCAGTGTACTGTAAAGATGTATCGCATTCACTCTTGCCTATTTTCTATGAGTCATTCTTCAAATTAAATAAGGGAAGAAAATATATTAGCAGAGAGTGAAGAAGTTATATAACATTTGGTCAGTACAAAGACACAAGAAATAAAAAATTCACACTCTTAAAAAGGATTTTATATATAAACGGGCATAAAATTATTGGAAAGATTGCTAATCGCTGATTTAGATTCATTCCGCATAAAAACGTTCAACCTGTTAGTGAAATGAATATACATAAATAATCCATCCCCATCTTTAATTTGTTCCATTATTCCATTCCGTAGAAGTTGTGGTGCAAGACATTTTCTAGAATTAACAATGCTGATTCCATTCAAAAAGAGTTGGTAGAAGAAGAGAATACAAATGCACAAATAAACAAATGGTGTCATGCATTGTGTGGAATCGTACAAAAAGGAATGTATTTGTCATGTTTTGTGAATTGTGAGAAATATTTGCACGCAAATGTAGCAAGATGTTAATACTTTAAACAAAGAGTAATTTTTTTAATTTACTGCAAGCTCTGCTCTATAATTTATTGAAATTTTAACAAAAAGGAATGCCATTACTAAGTATTTACAGAAGATTTGTGTAAATAATAAAACTAATTGTTGTAAAAGTCTGAAGAATATTAAATTTATAATTGTGTAAATCACTTTGGGATAAAATATCGAAAAAAAGCCATATAAATTAAATCTTGCTAAGAGAAAGGGAAATATATAATGAATTAATACAGAACTGAAATTGATACCAGGGCCTGTCTTCTTTTTTTCTTATTGTTTTCAAAACGATATAAAAATAGTACAGTATAAGATATTTTTAAAATGCTTATAAAATTTTGTACGTTATGTAATAATATTCCTGCAATAAACATAATTTGATTCTAAAAAATTAATTTAAAACACTAATCGCAACAATCTTTTTCTTTTCAAAATGTTTCTTTAAATACTATTTTCTCCGAAATATCAATTATAGGTTATTAAATTTCAAAAAAAATTCAGATGGTTTAATCAATGAGAAAGCAAATAAATAAATTGAATCGTGCTGTGGCAGTATTTCTTTTTCATTAAAAAAAGATATTTCCCAACTAACCTACGCTAACTTCTTAATATTTGTAGCTGTGGTAGCCTAGTGGTCAAGGTAACGGACTCGTGGCCGGCGTGTCATGAATTCGAGCTGAATTCGTCGTCAAAAGCCCTCGAGTAGCTGTGCTCATTCACTTATTCTTAATATTTGTACATAGAATATGCTCTCAGTTTTTTAAACTATCTATAACCATTTGTAACACTGGAAATATAACAAAAACATTTTAGCCATACTCAGTAAAATCAAAATTGTTAACTGTTGTTATTATTAATATAAAAATAGAAATATAAAAATGTGGACACAGGATCAATCAAAATAATTATGTCTGCAAGATTTTTCTCCACCTGATGAAAGAATTAAAGGTCTCACTGCTCCTAAAATTGATTTTTTAGATGTTTTAATCGATGTTTATATAAATTCCACAATGTTAATACAGTACAGAATATATAGTCGGACCCCCATTTAACGAATTCGTCGGGACCAAGCGTTTTATTCATTAATTCGGGGTTATTTATAATAAAATATAAAAAAATACACATTTTTTTACTTACCTTTTGGAAACTCTATACTAAGCAACTGCCCAAAAATATCCATGGTTAGAAAGTACTCATTTTTTATTCAGCAGAGCTAAAATTACTAGTAGCGTATTATTACGCCCCAGTTTATTGGAAATTTTAAAATACTGACTAATAGATTCTTGACCAGGCATGCCCAACCCGCGGCCCATTTGGAGACTTTTTTCGGCCCAATTGAAGTTTCTGTCTATATTATTTTAGACATTTGGACTACAGATGGTGAAATCGAAAACATCGTGTTTTTCCTTCATTTGACTTCCAATCAATTGTAATAACAGGTGTTGATGGATGAAGGAAAGCAGATGAGCTTAGGTATGTTATTTCTCTTTCAACGAGAACTTCGCTGAGAGTGAGTAGTGAATTTAGTTCTATTTGTCATAGAAATAATTTGTCTATATTTTTAAGTGCAGATTATAGTAGTATTTTTCTTGTTTTTTATATTTGGCAATGAAAGAATCCGATTGAGGATTTAATGAGTTGCCTCAGAACTGTAAGACCAGCTAGTAGAAATGTAAGATAATTACGGCAGCAGAATAAAAATGTTTAATATTTTAACCTTCTGAAATTATATGTAACTTTTTCATTTTATGATATATTTTAATCACGGTGCAATAATTAATATCAACAAGAAACTAAATATTTGGCTATCGGGCAGAAAAAAAACTTTTGTCAAACAGTGTAATAATTACAAAGCTGTTCTTTGCTTAATTGCCTTTTTGCATTTGAAATAAAAATTTTGAAAATCTAAATCAATTTTATGCAAACATACTGTAACACAAGTATAAAATGTGAAGATGTTACGCACATAGTTGTTATACTACGTAACCTCAGATGGCAGCATAAATCTACTGTAGGTAAGAGCCTTGTAGGTTAATAGATATTCTTCCACCAACAAGTGCAATCGGTCGACTTTCAACTTTGTTGTGATTGTGATCCAGTAAAAGGTAAACTTGCTGTTTTTTGATCATATCAATAATTATTGAATACATTTCTATTATACATTTATTCGTCATGGCTGAAAGAAAAATTGAAAAGAAGAAAAGGAAACTTGAAGATAAAAATAGACAGTTTCAAAGTGAATGGGAAAGTTTGTACTTTTTTATTCATGTAAAAGACAATGCTGTGTGTTTGATTTGTCGTCATTCAATTTCAATTTTAAAATCATACAACCTTAAAAACACTATGAACAAAAACATGGAGAAATTGATAAACTTACTGTTGGCGTACGGAAAGCTAAGTTACAGTCTTTGAAGAACAATTTGACATCTCAACAATACATATTTCATAAGCAAACTGCTCAGTTAAATGGCCCTTTAATGGTTAGAAAAAATGTTGGGGTGTTATTTCATTAATTTTCGATCACACAAAAGCTTTAGGAAACAGTTCAAATGATTTTGAAATGTTAATTTGTCATTGTTTTTTGCCCCTCGAGAATCTATGAGCACAAATGTTTAATATGTCACATGTGATGAAAGTTGTTTTGTCAAGGTAATTAATTCAATTAAAAACAGTCCATTGAAGCATCGCCAATTTCAAGAATATCTTAGGGAACTTGAATCTGAATACGGTGATATCATTTATTACACCAAAATTCGATGGTAAGTCGCGGAAACTGCTTGTTGCGATTTTGGAAATTAAGGGAAGAAATTAAAACTTTCATGAACAATAATGGTCATAACATAAGTGAACTTTCGGATGACCAATGGCTTCTAGATTTATGTTTTCTAACAGATATAACAATGAAACTGAATGAGCTAAACCAAAAGTTACAAGGTGAAAATAAGTTGATTACCGATTGTTATCAAGATATGCAAGCCTTTATAGCAAAGCTGCAGCCTTATGAAAATCAATTGCGGTCAAACAATTCGAATCATTTCCCATTGTTAAATTACTATAAAAGTGACCATATAAACCTCTTCAAATATTCTACGGAAATCGGAAAAATTATTTGTAGAATTCAACACCAGATTCTCCTACATACAAAAGTTTGAGGAAATGTTTGCAATATTTTTAGCTCCATTTAGTGTAGAGGTGGAATCAGCGCCTCCAAATTTACAATTGGAGCTAATAGAATTACAATCAAGCATCGAGATAAAAAGCCTGTGCGAAAGGAATAAGATTGAATATTATCAAAAATATATCCTCGAAGATAAATTTCCAAATTTAAAACGATCGGCTGTGCGCATTATATCAGCATTTGGAACTACTTAACGCTGCCAGTCATTTTTTTCCAAATAAAACCTGGTAAAAACAAAGTATCGGAGCAGGTTGCTCGATGAAAACATGACCAATCAACTACAATGCGCGTCAACTAAATTATCCGTTGATATTAAAAAATATCAAGTAAAATACAAAAACAAGTGTCACATTAATTGTAAGGTAATAAAATATTTTGAATGTTGTACGATGGTAAAATATTTTGAATAATTTGTTTTATTTTGATATATGCGGCCCACCTCAGTTTAGTAAATTTTTACTTGGCCCACCAACCGATTTGGGTTGGGCACCCCTGTTCTTGACAATATTTTTGATTCCTAACTCGAAAGAACGCATTTCCAACTTTACGCAGAGAAGAGAATAATGCGTCATTTACATCCTGCCGCATGAGTTATGTTTTTACAATTTCCAGATAATGTAAAACATTAGAAAATCTAACAATATCGGTAATAGTTTCATTTTCAATTCTTGCATCAGAATCGTTACTCATTGGTTCCAACAACTCAACAATTTCCTCAACTTATGTTGCAAAAAATGATCTGCAATACCGTGCATATAATACACCTTCCTCTTCTCAAAAAAGAGAGCAAATGGTAAAAAAATTTAAATATTCCCTACGCTGTGTCATTACACAGCGTAGGGAATATTTAAATTTTTTGATGAGATAAGAAAGAAATTTCCTCCCCTGTTCAAAATTCACGCGATAGGTTACAAGAGCGATACTCAACCTGCTGCCTACCGGGCATTTTTAAGTGGCCCGGTCATGGCCCATTGCTCTGAGAAATTCATTTATTTATGAAAGTTTGGTGGGAAATTATTTGTTAAGAAATCAAATATATCAATTTTGCTTTTGCTGTCGATGTCGTATGGGTTCAAATTGATATATTTTTTCAATAGTGATAATGGACAACATTGGAGTAGTGACCATTTTATGAGTGGAACTACTTTTTAACTATCTTTCATATCTTGCAAGCGAAAAAATATTCGAAGAAAATAGTTTGTTTCAAGGCTATTGGGAAGTTGACTATTTTGTAGTGAAAAACAAACATGGATCAGCAATTGTTTGATTTGTCACGAAAGTGTTGTATTTAATAAATCCTAATAAACACAGGAATCGTTCACTGACACTTTTCCTCGAAGATCTCTGTCAAGATGTGATAAGTAGGCTTTCTTGTGAATAATCTTTGCAACAGCAATAAAGTGTTTTGTTAGTGGTAATGTCATAGAGGTAACAAATGCACCATATGAAATTTGTTATATTATTTATTAATCATATAAAACCATTTACTGATGGAGAAATTGTGAAGGAGTGATTCTTAAATGCTTCCAATTTAGAAAAATTGAGTGACAAAAATAAAAAATTTTAAAAATAATTATTAAAAAAAAACAGAATAGGAGTTTAAGATTTTGACCAACTTTCCACTTTTTAAAATTTCTATGTTATCTTAGTCTTAAAACATTCCCCCTCCCCCTTTCCATTAACCTCATGTTGCGGCCCGCGAGATACACTGGTGTGCAAAAATTAAGGACGAAGTCGAAAAATTAGCATATCAGCTGAACGAAGAGGCAGAGCGGACAGAAAGACCAATCAGGAGATTAAGTAAGGTGATGTACGGTAGCACATGCGCAGATATGCAGGTAGACGTAATGGGGGAGTGTCTGAGTAGTATAAAGCATGTTTTCAGGAAAAAGGCCTCCCCGATTTCCGCCCTTAACGGCCCTAACGGTATTGCTCTCAGCGATTCAAACAAAACTGATCTAATTGCTCAATCACTTGAGAGCCAATTCCAGTTAAATAACATTCAAAATCCACAGAAAGACCAAATTATTTCTTCTATCGTCGACGCTTACATAAATGATCATGCTAACACCACTGATGACATTCAACCTGCTCTTCCGTCGGAAATTATTAATTATATTAAAAGATCAAAATCAAGAAAAGTCCGGGAAGAGACGGGATTACTAATAAAATGATCAAAAATTTACCCCTCATTACCGTCTTTAAAATAACTAACATCATTAACAACATGTTCAAACTCAGAAGCTTCCCGAATTCTTGGAAAACTGCTTGTCATAATCCCCATTCTCAAACCTGGGAAAATCCCAAATTGGCTGAATCCTACAGACCAATTTCTCTCCTTCCGATCTTAAGCAAACTGGCGGAGAAAATTATCTCTACCAGATTAAATGCTTTCCTTGAGAACGAAAATATCCTCGTTCCGGAGCAGCACGGGTTCCGTCCTCGTCTCTCCACCTCCCATCAACTACTCCGCGTAGTTGAATATATCAAAGATGCCTTTGACAGAAACCAACATGTTGCGGCAGTGTTCCTAGACATTCAGAAAGCTTTTGATAGAGTTTGGCACACTGGCCTTCTCTTTAAATTAATAACTTATAAAATTCCACCCCCACTAATCCTTTTATTAAAATCCTACATCAGTGACCGATCGTTCACTGTCAGAATTAACAGAACGTTCTCTCAAACTAGACCTGCAAAAGCCGGCATCGCCCAAGGTTCTATTTTGGGGCCTGTACTATTTAATCTCTATGTAAATGACATTATTAAAACTACTAACACCATGATCTGTATGTATGCGGACGACACGGCCATTTTAAGTAGACATTATGATCCCAACACTCTAACACAAAATATCAATGTACACCTGGCTCACCTTGAAATCTGGTTCTCCGTTTGGAAAATTGCAATAAATACCTCGAAAACTGAAGCAATTTCATTTTCTCAAAAAAGACCGCCCCCGAAATCACGCTCCAAAACCAAAGGATACCCTGGTCTCTACACACCAAATACCTTGGTGTCATTATTGATAAAAACCTCACGTTCAGACAACATATTACATACGTAAGAAATAAATTTAAAAATGCTACGAGTAATCTTTATCCCCTTATTGGCAAAAAGTCTAAATTAAATAGACATAATAAATTGCTTATCTACACTCTGATCCTAAAACCCCTTCTGACATATGCTTCACCAATCTGGGCACATGCAGCAAGATCCAATTTCAATCTCATTGAAAGCTCCCAAAATGTTATTTTACGACAAATCCTCGATGCACACTGGTACATGAGGAACGCTGACATTCGATCAGCGCTTAATATTCCGACTATTAGACAGACTATCAGCAACATTGACGGGCAGCAACATTGACTTTTTCAGCAACATTGACGGGCACGAAAACCCTTCTATTCAAGAGATCTCTCATTATCCAACCTATCCCTTCATTCGTAGACCAAGAGATATCTTGGTTGATCCTGATTTTAATTAATTTCTAACTTTATTTTCCGCTTTTATTTTTCTTTTCCATTCTTAATTTTTCTATTCTTACTGTGATCCAACTCTGTTGAATCGCAGATCGTTCTGATTGGCTACTTATTTTTGCAAGTCCTTATACCCCATTACCTGAACTCCTGGCTCGGCCAATTATATCGCTCCCTTTTACCCCACAGCTCTTTTTCCCACCTCCCGATGTTTTTTCCCGCACTTTCTGATCTTGGCTCTTGCTGCAACCCGATTGGCCACCGAAACTCCGCCCACTTAATGGACGCTTCGAAATATGATTTCTAGCTCTTAAAAGAGCTTTTTTATTTAATCATAACTTTTCATTTAAATGTTTTACACAATATATTTTTATATTTTCCAATTCTTCTCAACTTAAATTTTATTTTTATATAAATACTTTTCTAAAAAGGGCATTGGTAAATCTTGTTCAGTCATCTAAAATTCCAGGATAGGAGGTTAGAGTCCGACGGGACTAAGTACTCGAAAGCCACCCCAACGATTGTTATAAAGCATGTTGTCGGTGTAAGATCAGTATTTCTGGCAAAGAGATTGCACGCCGTATAGCAATTAAAATCACACCGAGTTGCTGCATCAGCGAGAAATGGCGAATAATCAATCTGTTAGACGACATCTGGATGCTTTTACCCGAGGTCGAATCATTGGGAAGTTGGAGGAAGGCCGCAGTGTGTGGCTGCAGAGTTCGGAATTGCTCACGCATCGTTTCACGACTTTGGAGACAATTTCAAACTACAGGAATAGCTATCCGGGGGTTCAGTAGTGGTCGTCCACGAGGAACCACACCCGCAGATGACCAATACATTGTCTTACAGGCCAGAAGAAACAGGCGGCAGACAGCGGGAGAAATCGCTAGACACACGACACAGGCGACTGGACGACCGATATCGCGTTTTACCGTGGCCAGAAGACTGCACGGTGGTGGTCTGTTTGCACGACGCCCTGTACGGTGTGTACCTTTAACGCCTGCCCATCGGAGAAGGCGTTCTCTGTGTTGCCGGGAACACCGGAATTGGAGAGACAATGAATGGGGACGAGTACTCTTTACAGATGAGAGCAGATTCAGTTTGAGCCCCTCGAACATCATTGAAAGGGACAGGTATGGAGGTCGCGGTGTTCTCGTTTGGGGAGGCATCATGCTTGGTAGTCGTACAGACCTTCACATCTTCGACGCAGGTTCAGTCAACGGGACCCGTTATTGTAACGAGATTCTTCTTCCATATGTGCGTCTTTTTAGAGGCGCTATAGGTCTGCAGTTCCTTTTCATGGACGACAATGCACCATGTCATCGCACAGTAGCTGCCGAACAGCTCTTAGAGAGTGAGGATATTGAACGTATGGATTGGCCGGCACGATCTCCGGATCTCAATCCCATCGAACATGTATGGGATTTTCTAGGCAAACGCTTGGCAGCTCGTACCTTACCACCAGTAACGATTCGGGAGCTTCGATTGGCGCTGCAAGACGAATGGGCAGCAATGCCTCAACAACTCGTTGACACCCTCATTCTCAGCATGGGCAGACGCTGTGAAACCTGCCTAGCAGTCAGGGGAGATCATATCCCTTACTAAAGACCGGATGTTTCTTGCTGGACACCCATCACAGGGATGTTTCGGCCTTCAGTCGCATTGCGCTCCATGCTACTTTTTCAATCAAGCTTCTTTTTATCCTTCTGATTTCTCTTTTAGTAAGTGTTGCTTACATTACACATGTCCTTACGTATTGGGGATCTTACGGTATTAAATGTGTTGATTTGGAAAGCTTTTGTACAAAGTTATATTGAAAAAACCGTCTCGTCCTTAATTTTTGCACACCAGTGTATAGCCATCATAAGTATGCGGTCCGTGTGAAATAGCTAACATATGCATGCGGCTCGGTAGAGAAAAAAAGTTGAGTACCCCTGGGTTATACTCATGACACCTCTGCACCTACCTGTAAAGTTTAATAATGGGCTGCACACTTTACCGTTGAAATTTTCTGCTTACAAAAAAAATTATTGTTCCAGACAAAAAGGATATGTCATTCGAAAAGAAATCCAATTTTTTCTAATCCAAAGTAATAGGGAAAAAATTTCGTCTGTTGAAATAATTCGTAAATTCGGGGTTTATTGTGTGTTGAATAAGGGTTTTGTGCCTTCATTTTAATTGAAGGGGGATTCTTTTGTTAAGGGGACATGGTACGATTTACGCAAACATTTTTAATTTAAGGATTTTTAAAATGTTTTTGGTTGCCTCCTATGTATGCATACTATGTTAAACAGATTTTGTGCTCAAAATTTCATAAAAAGCTAGCCATGAATTTTTTTAAGGAAAAAACTTAAAATTTGTGATTTTAAAATGCTACTCCTCCTACAAAAATGTACGTACATAAATGAAATTTGATTTACAAGTATGTAAAACTATGTATAAAAAAATTTGGTATGGGTTTTACGTTAACGCGTGATTGGTATTCATACAATAGTTCTTTTATTGAAAATTTCTTAAAAAATGCATAAATTCTGAGTTCAATCATTTTTAAAAAAAATTAATATATTGCTTTGATTCAAAAATGCATACCAATTGCAACCCATTGCTAAAAGTACATGTAATGTACTTTTAGCAATAGGTAAAAAAATTCAAAGCATTAGAAGCAATAGAAAAAACGCCTTAGCATTTTAAATGAAGACAAACTAGTTATTTTATCTTTCTGAGATAAGTCAGTTTAAAGTTTTGATTTGCCATAGATATATGTGAATAAAAACGAACGTGAAAGTTATCATAATTCTGCGTTTTTTAAGTTTAGAGCTTTCGAATTTTGTGAGGTTATAGAGAAGCATATAAAGAATAATTTAGCCTAAAAAAATTGAATCTGATTTTTTGACCGATTTTGGTCAATTGAATCGTACTGAGTCCCCTTTTAAATCGTGAAATTCGTTGAATAGGGACCCAGTAAACCGGAGTCCGACTGTAATACTATTAGTTTTAACCCAAGTGATTGCGTATAGAAAATTGTTTCTAAACTTTTAGACACCAGAAATAATAAAATAATTTCAATTCCTTAGTTTAATTTATAAGAACAGTATTAAAGTATATTCCAAAATATAACTTATTACATAAAAATAATACCTGTAGCGTCAGTTGCTCTTTCTCCACCTCAAGTTGACATATTCTTTGTTGAAGGTCTTCACACTCATAGGAAGAATCATTACTCTGAAAAGAATTACACAAACTATGATTTTTCACGAAACATTATTAATAATTTTGTTAAAAAGTACAAGATAATATTTCACTTATAAAGGACTATTTAGGCATCCCCCTAAAATAACATTTTATGTCTTACAGAATTCACGTCAGTTACGGACAGTTGACATCAGAGGTCATCCGTGACTAGCAGCAGAGCATTCAAATACCAGTAGGAATTTAAAACAGCTTTAAAATAGACAGGTTCAATAAAGTGCAAACGGAAATAGATGTGTTGGTGGAGAGGGGAGAACGCGTATGTCATACTAGAAAACGAAGGATTCTCGGCTATCTTTTCATCTTTGCTATGTTTACGATTCGTACTGTGTTTCATAACATGCAAAAGAATCCAGTTATATTTTTTTCTTTGTTTTGCTTTCAATACAGTGTATCATAATAATCATTATATATACATGTAATATGTACTTAGCCTTTCAAACACGTTCACATGTGCTGTACCGCACATTTTTTTCGCATTTACCTTGGCTGCAATACAAGTGCTGAACAGTCGTAAAAGAATCAGAAAAAATCTTCTGTGAAAAAGATAGGGGACAAACTGTCTCGGAATCGCCTATTACAGCGCTTCCCAAACTTTTTTCGCCGCGGACCTGTCAACGTTTAATAATTTTACCGCGGCATGTTGAGAATAGGACTTTGATTGTTTATAGTTTATATTTAATAATTTTAATTCAACTGTATTTTAAATATGCCTTCAGAATAAACTGCAGTTAAACCAAAAATTGAATATAAAGGGATTTAACGCGAAACGTTGCACAAACTAGAGAGAAATACACTACAGCAAATGAAATGGAAATAATTTAATTTCCTTAGATAAAAAAAACTCACATTTGTTTTGCTTTATGTGGATTATTAAATTTTAAAAAAGGAAAAAGACACGATACATATGTTCTTTAGTCAGAGTAATAGACTAATAAATAGAAAATATATCACACGTTGCATAACAATTTGGAAAATATGCAGACTTTTTACAGTAAGTACTATTGAATGAGTGAACAGTTTTAATGAAGTGCACGTGCTAAAAATTAAGACTTTTAAATTTTAGACAATTCATCGAATTTCCAGAGAAATACGAGAACATAGCGAATGTTTAGCATCTTGGCCTATGCAAAAAATTTACTTAAATTCACAAGTTCTAGCAAAGTTTCATTTATTTGAGCATTTTTTTTTATTGAAAACATTTATAAATTCCCGTGTTCCACAAAGTATCACACGGAACATACAGAAGTAAGTATGAAACACACACATTGCAAAGGAAAAAAAATAATCTTAAAGTCATGAAAGGTTAGAAATATTTACAATAAATTTACATAACTTTTCAAAAGCACTTCCGGTGAATATAAGTTGGTGAAAATTGGGAGGCCAATTTAAATGAATGTCCTTGAGAGCCACTCTTATGATCTTTCTTTCTCTGACAAACTTGGAACACAGAAGCACTTGTTCTACATTTTCCTCGCCACCAATGTTACAATCGTAGGAAGGTGACGAAACCAAATTAAATTGGTTTAAATAGCTTTTAAAGTTACCATAACCAGTGGGAAATTGAGTTATTCTGTAATTAGTATAAAAATAATGGCATGACAATTTCATATTAATGTTTAGAAAAAATTTCTTTGTTAAGCTCCCTTTATTTGAAATTAGATGTTCTTGGTTCCAGGACTTAATCACTCTTTTTTTTCGTAATCTGCTTGCCAGAGGATTTAAAAACATTAACGGCAATGTCAATTTTGCGCTTGTTGTCAGCTTTTGCAAGCCAATCGGCCTGTTCATTCCCAAAAACTCCAGTGTGTTATCGAACAGATGCAAAAACTATCGAGATGTTTTTATCTTTTAGGCTTTTAAGTCGCTTTTGGATCTCAACGATTACGTCGTTAGACAAAGAAATACACTTCAGACAATCCAAGGATGAAAGAGAATCGGTACAAATGAGATAATCTGAGATGACACATTTAACATTTGAGCATTTATTAAGGACGTATCACACGTATATTTTCCATGCAACTTTTTCGTCCAATTTTTGGCCTAACCTGAAGGGGAAGGGTTGCGAAAACAAAACGACATGCTCTGACGTCAGCCACGCTCTTTCTCCCCATTGAAATATTGCTCGCCGATTTTTCTGCTTCGGAAAACGAACATCCAAAATTATTTCTTTTATTTCGCTTGCGCTTTTGTGGATGGGCGTAAACAGAAATTTAGCACCGTCCTGTTTAAAATATTATACGCCGTTAAAATATTATACACCGTTAAAATATTATGCGGCATATCTGATGTGTTAGACGAAACCGAAGCCACCATCTTGTTTATGACGTGGGGTGCCGAAGAACCCCATTGTCTAGAATTCCAAGCAACTTTTATTTGGAACAATTTTTTTGAGCTCAGTAACAAAAAGTTGTTCGAAAAGCGTTGCTATAGCAACTGGGTAAAAATTGCACAAATTGGACGAAAAATTGCTTGAAACGTGTACGTGTGATGCGTATCACACTTACACCTTGCAGCCCAGATTTGGAACCATCGGATATTTGGTTGTTCCCAAAACTGAATTAGACGTTAAAAGGTCAACTTATTTCAAAGGATACCGAAGCTCAGGCAGCCGTGCGCAAATGGATACGCAGCAAACCAAAACCTTTCTACGTGAAAGGAATAAAGAAATGGATAGAACGGTTGAACAAATGTGGAGCTGTTAGTGTTGACTATGTTGAGAAATGAGTTTATAATATGTAAGAGTAACAAATTTCCTTTATTCTGATACATCTGTTATAACTTTACTTTGTCGGAAACTTATTTTATACTATTGGTGACCTTACTTATCAATCACTCCTAGTATGTGTGTGTATGGCCATGTGCTAGGGAATATATGAAATAAAACTATTTGGATAGCTTGACAGTGGCATTATCTCCTGACATATCCCCATTAAGAAATCCAAATCGCAATTACGGGCCTTTGCAATCTCATTTATCGTAACAATTTAAATTCTAATTTCTTCAAAGTATTGATTTTAATCTGAGCAAAGGTTGTAGGCTTTGCTCAGATTAAAATCAATACTTTGAAGGTCAAGGCTTGAGCTTTTCAAGCCTTGACCTTCAGACACCGAAAGCTGGGCAAAAGTATCAATAAGTAGATAGATTTTACTAAACTTATTCATATTTTAAGTTGTAAAGCAACTCTTTGGCTTTCCCTGTATTTAAAAAACTAATACCAAAAAAACTAATAAATAAACAAACGGCAATATGATAGATGCGTTTCTTGACCAGGATGTACCAATACAAAAAAAACCCCTTTTATTCTTGCTTTTTAAAAATCTCTACGAATCCGCTGATTCATTCGCAAACGCCATTAGAGAATTCCCCTTTAGCAATTATGCGAGCTGGACATCGGACACTGGGAATTTCTGCTCTCGGAACGCATTAACTTTTCGGGAGTGCCTTCTATTCCGCCCTTCAAAAGAACAGTTAAAAACGAAGTGGATCGTGAAGTGCAGTCTCCTATAACAAGGACCTGAAAAAAATTTCCCAAAAAGAAAAAGTGCATTGAAACAAAAGACAGAAATATGAACTCGAGGTCAAAGAGAATAGAAAAGGAAAGGAATGAAAGTAACGGATGACGTCAGCAGGATAAAGCGCAGCTATTCATCCTCACAACATCGTCGCTCAACAACAAAACACTGACACGGGCAATCATTTTTTTTCATCCCACGACGTGTCAGAAGTATTTTTGACAGAAACTAATGATAATGAAATCATCTGTTTCATACGGCACTTATCATTACAATAAGAAGCATACTCACAGATTGCTAAATAACACTATTCACAAGAAGGAAAAAAATACTTGTTATATCTGTTAAGGCCAGCATGTCAAATTCATGTTTAAAAACTAGTATTTTTGCGCCCGTGTCAGTATGATGGTATATAATTATTGTTTTTCAGTTAAATTTCTTATTTTAACTGTTACATAATTCTAACGCATATCCGGTTTTCACGCTTATTTACTTTAACTAATCCCTCGGACTACTTTACAACTTAATTTGACATGAGAATCTCGCCTTGTGGAGTAGTGTGATTACAGGGAAATGGGCATTACTATAACTAGAACTGTTACGAATAGCAAGAAAAAAGAAGAATGACCAGAGGATTACCGGAGAATAACATGAAACGTCAGTGGATGATAACAAAACAAATCACTTCTGTTGAAAAGAGACCACAAAATATTTATTCTAAATGCAAGCTCCTGCGCTTTTTTCTCAGACCGAACTACACAGGTATGCCAAACTTAAGCAAGCAGGTGTATTTTTTTTTGCCATAAATATGAGAAATTATCTGAGAGACATGAAATTCAGAGACACGAGATAGCATTTTGTATTTAAACGATGACGAAAGCATAGTAGCTTAAAAAGGAATACAATGCACATAATATGGAATCAAACAAAAACAGACTTCATTGAATTCATAGTATAATCACACACGATTGTCTACCCGAGAGGATGTACAACAAGCAGATGTTCCTTAGTATGGTATATGCCTTCCTCTTATTGTAATGTTGCTTCACATCGTCTCTCCATACTCAGCCCCAGATTGTAAAATAGTTCTTGAGGTAAGAGTGTCCATTCATCAATCAGCATCTGCTTCAGTTTGTTTCTCTAGAGGGTGTAATCATGGCGAAAGGTGTCTACCCAAAGAATCCTACACATGCTCTATGGTATTTAAATCAGGGGAGAACGCTGGCCAATTCATTCAAATTATATATTTGCTATCGACAAGCTGCTAAACATCTGCAGTCCGGTGTGACCGTGCATTGTCATCCATAAAAACGAAGTCTGGTCCAATAGCACCTAGGAACAGACACACATGAGAAAGGATCCCCTCCTTACAATAGCGGTCACCGGTTACAGAGCTTCTATCGAAAACGTGAAGCTCAGTCTACCCGTTCAACAGCATGCCTCCCCAGACGTCAACTCCAGGATCACCGTAGTGTTACTGGGATGAAACCGCGTCCCGACAATTCTCCAAATCAACTGACGCTGAGAATCTTGTGGTAACGAAACGACTCTCATCCGTAAAGAGGACACAATTCCAATGATGAGATCTCCAGTTCTTGTACTCCTTACACCACTCTAAAGGATGTCGCCAATAACCAACTTTCAAAGGGATGCAGCATTCAAGACAGAGGGTGAATAGGCCACCTTTGTGAAGGTGTCTGGCCACAGTAAACCGCGACACTTGTCACCCTGTTATTGTACACATGACGCTTGCTAATTGGTATCGGGATCTTTTCCCCTGCAGAATGATATATCGGTCATCCACTGCAATTGTTTTCATAGAGTGGCCACCACCAATCTTTCTAACAGCTGTACCTATGGTTTGGAAGGCTTTCCAAGCGTACGAAACGACACTTTTGTTGATTCGAAATTCTTCAGCTATACTGGTCAAACTATGCCCCTCCTCCAGCTTTCCGATCATTCTTCCAAGTGTGAAGTCGTACAGGTGATTTCTCCAAGCCATATTTCACGAAAGAACTCACTTGCATTTGCAGCGAATGTCTTTAATTGCGCTTTCGTTCTTCCTTTTATTGTAGTCTAGCTGCGCGCACCGATCGCACGCATTTTGAGTACACTCACGTGACCTATGACGTTTTGTTCCTGACATTTGTATACGCATTACACTTCTACTGAATTGCGTGTTCATTGTACTAATCGAATAGCCCATTCTCGGCAATTTCATAGCTCTCTATCTACTTAAAAATTACATTGTTGCTGAAGTTCTGCACACCGATGTATAAATTACCATTATGTTTACCAGAAAAGTTAATAAATAGGCCGAGAGTCGAGTGGTCAACTTGTGGCCGGCGTTATTTCTGTCGAGTTATAAATTTAAGTCATGATGCCACTAAACACTTGCCAGCTGATGCACGTTAAACTAGATCGGGATCAAAATGCTCACGTGCTGTGGAAGATTGTAGAGTGGGGTGCCAGTTCAGGGCTCGTTCTCTAACTTGTATGAGGTTCAAAATTACAGTCGGTCGCCAATGACCTCGTACAGCTTCTTCAAAGTGCGACGTTAATAAACAATCAATAAAACTACAATGATAAAAGGGGAAACGAATGATTGTAATCCAGTAAGTTTCTAGTTGTTTTTGAAGCCACCTGTTTGACTGAATAGTCGGATCGAGGCCCATGAAATTCATCGTGACAAGAGGGCTGGTTTTACGTCTGCGGTGAGCTGCAGCTTCGAACACCATAGAGTTGATAGTACAATTTGCCACAGTTCCATCAGAAGTTTGAAGGAGAACGCCATGGGTGTTGGTCAAGGGTCTCCCATCTCTCTTCCCCCTTTCATCGACCTCACGAGAAGACTTGCGACTCGATGAATCTTTAAGAGTCCCCCCACCACCACCATGCAGCACAATCACTATACATTTACAAACATCCATGTCTTCTCAGAGATTCAAACCCAAGTCTTACGGCACAGCAGTCAGCGTAACTATTCCACTTCTTATTTCCTGAAGTTTTCAAAAGAAGTGCAGGGAGAAATCTCTCACCGTAGTAAAGTGTTAAACCAAAAATTCTCAACCACTGTGTCGCCAAATTTTTTAAAAATTCTTAATTATACTATGGCTTAACATAAATTTTTCATATTTAGGTATTAAAAAAATTTGATTGGGTTCGTAATCCATTTGTGATAACGGATTTCATGCGCATACTTCTGTACTTGAATTAAGCTTTAAATGAAGAGGAAGAACTAATTTTGCTCTGTAATAATTGAGGTTTAATTTTAAAACTATTGGAAAAGTCAATTAATTCATTTTGGATTAAAATTAGAGGCGATTAGCCCATAATAGCTATAAAAAAACTTAGAAAATATTGTTACAATTATTTTACTTCTTATTTGTGAGAATTCGGATTTTCAGCATTAACAAATATAAAAATGAAAAAAAGATCGAGACATTTAATTGCAGAGGACGAAATGTGAGTGGCATTGTCTTTTTTATTACCAAATATAAAATAAATTGTCAAAAATCATCAACCTCAAATTTCGCGTTAAATGTATTCTTATAATTAATTTGTAATTAATTACTCAATAAACATTTTGTTGTTTTTGTCGTACATACAATTTTATTTAATAATGAAAATTATTATCATAAACTATTCTACATAGTACATTATAGATAAGTAAAATTATCTTTAACTTTATTTTTATTGTTAGTGTGCTGCCAAATTTTTAAATTGTTATACCGAAATTGAACTGCACCGAAACAGGGAAAAGTTTGACAATCACTGTGTTAAGCATTGCTGAATTTGAGAACGATTTGCATAACAACTATTCCAATGCATTTCTAAACAGTAACTTAAACAAAGTTGAACAGTCCTTTTGAGAAACATGTCCAGAATCAAACCTTAACGGACCAGATTAGTAACTAATTTATATCCTGAATTATTTCTTCCTCTTTCTGGCTCTTCCCTCTGAATCCCACGATCCTGATATACCGGAAGGAGTAAGTCTCTCTCTCCCTTTCCTGCTTCTACGAATAAACTGAGATTTACGGCAGATACATGAGAGGATATTGATACATTTCCGGCTACGGGAATGCATTTCTTATAGTACGTCCGCTTAATATTATAAGATATCACTACAGCTTTAATATATTAATAGAATCATTTAATATGAGCATGAAGGAACCTGAAAATATTTATATTGAATAAATTTATTTGATGAAGGGAAGATGTGAATTAATTAAGAGAGAAAATGAATATAAATGTCCTCAAGAGATGAAATTTCCAAAAAAGTATTAACTTTTATATATTAAAACCTGTGTCATTTTCAAATGATTAATTCACAGTTATTCAGATCCCTTTTATAAAAATATATCCAGGCTATTTTTCACTGAATGTAAGATTTGATTTACCACTCTGTTATTTTAAATACTAAAAGTGTTGTAAAATGTACAATATGTCTTAGAAACGTTTCAAAATATTTTAGCTCAAAAATAATTTTTTCTTCGTGTTTGTAAATAATGTTATAGTTAAAAAATGAAATTTTTAACACATTTATGTTTTCAACAATTTTTCGAATTAGTTTTCTATTTTGTTAAGCATTTTTTTTATTTGAAACGACGCCTCATGCAAGAAAATTAAATTCTCATAGTATAACTGTCATGGCACACTTGAATTTAAAATTTGACGCTTCGGTGAGTGTGTGTGTGCTCTTTCTACTTACATAAAATAATGCAATCATATAGAGCAGTGGTTCTTAAACTTTCTATCACCACCCCCTCCGTTTTTTTTATGTATCAGCGTGACATCGCGGACCCACAAGGTTTTGAATATCCCTCCCCGACTTTATATCCTTGATCAAAATACAAGTTCTAGTAGAGTTTTTTCATTGGGGACAGTTAAGTGATTTAAACTAGGATTTCACACCTTTCAATTTTTCCACGAATCCTTTCAGAGTCTGTAAAATATGGAAATCTCAACTGTACATGAGAGATACCGAAGACCCCCAAGAAAGGCACTGCGAACCTCAGGGGTCAGCAGACCACAGCTTCAGAACACAGAATATAAACTATATTCATTAGAATTGAAATGAAAACCATGAGTAAAAGTGGGATATGTGATTAAAATAAATTCTTACACATCTTCAAATTATCATACAATTATAAAAAAAAATTTTTTTTTCAAAACATATCACTAGCCTCAAAAATTTGTTGGAAAGGCAATGCCCAAAACAAGCAATAAATAAAACATTATTTTTGTTACGGGAAAAAAACTGGTCATAATACAAAAACATGAAAAAAAATGTTCGAACAATAATGCCAAGCTTTCAAATTTTTTTTCATCAAATGTTTGGAAAATGTAGAGTCATCTTTCTCCAAATCTATATTTAGCACTTAAACCACTCAAAATATTTAGAGCAAAGCCTTTAAAACCCTACACTCTTGTGTGCTTACGGAATGTAACCCATGCCTAATTTCCTATTTTTGTTAGGATTTGATTTAAACACCAATTAATACCTGAAATCTTTTAATGTTCAAAATCTTCTTTTAATGGGTTTCTTTAAATTCCCAAGTTCATTTTTTTTATCAAATTACTTCTGACGATCCATCACATATTTATTTCTAACATTAGTAATGCGTAACATAACACGTATCGCTGTTCCTTGGGCTATGGAATTGCAAAACAAAACTTATTTAATCAGCGTGTGACAAGTGCTAATTCCCCTCGTCAAAATCTCAGTACTTCAATATGAGACACAGAAATACTAATGATTGATACAGTTACAACTGCCAACTTAACAGAATCATCAACACGACTTTATCACAACTGCAGACGATTCGTCTCGGAACACAGAATCATTGAGTCGGCTTTACCACAACTGGCGGACGATTCGTCTCATAACGGAAATCCCTAAGCTATGCCAACAGGCGCGCAACTGATGTGCCACAGATGCTTCGTGTCAGGGGCATCAAAGGTGCTGTCACTCTCCAAGGAGGGGGGGGGAATGCTCAGCGCGAGAGGACACATGTCAGAGGGGAATGAATAGATGGAAATATTTAAGAAGGTTCAAGAGGGTTTCTCGCCAAAGAGTATAAATATAGCATACTGTACCCATAGTTCAAGTTCAAACGCGTGCAGTTTTTTATATATATACCTGTCTTATAATTCTGCATACATCGCACGAGGGAAAATAAAAATTAACGTTAATTTTTGATGCAACATTTATTGAAACAAGTAACATAAAAAAAATTAAGTCAACTCCTACTCAGGTCAACGAAGAAAAATTTTATTTTAGTTACTTTTCATTAAATAATTACAATTAACATAAATATGTATAAACATATGACAGAATCACAATATTAAGTGACAAAAAAATAGAAGCTATTTCCCATTTTCCTTTCTATATATGGTGTTGGACTATTTGTTTGGGGGTTTTTTTGTTACTTTTTGTTCATTCATTAAATTTAATTATTCTAATAAAATAGGATAGTAAAAATGAAGTCACATTCTCAGAAATAAGGCCATCCCAGGTGGGATTCGAACCCACGACCTTCGGATTAGAAGTCCAACGAGCTGTCCATTGCACTACATGGACACAATGAAGGAATTCCCATTCTATATTTGCTGTTGGACTATTATTTTTGTTACTATTTATTGATGTTTTAATTTAATCAATGAATTAATACTTGAAAAACTAGATTATCATCAAGTGTCCTCCACTACAAGTTTGAAAAAATGTATTTGAACTTGAGTTTATGAATAAAAAGTATTTTATTACAGATTGAAAATCTGAACAAGATATATATACATAAAAATGAATAGATATAAGGAGAGTGAATTAATAGTAGAGGAATTGAAAAACATGTAAAAAAATTACATTTCTACCACTAGAGAAGTAAATTCAAGATGCTTGAACTACTTTTTTTTCAAAAGCATTGATGACTTGGTTTTCTGCGATTTATTTCGAGAAGCGAAATTAGTATGTTAAAAAAGAATGGCCCCTTATTTTAAAAAAAGCAAATGACGCAAATCTACAGCCGGTGAGAAAAAACTGTGACGTGGAATCATGTTCTCAAAATAATTATGAAAAATGAATGAACCTGGTTGAAATTTCAAATAGGATATTGTATAAATAAATCTCATTCATTAAATCAAATGAATATTTCTTTTAAAAAATTTATTAGATTTTTATTAAGTTATTTCAGTGCATATAATTTGACTTATTTTTGCAAAAACATTTTAAAAAAATGGGTGATCTCATTTTTTAATACTAAAATCAACTTTATTTTTACTTTTGATTATCTTTATTTTTAAAACAATTCAGCAAAGTAAAACTGGGTGAAAAATGACATCAATCTATTTTTACTCAGTCAGTACAACAAATGAAAATAAGACTTATTACTAATTTTTACAAAATTCTAGACGCTGAGAAATATCAATGCAAAAGAAAACATTTACAATGTTTACAGAACTTTTATTTTTTTAATGAGTTAAACTCTTATGTTATTTCAATTAATTTTTACAGCCATCTGGCATTAGGAAATTGTGAAAAGGTACTAAACAATAAAAACTACAGCAAAACTCAATATTACTTTCTTAATTTCCACAGAGGAAGCATATTGTTCAAATTTTTCTGCAATAGATGACTCAAGTCTTTGATTTAAGCTTAAACCTTGCCATTTTTTGTTAATTAAAGACTTTTCTAAAATTTAACTAAACACACAAGTAATATAAAAAAAATTTAAGTCAATTCCTACTTAGATCAACAAAGAAAAATTTTATTTTCGCTGCCTTTTATTAAATAGTTACAATTAATATAAATATGTATATACATATGACAGAATCACAACATTAAGTGGTAATTAATTTTTATTAATTATCATTAAAGTATTGTATTGTCATCCAAAACAATCGTGTATATAAAATTTCAGTTCAACTGAATGCTTTAAAACGTGAGAAAAAAATATTTTCAAGTTTTGACACAAGTCACCAAAAATGATGCCACCTGACTGCATTTGTTATTCCTTAAATAATTTGTTTTAATCAATTAATTTTTATTAATTACAATTAAATTATTCTATTGTCATCCAAAATAATCATGTATATAAAATTTCGACTCAATTGAACGCTTAAACATGTATTTTATTAACGATTGAAAATTCCATCAAGATAAATAAATAGAGATTGTAAGCTAATATTAGGAATTGAAAAAATAATAATAACCAATATATTTTGAAATTAAATACAGAAAAATATAACTGAGAAGTAAAGTTTCTTATTTTTGTAAAGATTTAAAGAAATAAAAGGAAAACAAAACATTTTGGGATTTTGTTTAGTTTCAGCTAGTCCAAACACATTTTTTTCTTTCGTAACCAATGAATCTATTGTAACCGTACTTGGTATGTCATTGATAAATACGTTGTCTCGTGGGTAAGAAATGAAGTTAAAAGAGCAGATTTCAATTCTAAATGTGGCAATTACTAAGATTATTCGAAATTTCTTTCTATTATTTTTATTTAGTTCGTTTGCATTCGGATAATTATATTAAATTTTTAACTTTGATATGGGAAATAAAGTATATTAAATTTTTAACTTTGATATGGGAAATAAAGTAATGTCTAGTGTTAATCTGACAACAAAATATAAATACTTAAAAATACAAGACGTATCATCTCTCTTCGTTCCTTCAGAAATTTACAATTCACTTTTTTTTTAATTTTTAGAAACACTGGGGGTTACAGAAGATAAATAAGTGCACTGAATGGAATATCACAGAAAAAATACACCATTACAACAACGATAAAAATTAACAAGTATTTTTTGATTCGTCATGTCTTAAAAGCATTTTGTATATATAGTTTTCAATTTATATTACTTTCAAAATTATCTAATAAAAATTTTATAAATACAGCGATATTTTTATAAACAACAATCAAGAAAATTGTATCAATACACACTGTTGTTGTTACTAGTGCCACCTGCCTGACGTAGTCAGATCGAGGCCCACGAAATTCATCGTGGCAAGGGGCTAGAAGTACGCTTGTCATTGGCCTTGAACACCATACAGGTGACGGTACGATTTAGCTCGGCGAAATTCCGCGAAGGGACGATATATGGCGACACCGCCTATCTCCACCTCCACAATTTCTGCATTGAACTGAAGGAGAGGGAAACATTCTCCAGTCCCTGCGCTCGTGACTCAGCCCACAAGACTTCGGACCTACTGATTTAACGAGCACGTACTCCGTGTGTACTCGGAGGGTATTTGGTGACATCCGGCATCGAACCCAGGCCTTCCGGTCTGGAGTCCGATGCTCTAGCCACTACACACTAAACCAAGTTAGCAAATGGGCAATGGTTTTATACACATAAGTAGAATGAATTCGTTTCAGAATAGATCGTTGAGTATGGATTGCACATAAAACATTCATCTCAGTAATGACAATATCAAACGTGTAATTTGCAACCTATAAACATTCATAAAATCATCCCGAAAATACATTTGCGTAGTTTATCTGAAGGTTTGAAGCATCCCATCAAAAAAATCTAAAAGAAAAGGAAGGTTATGTATATAGCATTTGTATGCAGTCAAAGGATTTATAGAAACTATACCTATGAAATCTTGAACACTAAAACAAATAGCTTCTTTAAGAGGTAAGCAACAGATACCAAAAATAAGACTTATTCTCTGCAAATGTTTATTTCTTTCTTCTGTAATGGTTCTGTATTTCATACGATATAATTATATTTACTGACGTCATCGATCTTATGGAACAACGTAAACAAAACACTATTACATCAGTTAATGAACTAGAAGTTAATAATAGATATCGGTGTACAAAGATGAGTTAAGTAATAAAATGCAATCCAAAACAGAGAACGGTCGCTAACCTTTTGAACTTCATGGACGACTAAGATATAGTCCTGCTACATAGCGGACCACTATTACTATATTGTCACTTATTTATGTCTCTATTTACATATCCACATTTCTAAAAAGGAATTTCACAAAAAACAAGAACAAAACGGCTGAATATCAACAGACTAAAGCAGGGGTGTCAAACTCTCGGCCCACAACGAACATTTTTGCAGCACGGCCAATATATTCCCATACAATAATACCAAAAAAAAAATCTAAATTCTCCCAAAATTGAAAAAATAGTAGCAGAAAATATTATAATCTTTAAGTTTTTCATCCACTTTCCGAACTACCGAAATATATGAATTTTCGCACGAGTGATAGAAATGATTTAAATACATACAACCAACATAAGGTAACCAGTACTAAAGTTTATTTTTGTGAGTACATAATCAGCGTGAGTTTTTTTAGACTATATATGGTTAATCTGTCCATGCCCTTCCACACCATTTCAACACTCCATAACTTAATCTGGGTCTTTTACTGCCCCCTGAAAGCCTCAAACGCCCACAAGGGGGCGTTATTGCCCCCGTTGAGAACCTATGGTCTAATGGTAAAATAAAGCATATTTTTTTGGAGGTTTGAAAATCAAACAAAGGTATGAAATTATAATTTTGGACTCTTTCTCTCTCCTGCAATAAAGTAATAAAATAGAATTTGTGCAAAGGTTCCGAGTTGTTTCTTCTTACATTTTAACGATAATTTATAGCAGACAGTTTCCTTATTAAAGCAGTAATAGCTTTGCTCATTCAGTTTAATTCTTAGCAGGCTCATCAGAAAATACGGCCATTAAATAAATAAATTGACATATAAGACAATAATTCAACTTCGAGAACATTAAGGATACGATGATGGAAAATTAAACATAATTGTCCAATAAAACTTTATATCTCCCATATTTCATAATATCGAGAGTAACAATAATTAGTTTCACACCACACATAAACAATTTGTAGAAAATTATGAGAACGCTAATGCAATTATACTGAAAAAATAAGACAAATCGTATTAATAAAAACCTATATTTTTTTTGCAGTATAAGCTGTGGATATTTATTATCTAAATATCTTTTTGCACTGTACTGATATGAAATACAATTGATTAATATTTCAGAATTTCAAGCAAGATAGTTACTAGAATGTACAGTATCTTAATTATTAAAAATAGAACAAGAATACTAACACTAAATTTTCCAGTAATCCGGTTAAATAATATAAAAAAGTAAGGCGAATATCTATTTAATATTTTTATAAACCTAAATTACTTAGAGAAAGAAGTAAAAGTGTTTAATGTTTATAAAATCTATACACATCAAGAGGAAAGGTAAGTTAAATCGAAAACAGAACAAAAAACTGCAGCAAAAAAGAAATTTTAATTTCTGAAAAAACTCCAAATTATCCAAAATAAGTCAAAATCTCAACATTGAAGCCAATTCCTAGATATTTCTTAGAGATAGCGTGTTCTTGCCAATGCCTGGAAATTAGCGCAATATTAAGGAAAAATCATATTACAATATCAGGATGATTGAGAAAACTGAGCACATAACATTTTTTCTAAAGACAAATTTCTTCGTAGCTATATGAACATTAAGCATCGTTACTTGTATTCTGAACTTAAGGATGCTCATCCATAAATTATAATGCGTTATTCGATATTCATCCGAACAGTGAATTGATTGATTGATTGTATATAAAGTCACACTTTGAAACAATATGAAGGTTAATGGCAACGACCTTTTATTTTTGTCAAGTGTGACGAGGATTGTATAAACTGGCACCACACTCTTCAACCTTCCACATCAAATATTTGTCAGGTGTTTGAGCTTCCATAAATTTACCATAAATAAGCCTCTCTACACGGCGAGTCTTTAGTAGCACCAGGATTCGAACCCGTTATTCGATAAAAATAACTTTCATTACTAGTTCGCAACCATAACCACTCGGTTACCATGGTTATTGTAACGTCACTACTCTCTCAGAACACCAACAGCGGTCGGTGTCTTTGTTGGATCCGACACCCACACGTGCATCTTGCAGCTGCAGCGCAACCCCTTTTTGACCCCCGAAAAATCGAACCCCGTCGACCGGAAGATGTGGGAGAGATGCTTTGAACTTATACGGGAGCGGTGGCCAACGAATCCTCCTCTCACAAAATATTGGACTCTAACAATCTATAATTAAGTTTAATAACTTTAATGAATCATTCAGTAAATAATATTCAATAGTTGTGACGTAAATAAATTGCATACTTAAATTAACCAAGAATACTCTACCGTTAATCTTTCAAACGTTACAGTTATCCCAAATAGTCGGACTCGTACCTCAAATTTAAATAGAAACGATTTCCAACTAGACAATTAGATTTAAATTATAATTCAGAATATTTCTTTGTATGATAAATATAATGAAGCTTCGAATATATTTTTTTAGAAACAGAAAAATATTCACTACTGCAGGAAGACAAGATCATTCATTCACTAATAGACATCACTAATAGACTTTTTTCCTACTACTTTGATACAAAAAAAAATACTCTTCAGTTATTTTATTCCAAAATGCCATTTTTGGAAGCAAAATTTATTACTTGCCCTATTACAAATATCTTTTTTTTTCACAGTTCCATTTTTCAAACGTCATCCAATTTCGTGCAACTCTCTAATTGTAAAAGTGACCGTGAAAAGCATTCAATTATATTAAGTATGTCTGAAACACGTTACGTATGCCCTTTTTTTGTCACATTTTATTTTCTTGAATTCCAACACACGCAATGGGAAAAGTTTTTATAACATGTCGCTCCTCTGGATGATTCTTTTTTGACAGAAAACACGTGTGCAGAAATATTTACGTTTCCAGAGCAACGGGAGTCACATTAAAAAGGAAAGAGGGAAGAATAACTACGATAAGAGGAAAACTGCGGTCTGAAATCATTTTCGAAATACATATTTTCTAGAAAAAACCAACTCAAAATGAATTATTTCGAACCTGTATCAAAAGTTTAAAGAAATACCGATGTGCCCCCCACAACTCAATACACACGCACGCACATATATATGTGTGTGTGGTGTTTTCATTTAAGGTATCTGACTGCGTTCGGAACCGTGATTTTAAAAAGCTCATAAATGAATAATTTTCGTGATATTTAGTGTCACTTAGATTAGAATACATGTATAAAATTCTTTTAAATGTATTATTACAATGAAAAATTATTTAAATACAATATTTTGGCACAAAAATTAACTTAGAATGAACTATTTTCAAAACATTCTCCTTTTATAAAAAAAAATGCTTCTATAATAATAATATTTTGCTTATATAAAGTAAAGACTTCTCCATAGAGCCTGAACTAGGACTTCTGAAAAATTTACATTATTTTCAGGGTTACCACCAATTAAAATAATTATCGGACTTTTTTCTTAAAATTTCTCTCCTCTGTTGTAGTAAAACATGGATAAATCCACTTCTAAGTTATATATTTCAAAAATTCTAGTTCAGCATCTGTACAGAGATCTGAGTTGTATACAGAGGCAAAATATTATTATAATAGAAGCACTTTTCATAAAAAGAGAATGTTTTGAAAATTGGTCATTCTATGTTAATTTTTTTGTCCAGATATTGTACTTAAATTTTTTATTTTAATAATATTCTTAAAACAATTTTATATACGTTTTCTAATCTAAGTGACACTAAATATCATAAATATTATTCATTTATACGCTTTTGCAAAATCACAGTTGCGAACGTAGTCACAGATACCTTAAACAACATGTACAAGTTTTTATCTTTTGTAGAAAAACCTGTACATTTGCCCCTAGTATTTGAATATGACAAAAAGGAAAATGTATACATGACAATAATTTAGAAAATGAAATTTTTAAACTTGCAATAACCGTTGCTATAAATAGATATTTTAGAAAACTTTAGTGAATGCATTATTTCTACATGCATTGTTCAGTGTTATTCTAAGGAAGAAGCATGCAAATTATTCTTTTTTGAAGATGAGATTACTCATTCTACAGATATTGGTGTACAGAAATGCACGAATGATCTAAAAAAATTCATGTCTAAATTAAGTAAGTTATTTAAAATATATAAACAGGTTGAGATAATCAAAAATCTCAAAATGATAGTCAAAACTAAAATAAAATATAAAAAGTAATAAAAATTTTTTTTTTTTAAGTCAATTCCTACTTTGCCAGAAAAACTCACTGCCGCCATCTGATGCAAATAAATCTTAACTTCGTCAGAAATAATGAAGAATAATTTTAAAAATAAATTTTAATCAATGAATTACTATCCGAAAAAACTGTATTGCAAGTTTAAAAAATGTATTTGAACTTCAGCTGGTGAGTAAAAAGTATTTTATTAACGATTGAAAATTTGAACAAGATATATATATATAGGGAGACAGTGAACTATATATAATAGTAGGAATTGAAAAATTTTGCCGAATCCTAAATTTTGACAAAGCAACTTGAAAAGACTTCATAATTTTGAACCGTTTGACGAGAAGACTCTTGTACTTGTACCTCTCTCTCCTAACACCCACGCCCCTTTTATGAAGTCTAGTTTCATTTAACGTAAGCCGCCTTCACTATTCAACTTGATAGATCTTCAGTGGAATCAAGAGGACCAATTAGAAGAATTAGATTATTAAAATTATATAAAATCGCTCTAAAAAGATACATAAGATAACTGATTTTTTTAAAATTGTCAAGATCGAGCTATAAGATTTGGGAAAGGTGGAGAGAATTCCTAAAATATGATTTGTATGAGTGTTTGATTCAACTACCAGGTCAATTTGATTTCCTCCGATGGAATTAAAAAAATTTTGAGTCAATGTTATGAATATAACAGCAGCAAGTATCGATAACTCCACACATTTTGAAGTCACAATAATCGAGTGCTCATGTTGAGTGAGATTGAGTTATAGGAACGTCGCACTTTAATGCAACACGAAGGCTATTGGCGACAAACCTCGTAATTTTCAACTAAGGTCAAGTGACGAGGACAACATCTGAGCTGGTACCCACTCTCCAAACTATCACACCATGCGAACGGGAGGACTTTGAACCTCGACAGATTTAACCCTCTCTACACAACGGGTCTTCAGTAGCACCTAGACTCGGACCTACAACGCGCAGGCCATGAGTTAGTGACCATAGTGAGTTGAGCTGGAAACATATGGCTGGGGTCACGACATCATGTGCATTTAGTCCATTAAAGCAGCGGCGTAACGTACACCCCACGTTGGGTCCTAGGGCAGTGTTCCGCAACCCCCGGTCCGCGAACCGGTACCGGGCCGTGGATCAAATGGTACCGGGCCGCACAAGAAACATTAAATTATTTCCCTTTTATTTACTGTGGTATATTTTTCTTGGATTTGAGCTACTTTTTATGAAAATCACTTTATATTCCTTGTTAAATCACTTTATATTCATTTTTTGGTGTAGCTATATTTTATCCTAATGTCACGATTAAATACAATTGAATTAAAATTATTAAATCAAAACAGTCTAAAATATAAACAATCAACGTTTTCACTTCAGTGGGTCACGGTAAAATTAACAAACGTTGACCGGTCCGCGGCGATAAAAAAGATTGCGGAACACTGTTCTAGGGGACCCCAAAGACTTTCTGCAGCCAAGTAAACCTCCCTTTGTAAAATCCAACTTGGGGGCCCAAAACTTGACTTTGCAAGGAGGCCCAAATGCTCTCCGTTTCGCCAACTGCCCGCACCCCCACATCGTGTGTGGGGGGGCAAAGCCTAGGTTATGTTAAGGTTTTGTAATCCTTTGTAAGATCTGGCTTGGGTCCAAAATTTGGCTTTGCAGGGGCGGGCTAATATTCTCCGCTGCATTAAAGCATATCGATATTTGTAAATATATTATAAAGGGAATTTTAATATTTGTAAGATATATGCATTTAACAATACTGTTAGATGCCAACCATAAGTTCGTGACCATAACCACTAGGCTCCCGTAACCATGAGTGGCCCCGGTAAAGCTCATTTGCATCAAGACAGCAAGTTGCTAGCGGTAAAGATGTAGCCAATCAGAGGTCTTTCCACGAAGGATCTACTGGATATGTCTTCGCCACTTGCTACTAACTGCTTTCTACTTAACTGAGAGCTCATGTTAGCATAGTTCTGGTTTCAATAATAATTCATCGAACAGAGGGTCTCAGAGACTTTCATATTGTTGTGAAGTGCAAGTTAGGAGTATGAAAATCTCGTCCTTGTCGTTCAAACATTGTTCAAAATTATGAGGTTTACCCCAGTGGCGTAACGTACACAAGGACTCAGGGGCCCAGACTGACGTCCAGTTCGCACCCTTTGTAAGATCTAGCTTGGGGCACAAAACTTGACTTTGCAAGGGAGCCCTAATATTCTCCGTTACGCCATTGGCTCACCACCAATTTTGTATACTAAAAAAACCGTTAATGAATCACGAATCAAGTCATTCAGATTCTTGTGCTATCATGGGTAAGCATTCATGAATACGAAAATACAGAAGTTGGTTAAGGGACACAAAAGAAAAAATATGTCTATCTTTACAAAAAAGGTTTTCAACACTGCACGTGTCTTGGCGAAATTTATTTTACGAATGCACGGGCGACGGGAAGACGCCAAACTTCTAAATGTCCCAAACGGATTCGCCACGAGGGAAGGTCATAGATAAATGAGTCAATCGCGCGGCCCACAGCTGCAAAAGAGGAAGTAGAGATGCTTCCAAATTAATAACGACCCATAAACTAGCCGATAAAGCGCCTTCTCCATTTAGTTCTTCCACGGCTAAAAGGGTCAAGCATTATCATTTTTACACTACACGACGGGCTTATTCTCTTTCAAGTGTGAAAATTTAAACACACGATCGGTGGCAGATGTAATTTTCGAGAGTACGTGTGCTTTTGAATGAAAAAGAAAAATTTAACTGCAGACTGGGTCTTTCAATTTTTCTTATTCAGGATTTGAGAAGTAACGATACCCTTTATTCTAAAAGTACATTAAACTTATTGTTGGCTGGTTGACTGTAGGGGATTCATGGATTGAAAAACATAAGAGTAAAATTCACTGCCTTCATTGTTACACACAAAAATGAAATCATCGTCGTTTTTAACGCATACAGATATCGCATACACAACAGGCAAATCGTTAGGTCATTCTTACGTCTCTCATGTTGAATACGAGTCCTTTCCATAGTGAATAAAAAAAATTAACGTCATAACTTTTTTTTATATAAAAAAAAAGAATATGCGTTCATCTTATAATTAAATGTGTGTGCAAATAATTATATGGCTGAAAATAATCTTATAAGCACTCTTATAGGAATAATGATTCTAAAGGTATTACTTATGAATTTTATGATTTTTTTATTTGGCCAAGAAAGACCGAGCTCACCCAATTAGGATTTCGAGTTAAACCAACTGATCACCTGAGAGGGGCCTCTACTAAACCGGGAATTAATCATCTGGGCAAATTTAAGAATAGAAAAATAATTCTTTACCCCTTAAATTTTTTTAATATGCATAAAAAACGTAGAATTCCCAACAGGAATTTTCTACAGTAAATTACGCTTCCATACTATTAAAAGCTTAACACGTGGTCTTTATTCAAACATACATTAGTCCATCAGCATTATATAAATGAAATAATTTATGAACATTTCAAATTCATAAATATATAATTCAATTTCCTTATTAAGAGAGAGGATTGTACACTCGGAATTCGTATATATGTAAAGAATACGACAGATGGACTAACTCAAATCACACATATATTTCACTATACAATTATTTTTCCTTTAACCTAAAATAAGAACAAAATTTTTTTTTTTGCAATTCTTTAGCGAAATCTGAAGTTAACTGTTAGTTTAATTTTATTCCCCATCCACTTTAAAATTAAAACTAATCATTATTTACTTGTTATACAAAAATATGCCTATTTTTCATTTTTTTTAAAGAGGGATTGTGTGAGCTTACCATATTTTTAAACTTGTTTAGAAATTAGGTTTTTTTTAACTATTTATAATAATTTTCGAGAAAACTGCTCAAAGTAAATTAATTTTCCAAGATGTTTCCTAGTAACTTTTATGCCTTGTAAAAGAGTTATTAATATAAATAATAACTATAAGTAATTATAAGTCAATCGAATCTATTCAATTTGACTCATAGTTACTCCGTATACACACACACATACGCAGAAAGAATTACATTCTAATATTACTTTTAGCATTTCTAATGCTAAAAGTAATATTAGTACGCATATGACTTGAACAAAATTTACATCATTTTTCACAAGAATCACATTTTCAAGTCTTAGTTAAGTTCCACCTCTCAAATAAAAAAAAACATTCACGTCATTTCCGTCTTTCATTTCTTTTAAAATGAACCCACGCTTGAAATAAATATTTGCAAGCTAGATTTTATACTTGGAAATACCACAATTGGAAATGTGTACAAATCTCCATCAACAGATTCTTTCTTTGAAAAGTAATATTGTACAAATATTTGCAAGCCAGACTTTACACTTGGAAAGACTGCAGTTGTAAATTTATACCAGTCTTTACAATGGTTTCTTTCTTTAACAAATAATAACTCCCAATTTTTTAAAGATAATATCAACCTAATTTAGTTTCAAGAAGTAAAATAGCTATTTACAAAAACACACACAAAAAAAGGAAAGATGGAAAACATTTTAGATAAAACATTTCCATTAATAAATCTTCAAAGAGATTTTTAAAAAGTATTTTCCGAACATTTTGTTTTCTTAAGCATTATATTCCTCACTGTTGAAACAACAGAAAAAAATTTAAATATCTACTGAATTATGAGCTTAAAATATTTTCTTTTTTATGTGCTTCTCTTAAAGAAATTTTAGACAGAAATTTTACTGCTAATAACAATCAAAACAAACGTTAAGAGACCTTATGCTTGATCAAACAAATTAAATGCTGGTAATTCAAAAAAATATTAAGCGTTTATTTATAATTATTTTACGCTGAAAATAAGTTATAAATAATAAAAAAAACTATTATCAGGCTTCAAATTACTAAAAATAGACCCCCATGTAAGAACCTTTTTACCACTAAATAGAGAAATTTGATAAAAAAAACATTCACTTTTATTTTAAATAATCTTTGCATTCTTTTTTTTCTGTGTGTGTGAGGTATACAGAAATTCTAATTACAGCAAAACTTAAAAATTTTAATTTCATTCAAATAAAATCAAGTAGAAAATTAGTAAAATGTGTTTCAAAGAAAACTGCATTGCGTTTTCCCTTTTAAGTAGTTAAAAAATAATACAACTTTATGTACACATATTGAGACAGAGAGAAAATTAAACGGCTTTGAAAAAATCCAGTGTTAGAGATAACGTAAGTTTTGACATTTCTAAGTTTCTTAACAACTAGTTTAATATTTTATATTAAAATTATTTATATTAAAAAATATACCAATTCTATATTTAATCGAGTTTAATTTCAATCAAGACGCAAATATGTACATGGTGTTTTACAATATTCGATGTGAAAAATAATCATACGCATGGCCATTAAATAAGAAAAATTATTTGTACATTTTCAAATTTCTATATAGTATTTGAATCTCTTTTAAACTTTAACTTTGAAACAAGAAGATTTTCAAAAATATGAACTCATTCTTGATCAAACCTCAGTATATACAGCCACAGATGCAATATGAAACACAAGTTCTTTTAAAAATCACTTCAAATAAATATTCATTCAATTCGAAAAAACTTTAATAATTCTACCCCTTAAGCAATATTTCTCCAGAGGGCTATTGTTAAACCTACATAAAATTCGTTCATTAAGTTACAAATCTTATATGAAAGACATCGTAAGGGATAACACGATTTGTATAATATCCATCAGAAACAACTCACTGATTTTAATATATTATTTTCTTTGAAAGATGACTCTCTCTCTCTTTCTCTTGGTAACTCAATTGAAAGATGCAAAAACTGATTCCTATTGATTATATTAACAAAATAAAAATTAAGAAATAAAAAAAAATAAACAATGTCCGATTTTTATGATTATTACGACTTACCTGATGCATGTTGTAATGGGACCATCCTTGGGGCGGCCCACACCAATGGTATGGCACCGGTGAAGGTCCACAACATGGGGCGCAGGGACTCCTATGGCCCCAACCGGAGCCGAGACATTCAACAGGCGGCATGCTGCCCCGGTGGCTGCGCGGGGCCCTTCCGCACGACGAAGGCGGCCTTCTGCGCACAGTGGGCTCCGCCCCCGCATCGTCACTAAGGGCGTCCGACCATGAGTCCTGGCGGGGGGAAGAGCGTACGTGTTGAAGTGGTCTAGGGCTCGGGGTGGACCGTTGCAGGGACTCTCGGCTCCTGCGCACGTTGGAGGGCGGAGGGGGCTTGTTCGGATAAAAGCCCTGATCCTGTTCGACGTTTTCGTAGCTGGATCGTCGCTTGTGGGGCGGCCGGGGCGGCGAGGAGCTGTCGCTGCTCATGTCCTCGTCGGGATCTCTGAGGGAGCAGCTACTATGACGCTGCACGATGCTGTTGATGCCAGCGGGGTCTCTGGGCGGAGGCAGGGGCGGGGCGCCCCTTCTCGAACTCATGGGCTCCCAAAAATAGCGCCCTCTCAGGCGAAGTTATTTCGGCCCGACACTTGAACGGGACGCGCCACGCACTCGAAGAGTAGGAAGCCGGAGAAAGACTCGCGGGACACAAACACCGCTCTGTCTCTGGGGAGGACTGGAGAGAGAGGGAGAGATGAACTCGGGGTCGCGGGGGCGGATGCTAGAGGGGGAGCGTAACCACATTGCGCGCAGTTCTGAACGCGGACAGTAATCGATTACACACACACACACAAACCATTATAACACCACTGGAACTGCTTTCAAAGGTAACGCAACAACAAAGTATAAACATGTGAATGCAATAATAAGTTTCAAATTTTCACAATAATAGAAAATTCGATTAAGGCTGTCTTCGGCTAATGTTAAAGAATAGGAGCCAAAAAAAAAAAAAAATCGGAATATTTTTTCAAATAACAAAGTACTCAAACATTAATACTATATATTCTGGCTTCACTATCCTGTAGAGAATCACTTATTTTATCATACTACTCATTTTTATCCGAGTGGATATATTTTTTTTATAAAATGTGTTTCACCTTTTTTCTCCTATACCGTAATGCTAAATCCCTTTACATGTTAAAAGGAAAAATGGATTATTTATGAAATATTTTGAAATTTTAAAAAACACTATATTATAAATAAATGAATGAGTTACAATGTCACAAATTTTTATAAAAATTGAGGCATTTTTTCGGTCCGAAAATGTGCTCGGCATTAAGTTCACACTGTCTCACATATGGCGAAAACAGCCTTAAGGCTTCTTTAGAAACACTGATTTTGAAAAAGCGTATCATATAAAAAATTTGATATTTAAAGTAATTTGCATTAGAGTATACATATAAAAAAATTTTAAGAATATTAGTATAATAAAAAATTATTTAAATGCAATTTTTTGGCAAAAAAATTGATGAAAAAATTACATATATTCAAAACTTTCTCCTTTTACGAAAAATTCTTCTATAACTGTAATATTTTGTCTGTATATAGCTAAGACGCACAGAGCCTGAACTAGGATTTTTGTGGTAGATAATTTAGTAGTGGATTTATTCATATTTTTTTATACCAGAGCGGACAAATTTTAACAAAAAAAAACATCGGTTATTATTTCAATTGATCGTAACTCTTAAAGTAACGTCAACTTATCAAAAGTTCTAGTTCAGGTTATGAAGGAAGGTCTCAGCTATATATAGGCAAAATATTTTTATTATCAAACATTTTTCTTAAAAGGAGAATTTTTTTTTTTTTTGAAAATATCACTTCATTTTTTTTTTGACCAAAAATTGCATCTAAATACTTTTTTCAAATAAAATTGTTTTGAGAATATTATTACAAGTATGTTTTAATTCAAATGACACTAATTATCAAAAACAAAAAATCATTTATATACTTTTTCAAAATCACATTCCGAATGTAGTCATTAAGCTTAAAAATAAGATAATTTTAGAAACTTCTGGATTTTCTTACTTCAAAAAAAATAACAATAATAAATTATTTTCTTTATACAAAAATAAACTTTAGCTCATTTTAACGAATTTAAAATGATATTGATAATTAATATGGCTGTAACCCAATGACTTGATAATGAATTCTGTGATTGAATATCATTTAAAGAATTATGTGCAATTGAATTAAATTAAATCGCCTTGCAAATTATAAGGGAACGCAGATGGTGATATTGTATATAGTAGTTTTCAAATGGCCAACAATCATCGTAAGCTATTTAATGAATTAACATTAACACATTGAAATGAAGACTGGAATATTTGATTTAGAGCTAATCATCAACAAATGAGATATTTGTTGGTAGCCATGATGAATTTAACTTTATGGTACAATTTCTAGTGAACTAATAAGCTATATTTAAAAATCATTTGCTGTTCAACGTAACATGCCAAACATAAATTGAAGTGGAGCATAAACATTTTTAAAAATAAAAAAGGCTATTTCTTTATCATTCGTAAGGACAGTAATAATGCAGGAAGTAATGCAAATTATTGAACAAAAAAAAAACGTTCTTTAACAGTAAATGTAAATAATCTGAAATCATTAATTCATAATAAATATAATCAGTTCCTGTATAGGTAATTATCTTCCATCAGTGGCGGACACAGGAATTTTTCTAGGAGGGGGGGCAGGATCGAAAGTTCACCGTTCTTGTATCATATTGCAATACGCCGCTTAACATATTCTTTTGATTTTGACGATTTTCGGGAACAAAAAACAGTAAAAAATTAGTTAGTGGACAGAGAAATTAGCATTAATCAATAAAATAAATTATTAATAACAAACACCTAATTAAATTTTACGTGCTATATACATAGAATTATAATCAATCGGAAAAAAATCAAGGGCTTTGAGGAAGGGTTCAGAGCCGAGCCCCCCCTTGTGTGCGCGCCACTGTCTACCATATACCTTAATTTAAGATTGAAGTAAAAATACGCAATTTGAAGCGCGTATATTTTGTACAGAATCAAGTAAAAAAGAATTTTTTGCTTAAAATTTGAAGGTGTGACTGTAACAGATAAAAAGAAAATTCGGACAAGTTGAAAAATGGAACGTAGTGTTGCCAAAGATAACACGAAATGCTTTTTTCGGAGTTCTGCAAATGTTTGTCAGCCCATATATCACATTAAATACCTCTTAATTTCTCGAAAAAACTCGAAAAAATATTTCGACAGTCTTATGATTATGTTTTAAGTATATTTTTTAATGTTCTTTAAAGTCAAATTCTCAAACTTATAAGGTAAAGACATGAATACAATTATATAAAGAATAATTAATCTATTCTACGTGCTTGTTTTTAGAGAGAAAAATATAATGAACCCTTCACACACATTCAACATAAAATTTAAAGAAAAAAGAAACAAAATCAAATTATTTTCAATGAAAATTGAAGGTATTAAATTATTTCCAGAGATAATCAACCAGTTGGCGTTTTGATTTAACGTATAGAATTTAAAATTACTCAAAACCTATATTTTTTTAATATTTTAATAATAATAATAATAATAATAATAACCAAAGGCACAACATTATTATTTTTAAAAGGTATAATTCTTTTCGAATGAGATATAAGCACTGCTAAGAAAATTGTTTCGATGAAATTTTAAACTAAACTTATAAATTAATTATGAAATTCAAAATATTTTGCATAGAATTAAAAAAGTAAGTTAAATGTTCACAAAATTCGTTAATATTTTTAATTTAGAGACAAATGGATGTTACTACGGTATATTTTTAAAAAGAAATATTTTCGCATTAAAATTATTTATCAGGATAAAATTAACTTTTTAAAGCAATTAAAATAAGTCAAATGAAAGTGTTATATGTTGAGTTTCGTTGACAAGTATTACTTTTTGAAATATTTTTTTTTCTTTTACACAAGTCCAAATTTCTCCATTACTTTTCATAAAGGTAAAATATTTCAATAACGTAATTAAACATCGTATATTGGCAAAACTTTTTTTCTGAAGATTCTTTAATAATAATTCACCCAAGTGTCTGATAAGTCTTTATTTTTGAAAATTTACTATACATAGATATTTGTTTGTAAACAATCAATTACGAAAGAAAATATGATGAATTTAAAATAATTAAAAGTGTGAGTGTGTTCATATTGTAAGAAAACCATTCTTTTCAAAACGTAACTTGATTAATTCATAATTTCAATAAAAACATTTGAAGCTAAAGAAAATGTAGACACAATGAGATAAGAAATTAACATCACTGAAAAAACAAAAGTGTGAGTGCTTTTCATTTTTCTTCTGTAAATTAAAACATTATCCCTTGGCAAATATTTAATGAAGACTAATTCATAACCCCGATCGTGAGAGACGTGCTTCTAACAAGTAGCTTTTTATAGAAGCACCCTTAATAATAAGAGCATATCATTCATGTCACAAACAATTCCTTTATGCTAAACATGATGAATGCAGTTGCTATGATTGGCTCTTTTGTTTATTCGATTAAAAAAATTTATGCAAGATACATTTTTAATATTCAGATTGAGAGCTCTTTGAAATTTCTTACATATTGGGCTATTTAAATTGAAACATAAAGAAGAATTTTTATAAATTTATAATAAACAACTCAAAGCAAACAGTGGGAACATCTTATAATAATAATTTTTAAAAGATTGAGTATTTAAGAAAAAGAGATGTATTTTTCAATTCCTTCTATTTTAGTTCGCTCTCTCCCTCTTTTTATTTATTTATATATACAGTCCTCTATATAACAAAGGGGCTAAATCCCCCAAAAGTTCGTTATATGGAAAATTCGTTATATGGAGGTTCATCTTCTTCAATATACTTTATAAACCACATAAAACAAATTTTAAATTCATAAGCACTATGTGTTAAAAAAAAGTAATTATTCACACCTTTTTTTAAATTAATATATGTTTATTTTATATATCTTACCCATCAAAAAAGAAATAAAGAAAGAATAACTGCAAGGAAAACAAGAAAAAAGAATGTCGAAGGATTCACTGTATTTTCAATACTAAGAAAATAATTTTATACAAAAATTAATGAATTTTAAGGACATCGAATAATTCAAAGCATACAAGTAATATTTAACATACATTATTTTATAATTAGAACACGGGGACACGGGACAACTCCACTGAGGGTGAAAAAGGATATCGAAGATGTTTTTAGTGAACTGGGCAATGGAAGTTACAGGTTGCACTTCTTGAATGAAATGTCCAGAATTCTACTGTTCTCGGCGAGTTAGGATCTGATAAAACAAGTTCAAGATTTATGACCACCATAAAATATGTTAAAGAGAGAATAACTTGAAAGTTTTTCAGAAATACTTTAAAAAAAAGGGGAGAACAAAAATTGAATCACAAAAGAAAAAGTTCGTTACATAGAAAATGCATTTCGCTACAGAGAGGTTATCTTGCGAAGAAAATCGTGAAATGTTCAAGGTTTCAGGAAAAAGTTCGCTATATAGAAAAATTCGCAATATAGAGGTTCAACTGTAAATATCTTGTTCAAATTCTCAATAGTTAAAAGAATTTTTATTCATCCACTGAAGTTCAAATACATTTTTTTAAACTTCTAATGGATGACACTTGATGTTTAAACAGATTTTTCAAAAATTAATTCATTAATTAAATTTTATTTTTCAAATTTAAATTTATTCTGCCTTATTTCTGACGGAGTTACAACTGGATTTATTTGCAACAGATGGTGCCAGTAAGTGTTTCTAACGAAGTAGAAATTTGACTTAAAAAAAAACTTTATATCACTTGTTAAAATGAGGTTCAAGCTCATTTTTTTCTAAGACACTACAGATAAAATTGTACTCTATTTCTACTTAACGAAAAGAATTACATTTAGATCACACTTTTAAGAACATCAAAATTAAGAATATTCTTCCTCAAGTAATTTTTTTCAATACTTTTCTTATGAAAGTTGGAATTGAGATTAAAAATTAAATTGTAATTAAATGTTCCAATTGTATGTGTTTGTGTTCGAGAGTCCATAACTAAAGCCCCGATAAACTGATAATTGGAATTACCATGAAGAAAATAAATATATGTGCCGTTCAAGAGTTAGCAGAAAAATTTTAAAAAATCAAATTTCGTACTAATATCTGAATACATTTTAAAATATTAATTGACAGAAACAGGGTTAATTTAAATACATTAAAATGTTAACTTTTTTTTAATTTGAAAATTTAATGTCGTCATTAAAACTAATTAAACATTTTAGTTACTTAAAATTTTAATTAGTAAATCATTTAATATTCAAAGTAACTTTAGATAAATGAAGTAAAAATGAAGTGCACCTCAATTATCTGCACTAGCGACCGCAAAAATAATTATGATAATAATAATAAATATCGAAATGAAAGTAAACTAACAGCATTGGTAGAGCAGTACTGTAATTTTTGTCTTTTTTTGCATCCATAATAATTATTCGTACATACATTTAAATTTTGTGATTTACGAACAATTTTTATAACCCATTTGAATAAAAATGAATGTAAAAAAAAACAACTTTTAGTCGAAAATAAATCCGAACATAGTCAAGGAGATCCAGTAATGTCTACAATAATATGTCGACTTACACAAATTCAGAGTTACGCGTTTTCAAATCTCGTCTTTTTTTCCCCCATAGTTAAAACTCTGGCAGAATTATTGTGGCCTGATGAAATTGGTAATTTAATTGAAGAAATTGTCGATCTTGCCAGGCAAATAAATTCAGAAGAGGATAGTGATGACGCTTAAGAACTGCTGGTTTCCCACAATCAGAAACTGAGAATGGCTGAACTCATAGAAACGCATGAGTAGGAGCAAGACATTGAAGAACTTGAGTCTGTAGACCCAGTTCAATAAGAAGATCGGATAACGGTTGGGAATTCGACAGGACTCAGTTTAATTCAAAAAGGGTAACAAGTTTTAGAAAATACATACTCCAACGAAAAGCGTGTTTTTTCAACAAAACAAGGAATAATAAAAAAAAATTATCAGCATGCTACGAGGAAATTTTGCGGGAGAAAAAAAAACTTTGAGATGGCAGACTATTTGTTAGATTTTATGAAACCTTCCACATCGAAATAACGTTGTTATACACTTTTGTGTGAGTGTGTGTATTTGTGTTTTCTAAGAATTTATCAAACATTTTTTTTTTTTTCTAAATTATTAATTTCTTTCGTCTCTGACCCTAACTAAAAATAATTTACACGTATTTATATGTGAAATTATACCCCGACTTTGCGAATTCGACTTGCGCAGTTATCACTCAGTCCCGCCAATCGCGTAAGTTCGGTGCATATATTACTGTATTTAAAATTTTATTAATAAATACATATCACCTCCTTATTTACAAAATACTTTTTATCAAGCTATTTTATCCTATTCTTAAATAGTTCTACGGTCAATTCTTCATCTCAAGAACTTCTAAAATTATCTCCGAGAACCTCGTTTAAAAGTCGAGGCAAGAGCTCTTAAGACTATTCACATGTAGAGATAACGTAATCTCTAGGAAACGACAGCACGTCAGGAACTGTCTTTGTAAATACACTTCTTGAGATTTAGCAGTTTGTTAACATCTCAGTGCAGAAAGCTACTTTATGAGGTCACATAAAGGGAAACGAACCGTGTCATTTGAAATGCTGGACATGCGCATTCACGTTTTTATTACTTTCATTACATACTTGATAGAATCGTATGCTTCACATACACTTCATCTTAAAAAAAAATAAAAAATTTCGTTTCACATAACAAAAAATGACGCAACGGATTTCGGAAAAGTGTCCTTCAGCATTTTGTTGGTGGATAATTTAATAGTTCAATAATAAAACAATTCAAAACAAAAAAAAATCATTAAAATTATAGTGTAAAAAATTAGGTCTATAACAATCAGTAATTTATCAAATCGTTGGAATTATAAATTGGTTGATTATCTAGACTTAAAAAAAAAGTGGCGTTAATTTTCATTATGCAGAACACTGATAAATCGATTTGGTTAATGTCTTTAGATATCAAACATATATGAATATAAATGATTAATCAAATTTATAATAATAAAAACTAATCTAAATGTGATAATTCCAAATTGAACAAACAATAAAAAGGGGGGTTAATTTTGATTACGATATAAAGTGTAATCAAATACCATGTTATAAAACAATGAAAATTCATGGCCTATTAAGAACTTACTGGTACAGCAGCAAAAAATAGCATTATGTGATTGAATTTTAATATAAAATTCTTTATAAGTTACAATACTTAAATTCCCTTCTTTATGTATTGGGAGGGATCCTCTCTCTTTCTTTTTGAAAAATTGTTTTATCACCTGTGTAGTGTCAAAAAAGAAAGCAAGAAGAAACACACTCACAAAAAGAGTTATAGTATCTAAACTTACATTATAAACCTAAAGGAATTTCATTTTTAGAATAGAAAGTGGATAAATATGGATTTTATTTTAAATGTTCTGAACGAAACGATATAATATCAAAGAGCTTATACTAAAATTAGTAAATAGAATCATCATACTTTCAACCACGATTCAATCAATATGTTGAAGGCAGTTTCAGAAACAAATCTCTCATTCTTGAGGTTGAGACGGTTACAGTCTAAAAAATACGTAAACGTAAGAGCCGAGGGGGTAAGCTCTATTGTAAAAATTAAAAATAGATTGATCTATAGGCGGGTAGGTGGGGTCAACACTGAAAACTTCCCCTTGTTTACGCCACAGGTTGAGGGGAGCAAACAGAAGGTTTTCATCTAAGGCTACAATGTTGTAAGACTTTTACATCACTAAAAATACAGTGAAATAAGTTTAACGTGAAAACGTTAAGACGAAATATCATTTAACACGAAATAATGCAACGGCCCCGACAAACTAGTATGCATTTTCATGCATTTTTTCTTTCCTCGAAATGGAAATCACTTTACATGAGAATATTTCCCCCCTGGGAATGAATAAAATTCGTAGAACACCAGACTGCACAGTCGAGATTTAAGAGGGGTGTGAAATAAAAGAGAGAGGTGGTTTCATATATTTCGCAGAAAGGAGGCTAATTTGGCTTTGAAATACCAGAATAGCCTGTGATACGAGACAATTTTGTTTATCTAAGCTACTCCACCACCAAAAAGGCCACATAAAACATCTCATCAGTTGGCTTTGCAGTGGCGTAACGTACACTCCCGCAACCCCGCATTGCGGGGGAGCAGGGTTCTATGGAGCTCAAAGCCTAACTGCCACCACCAAAGAGTAGGCCCTTTGTAAAATTCAACTGCCCCAAACCTGACTTTTCAGGGGCCCAAATGTTCTACGTTACGCCACTGTGGTTTTGGAAGCAGTGTTCGCAGTTTCATCGCAGTGTGAGTAAAAATCAGTGTTTGGTTTGCGTTTCTTCTACTTTTGTTTTTTTTATTTTAGAAGAATTTTTTTACGAGCACAATTTGCAAAGAGGTCAGGGGGAAAGCAAACTGTGTTATTTCACAGAAAATGACGGTGCAACTTTGAAAGGCTATTGCTAAAAAACAGTCTTAAGAAGCGGATGCAACGGAAATTTGTAAAGATTTTGATATTGCTAAATTCTTTATTAAGTTTCATTAAGTTTCTGTAAATGTTTTTCTTTCACTGATTTTTATTATATACATGTATGTATACTATGTAAATAAAATGTACTCCAATAAACTTAATTTTGTTGAATATTTGTTGTTTTGACAGTATCCTTTAACACGAAATTCTTTTGACATGAAAATATATTTCAGCCCCACCAGTTTCGTATTAAACTATTTTCACTGTATACAAAAAAGACGTGATGCAATATGGAATTGACCCATAAAAAGAGAAAGTGAGCTGAAAAATAAAAGTAGAAGTTGCGGTACGACCAAATGAGATCCGAAAAGTAAGTAAGAGCAGAGAAATCATTTTTTTTAAAGTATAGTCGTATGTTAATTGTAGAAATATATTGGAAGGTAAGCGCTTCTTGCACATCCCTAAAACCCTTCGATCTGTCTCCTTTCTTTCAGCTATGGGTGCCAAAAGCCATCCTCTGAAGTGCCGAAAGAAAAGAAAAGAAAAGAAAAAACGGATACGATAATGGAGGGTGAGTAACAGACGGAGAAGACGTGACGTTCGTAATTTTTAACAAGGTCAGTGTGAGAATGTCAACGAGAAGGCTGGAAGAGGGGGAATGGGTGTTGATCTCAATTAGAATATGGCTCTCAGAGGAGCGTGACTAACCTTTACGGTCAACGAACACGAGGACAGGAAAGAGAAAACCAGATGCAAGAAGCATTTAGGATCTATTTTTTAAATTGCGACATATGATAGAGAAATTTGATTCTCTCAGCTACTGAGTTACACAAAATGCTCAAATTAGGAAATAGTGCTGTATTTAATACATACACGGATTTTACTTATACATGAACCAAAGAAAAAGATTTAAAATAATGGATTTTAAGGTCGTACATATTATAAATCGTTGCAGAGAAAAGTTTCATTGAATAAATGTCAATCAATGAGGACAAAATTTAACACGCGTTTTTTTCAAATTTCCACTCCTTTAACGAATTTCAGAATTAGAAATATTTGAGAAGTTCCATTATTCTTCACACACACATGAGAGTTAAGTAGAATAAGGATTTTAACCCAGGATCGTATGGCCAAGAATCGCACAACTTTAAATTTCAAGATGCTAAAATTCATGTATGTATCTATGGAGAATAAAACCTGAGGCGTATGGATTCGTAGCCGAATAATATGACCACTAGACAAAAGAGATCCCCTTGTCCGGAGGCTGTTACTGGCTTATATAGATACCGCTACATATCCATTCTCGTTTATTTGAATTAATATCGCGCTAAAACAGGGATCGGCAAACCACTGCTCACGAACCGCATACGCTATTTGCATAAGCGGTTGAGATTCTTCATACTGCTGCCTCTTATAATTTAAAAAATAATACTGTTTACTACACAATTTTTGTTTCCCTTTCTCTTTTCCTTTATAATTAGCTGTTGAAAAAATTCTCCTATCGTTACATATAGGGACGTCTTAAGACTCTTTGAGAACCTGGGCCTCTATGCAAAAGTAGACCCTCCCTGAGATCTTTAAAAGTAGATAATAACACAGCATGCATTGTCAAATACTCGTTCAAACGGTAATTAGAAACAAATAAATGTACATGACTCATAATCTCAATGATCTAGGTACAAACCCGCTCGACCAATGGCTGCATTTCGACTAAATGAGTTGAATGATTGTTTATGATATTAGGCCTAGACATGACAACGGTCATCATGTAATAATACAGTCTTACTACTTTTGCCAGTTGACATGCAGTTTGAAATTGGCTGTTTTTCAGAGAAGATGGAAGAGAATAATATTTGACCATTAAAATTACCTGGATCATGATCTTATTAATACAGAATCGAGAATGAAACAAGGCCCCCACCGGGAGCGAGGACCTGAGCACGGGACCTGCCTTATGACATATCCCTGGTTACATAAACATTCAAAAATTTTATTGGCTTAAGGCAGTTACTTCTGTATTGAATTGTTTTCCAACAACAAAAGTTATTGAAAATCAGTGATAATAGTGTAATGGATTTTAAAACAGTAAAAGTTTAATTTATAAGTAGAAATAATGCCACCATATGAAGATACTCATTTAACCCTTTAACGGGCAGTGGCCAAATACGTCTAGCCACACATCAAAAAAATTTTCTCCAAGCGGGTGATGGATATTTAGTCCATCCACATGAGTTAATTGAAGCTAAAACGCATAAAAATCAATACAGATGACAGGACGATACCTTTTTTTGCATTTCATGTCCCCTGATGGGTAGTTAAAAACAGTGTTTCTCCTCGGTGTAAATCTACAAATTGTATTTTGATTACTATAAATAAAATTTCTGACCTTGGCAATGCTTGAAAAATTTTTAGAAATAAAGTTAGCAATTTTAAAAACATTAATTAACATTAAAGAAGAACAAATAATGACCAATGTATAGTTTGAAACTGTTACTACAATTGTAGCAAGCTTAAAGAGCGAGTAAAAATTGGCTTAGAAAAATAAAGCAGTCGAAATGCAACTTTCCTAACTGCAGAAGGTGTATTTTCTTTTGTTATTGGGGAATTGAACGAACAAAATTTGGAATTAGTAAAAAATATAAAATATTCTCTAATCTAAAGAATTAATGAGAGACGCAACGTTAATTTAATAGGATTAACGCAATATCGCAATTTTGGAGAAATATGAAGCAGCTGCAGTTACTATCGATATTTCACGATTGCCTAGTTAAAACTGTTTGGTTAGACAAGCCCAAATAACAAAAAATAAGGACAAGGCTTTTCTGTACAGAAGAGGAATTTATATCCATCTCTTCGCACTCAGAAGAAGAGAGCATGGAGATTTTGAAAGAAAAACATCTGACGTTGGGCGAAAAATTAAAGAAAGCAATTTACTATAAAACAAAAATTTTATATTGTTCAACCAAAAAAGTACCAGTTCCAACAAAATCATGAAATAAGAGATGCAGCTGTTCGACTCGACTGAAAATCCATCGCCAAACTTTATACAACTATGTGAGGCTTTAAAAACAATTCCCCCAACGTCAGTTGAAGCCGAGAGAGCATTTTCTGATGCCGGATTGTTCACCACAAAGCTTAGAACTAGGCTGAGTGATAAATGTATATATTACTTATGCTTTCTGAAATTCTATTTTAAATTTGGATTATCAATTTAATATATACATTTTCTATTTTTTAGCTCATTATATAAGCAATTATCAATTTCGGAATTTACATGTATCCTTGTTTTATATAATTATTGATTTTATTTAAAAAATAACTTGTTTTTAAATTTTCTGAAATTTTGATGTATACCCGGGAACGACGATTAATTTCCCCGCCATTTCCGGGAATGGAAAAACCCGGGAAATCAAAAAAACCCTAACCACAATCTCCACGTCGTCGATTTCAATATGCAGATGAATTTAAAAGTGCGCCGCAGGCTGAATTAAAGGACATTGGCTAAAAATGGATTCCAGTAATGTTTCGATGACCTGGCAAATGTCTGTTGTTGCTCAAGGGTCTTATTTTGAAAGAGGTTGTGTTTCACACAGCAATTTAATTAATATTATTTTTTAAGTTATGGACTTAGTCCGCGGGAGTTTTTGAGTCCTACCTCGTATAAATATCTTTGATAATTCTCAGTTTGGGAAGGAATGCAAACTCTTACTTATGAGAAACTTTTTTTAAGTATTAATAAAAATTTTAAGGGGTGTTGGAAAGCTAAAATCTTATTTTTTTTGACAATTTGAGGTTTTTACATTTTCAAATTGTATAGATTTTAACCTTTATAAAAATACCTTACTTGAACCTCTGGGGTATTTAAAAGCCTTTAAAATGTATTTTTAAATATTCGTTAAATTTGGGCCACGCCCATTTTAATGGCGAAAATTGTAAACAAATTACTTTGTTTTGCTTAAAAGTGTAACGATTGATATAAATCAAAACATGTACCTTTTATTTTAAATTGAGCCTTATTTTTTTTATTTCCCAGCAGATTAGAAGTCTCACTGTATACATTAAAATCAATTTATCTCAAAATGTAAATTTTAATGTGCGATGTACCTTTTCTGAGAAACTACTGTTCACAGGTATGTAAATTTTTTATGAATTATTTATAATGATGTCTAATATATACTAAAATGAGCTTTTTTTAAAACACTCAAAAATTAATGTTTTACAAATTTTTTAAGTAAAAAATGGGTCAAATTTTGCGATGTATGATAAAATATTTCATAATTTATTAAAAAATTCAAAATTAGCTAAAAGCTCATTTTAGTCTAATGAGAGAGGTGTACTTTAATAGTATGAAAAATTTCAAGCATGTACATAAAACAGATTTTGAGAAAAGGTACATCGAAAACAGCCAATTTAACATTGTCAGTATAGAGAGAGAGAGAGGTTTCCAACTCCCCTTAATTAAGAGTTCGATTGCGGACTTGATTGTTACTGCTACGGAAACCTCCCCTCCCTGTGCACGCATATGCATATTAATAGCTGTTTGTGATGCCTTAGTTATCTTGTTTTACTCACAACTTGACTCTTCTCTCTCAGAAGTTGGCTGGCTTCTGCATTAGAACAATGATATAAGATTGAGAAAGAGAATCTCGTAATATTTCTCTCTCTCTCTCTCATGATCAGAACTTATTTCTCTACTTCCACACCTCATGCAGTTATGGATCACGGGAAAATCTTGATAGTGATTGTGGTGGGGATCTGTATATGTGCATGGATTAAAAAAATTAAGAAAATTAACTTGATGAGTAGTTACTTCGTAAAAAGAAACCGAAGCGATCTGCTTAGAACTGGACCCAGATTATTGGAACCAAATCCTTCCTCCTTTCAGCGACCGGTGTGGGTATTAAGTCGATCGCGATCGCCCTGTGATTTTGCTCAGATCGCCAAGGCATTTTGGGATTATTTCATCATACTAGAAATATTTTAAAAATACGGAGAAAAAAAATCGAATCACAAGAGAAAAAGTTCGTTAAATAGAAAATGTGCTTCGATATATGGGGTTATTTTACGAAGAAAATCGTAAACTTTACTAGTTCCAGGAAAAAGTTTGCTAAATAGAGAAACTCGCAATATAGAGGTTCGTAAAATGGAGGTCCGACTGAATTGTAGACTTTCTGTTAGCTCACAACACCTACGACACTGGGTGGATCCAGTGGCGTAACGTACACCCCCGCAACTCCTGCATTTCGGTCGCCCGGAGTTCTAGGGGGCTCAAAACTTATTGACGCCAAGCACATACACTGCTGGACAATTGCTAAGGACGGATCACAAATTGCTATGTAGCATAACATTAAGCGAGACATGAGGCCTAGTAGGATAAAATATAGTTGCCACACTGTTCAGACATTAGAATAAAGAATATTTATTGTTCTGGAAAGTACAAAAGCTGTGAAACATCTGAAAGAAAAAAAAATGTTCATTTAATCTGCGTACGGAGAAATGGAACAATGCATCTAAAAGTCAGCAGGCACCTTAAAGAAAGGTATCAGTACGGGATATGTCCACCGTGGAGTGTGATGCAACATTCCACACGTCGTACCATACTTTGCACAACATTATCCAGCAACTGTTGAGGCAATTTATCCCATTCCTCTGTGAGTGCACGGATGAGGGTGTTCTTGTTTGTCGGAGGATAGTTTCGACCAGCAACTTGCCTCCCCAAAGCATCCCACACATTTTCAATGGGGTTTAGATCTGGAGAACGCGCTGGCCATACGAGACGTTGAATACCCTCGCTGTCTATACAATCCTGAACAGCGAGTGTTCGATGACATGTTGCGTTGTCGTCCATAAAAACAAATTTATCACCAACAGCACCACGGAAAAGACGAACATGAGGAAGTAGAACTTCATCAATGTATCGTTGGCCCGTCATAGTCCCATTCGCAACCACATGTAGGCGCGTGCGGCCATTCATCATGATGCCGGCCCACACCATGATACTGCATGTCGGATATCGGTCCTTTTCCTGGATATTTTCTGGATGATAAGCAGTACCACTCTCTCGCGCCAGATCAGTTGGCGTCTACAATCCGATGACAGACTGAACCTACTCTCATCTGAGAATAGTACGCATGCCCAGTCCTGTTCAGTCAAATTGTGATGTTCACGACACCATTGCAAATGGGCAGTACGGTGATGTCTGGTCAATGGGACACACAACAGGTCTGCATGCGTATAATCCTCCTCCCCTCAAACGTCTGGCAACAGTTTTTCGGGAGATCTGCTTTCCTGAGGCAGCAAGAAACTGATTTGCCACCTGCTGAGCTGTGGTGCGCTTGTTCCTTTTTGCTGATAGGACGATATATCTGTCTTCTGCAGGCGTCGTACTTCTAACACGACCTCCCCCCGGGCCGTCTACTACACATTCCAGTAGTTTTAAATGACTTCCACAGCCGTGAAACAACGCTGTGAGCGATGTCGAACTCCCTGGCAACATCTGTTATTTTTCGCCCTTCTTCGATCTTTCCAATAATTCGGCCACGCATAAAATCATCTATGTGATGTCGGGAAGACTTGCCAAAAATTTTAAGTTCGTCTATTAAATCTTTCCTGTAAAACTTTGACTTGAAACAACAACTGTCCACACGCGTCAAAACCTTTAAAGCTCTTATGAACGCTATCACGTGATGAACAGACGTGGGAAAAAAATTTGCATACTCATACTTCTTCTTACTAATATCCCGCACTTATTCTAATTTTACACATTTTGCTTCCTTTCATTTTGCGGTTGCTATGGATGATAGCGTTATCCGTCCTTAGCAATTGTCCAGCAGTGTATTAGGGCTTGGGGCCAAAACCTGACTTTGCAGAGGGGGAGGGCTAATCTCCGTTACGCCTCTGGGCGGACCGCACCACCTTGAAAAAATTAGGAGTAGCACGTACCCTGGAAAAATCTGCCCACCCCTGCTTTCGAGTCTAGTTCAATTAAAGGCATAGCAATCCTATTACTCGACACGGTCTTTAATCAGAAATCAAGACTCAAAATCATGATCCGATACATGTATCGTCGGCCACGAAGCTTGTGATCTTAATTATTGGGCTAATCGAAATGATGGAAACATATAGGCTCAATCAAAGTAATAATGCAGTAAGAGAGCTAAAACTTTACTTTTAACTACTTACACTCATAAATAAAAAACACAATGCTTATCCACCAGATTTATTGCAGCTCTAAAAAACAAACCGAACACCTCGTTACAGTGAGGTAGAAACGAAAACGATGCCAGCCGCCGCGTCCTTGTTTTAATTCAAATCTTTAGAGAGCACGACAGCATCCAAGAATACAGTAAAGACAAAAACGTCCTCTTTTTTGATCAAAGAGGATCTTATTCTTTTAATAGAAGATAATTAACCAAGCTAATATATTTAGTGGAAGAAATTCTCATCTATCAAAAGGTGGATAAAAGTATTTAGTTTAACTATTTCAGTCCTTAACTAATTTGTGAATCTTTTTCTGGTTATCTTTATTACAAAGTCACAAGAAATTTACATAAATTGAAGATTATTTCTATATATCTCAATTTTAGGAGAATCTTCAAATACTTTTACTACGTTACAGCACTGTATAACTAACAGCAGTTTCAATCGAAATTCATAATTAACCAATTGTTAATGAATACACGAAATGAAACTGCATAGATATTAAACTTAAAGTACGTCTGTCGCTTTCGATTTTAAAATTTTATATACGATATTCAAGATTATTTTATCCACAAGAATTAATAGATTTATTGTTTTTACGTTTGATTGCAAAGCAACACCAGGATTATTAGCAATGGACCCAGGGTAGCTTTTCCGTTTAGGCACGATAGGCCTGTGCCTAGGGCGCAAAAAAATCAAGGGCGACAAAAAGAGAAAAAGTTATAATTACAACGATGGAAAATGATCAGCTTAGCAATTCGATGTTGCAATGCACTCAAAATATTAAAATGTAAATTCATTACAATGGTGTTATTAATGATTTTGCAATGATAAAATTCGAAGAAAACTTTTGTTATGCAAAGGCAATGGCAGTGAGTCAACAAAGAATAAGGATGTCTAAAAGTAAAAGATGGTAAAGCAATTATAACCATTTCTATATAGTTCTCATAACAATTAGAGAAGTTCATTAGTTATTTCTCTAAAGTAATAAATGATTAGATAGCTCTTGGAAGACAATTCATATCTATAACAAAACGAAATTCGTCGACAATACGATTTTAACAGAAAAAAAAAAAAGAACACATAACGCGTTTAAATCTGCGAAAAACCGTATATATTATGCAAAACTATCATATTTGATGTGAAATTCCCAGAAACTATAAACCATATCAGCAGTTATCAACCAAATTAAATAAAAAAGATCTTTTTTTTGTAGTGATTGCTTTAAAATGAATAACGGGAAAAAAGTACTTTTTAATGCAGTCGAACCTCTATATTGCGAACTTTTTCCTGGAACCTTGAACATTTTACGATTTTCTTCGTAAAATAACGTCTCTGTAGCGAAGTGCATTTTCTATATAACAAACTTTTTCTTTTGTGTTCTCTCTTTTTTTTATAGTATTTCTGAAAAAAATTCAAGTTATTCTCTCTTTAACACATTTTATGGTGATCGTAAATCTTGAACCGGTTTTACTAGATCCTAACTCACCGAGAGCAATAGAGTTCTGGACGTTTCATCCAAGAAGTGCAACCTTTAACCCCCATTGTCCGGTTCACTAGAAACATCTCCGATATCCCCTTTCATACTCAGTGGAGTTGTCCCGTGTGCCCGTGTTCTACTTTAAAATAATGTGTGTTTACTATTACTTGTATGCTTTAAATTAGAAAATGTTCTTAAAATTCATTACTTTTAATATAAAATTATTTGCTTACTATTGAAAATACAGTGTATTCTTCGACATTCTTTTTTCTTGTTTTCCTTGCAACTTTTCTTTCTTTTTTTTAGGTAAGATATATAAAATAAACATATATTAATTTTTTAAAAAGTGTGAATAATTACTTTTTTTAATATATAGTGTTTATGAATTTAAAATTTGTTTTGTGTGGTACATAAAGTATATTTAACGATGAACCTCTATATAACGAACTTTTTTCAGAGATTTAGCGAAATGTTAGATGCGATACATGAAGCAAATACAGAAGTACAAAAAATCGCCAGAAGGGGAAAAACCGAACTTGACGTCTGGGAGTATAATTCACACGTTCATTCCTTTAACATTTGGATTTATCACCAAAAAAGCAAAATTTGTGATTGTGCAAAGCATTTTTACGCACAATGAAAGATGATTGCAATAAGGGAAGAATGGGAGACAACAAAACCTTGCTTAAGGATATACTGCAGCATTACAAATAAAAACTAATTGAAAACCGAAGTGTTAACAGCATCTCACGTCACAAGAGTTGTCAACGGAATACTTTGTTCTTGGCAACTGTTGAGAGACGGGGCAGTGACAAGATCTCCGTTGTTGTTGTTTAGACGGGCTGCCAAGGCAGACGACTCCTTTAAAAAAAGGGAACCATTCATCCACCCTGACTAGAATCGGAGGCTGCACGTGGGTTTCACTTAGAAACAACACCAACTTTTTTCCTGGAAAATATTACCCAAGGCTCGGGCGAGACATACCTCAAAACGAAACATATAAAGTTTCAGCCTCACAAAAAATTAATAAACAAATGCTCTTAGACTTGTAATTTTTAGGGGGAATAATAAATTAATAAAATAGAAAAAAAAGTAGTTAATATTTAAGGGTTGTGTGGAAAGCTAAAATCATATTTTTTTGACAATTTGAGATTTTTACATTTTCAAATTGTATATATTTTAACCTTTCCAAAAATACCTTTTCTTAACCTTTAGGGTAATTAGAAGCCCTTAGAACCTACTTTTAAATAATCGTTGAAACTGGGCCACGCCCATTTGAATGACGAAAAATGTAAACAAAGTACTACGTTTTTGCTTAAAAGTTGAACGTCTGATATAAACCAAAATCTGTATCTTTTATTGTAAATTGAGGCTTTTATTTTTATATTTCCTAGCCGATTAGAAGTCTCACAGTATACATTAAAATCAATTTATCTCAAAATGTAAATTTTGATGTTCGTTGTACCTTTTCTGAGAAATTACTGTTCACAGGTATGTAAATTTTTTTATGATATATTTATAACGATGGCTAAAAGATACTGAAATGAAATTTCTGTAAAAAACTCAAAAATTTATTTTTTACAAATCTTTTATGTAAGAAATGGGTCAAATTTCGCAATTTTTGATAAAATATTTCATAATATATTAAAAAATTCAAAATTAGCTAAAAGGTACATATAACAGATTTTGAGAAAAGGTAAATTGAAAACAGCCAATTTAACATTGTCAATATATGTAGAGAAAGAGGTTTCCAACTCCTCTTAACAAAAAGTGAAAAATAATTTTAATAATATTGAAAGTCCTAATTATATATATATGGTGGTGTTCTATAATAATTGTTGTTTAAAAACATCAATCTTTTGATATGTGATCTTCCTTTCATGGAGGCTATTGTGAACTAATTTTTTGTTGCATTTATTTATATAACGACGTTTATTTTTTTATTTATCTACATAATTTTATTTCTTAATACAGAGAAATTAACCACGGCACGCCGGCTGGATAACGTGGTTGGTTCGTCGCTGGCCTTCTGCACCTTTGCGGGCTCGAACCCGGCCTGTCGGTGGATTTTCATGATGCACAAAATCGACAGTGACGATGTCGTATGATTATACGGTATGTAAAAGATCCCTAGAATGTCTGTTTAGCTTGGGTGCTCTCGGCAAAATCAAATCCTATAACAGGTTTGCATCGTCAGAGCTCAGGTGCCTCCCTCTAGTGAGGAAACTGGGCGTCAAAATTACCTCCTGCGATTGGTATCCGCCTATATGGTTACTCACTAGAAAAAGGTACCCGCTTCCGGGAATGTACTAGGTCTGCAATCGTAAAACACCAATCCGTAGTCCATTAGAAATAATAATAATTAAAAAAACATTACTTTATTTCTTAACACAGAGAAACGAATATATAAAGCAACTCTTTTTTAATAATTTTCAGTTCACTTCATTTCAATATATGGGGACACCTTTTTAAAATGCTTCAAATGTAATCTGAATGGAAAATATGTGGTTGAGATTAGTCAGGAAGTACACAATGACTACCAATGACTGGCCCCATAATTTGAATTGTGGTTAGTTGACGGGAATGTAAAAAAATGATTATTTTGAATTTTCAAGCTTTTTTATAGTATGACATTTGAAGAATTTAATATTTTGACGAGTTAATCTGTAGCCTTCTACATCATTATTCACAATGGTCTCTGACTGGAGCAGGACTTGAAAACAGAGTCCATCCATCGTGATTCTCGCAAATGTGGCTCTAACCTGTCTTGTCTCTAAATACCGCAGAAAAAAACAATCAGAAAGACACAGCTATTCCGATAATGCCTATTTCAATAAAATGATTGTTGATAGTTTATTCAAATCGAGAACATAGAAGCAAAGCACAGTTATTGACGACAAACGTCTATGGTCATTTTAAAGAAGTATCTTGGAACGAAGTTAGTATCTTTTTTTTTTAATAAAAAATTTCATTTATATGATTTATGAGATAAGCAATCTTTATTAGGAGAGGGTTAAAAAAAAGTTGGCAGGCGGAATAGTTTTTCGCAAAAAATGCAAAAAAACTAAAAATATGTATTTTTAAAAGTTTTTTTAATACTCGAATAATGAATATAGAACAATGATTATACATATCTATTCAATTTTTTTACCTTATACTAACTTATACTTAACATAAGAAATTACGAATACTTTAAAAATTTTGTGCACATTTCTAAAACATTTTTTTACACATGCAGTAAGCTTTTAAATGTTAAGTATTTTATACAGGCAAGAGCCATGATACCCTGATATTTTATCAACATGGGTGATACCTAAGCTGACTGTATTATAGAGAAATAACCTAGTACCTTTATAAAATTAATATGAGAATCCTTGTGTGCTTTATTTAATGTTTTATTATCACAAAAACAATCAATATATTTATAAAAAAGACATTCAAATAAAAATAATAAATTGAGATAATTATCAAGTACTAAATTATGCGTATATCTAGAATTGACATAACAAGAATAAAGTATTATAGATGATGCTCGAATTCATTTTTACAACCCAAATCTTCGTACTAGCAAAATATACAAATTTTTATGCCAAGTACGATAAGCAAATCAACATTGGCAAATTACAAGTGGCGTAACATACACCCCTCGCAACACCCGCATTGCGGAGTGGACCAGGTTTCCTAGGGGGCACAAAGCCTGAATGACGCCAAGTAGTTATTTCGGCTTGGGGCCCAAAACATAATTTTGTAGGGCGGGAGGTCTAATATTCTTCGTTACGCCAATGAACTGATCAATGCAGACACAACTGGCCGAAAATAAGATAACATGACTTCCGAGTTAGAAGGGTTGTCCCAGTGGCGTAACGTAGAGCATAAGGGCATCTGTGAAATCAGGTTTGGGGGCCCAAGTCGGATCTTACAAAGGGTACACTCTGGGGGTCAGTGAGGCTTTGGGTCCCTTAGAATTCTGCCCACCCCCGCCGCGAGACGGGGGTGTACGTTACTCCACTGGGTTGTCCAATGTGTGGCCAGCATCAGCAACATTTTCACAACACACACAACTTTATTCAACTGGAGAATCCAAATAAATGGCAAACTGGTGCTCCCCCTTCCTAACTTCTACGCTACACACCAGAGTGAAGATCCCCAACATATTTCACGTGCACCACTTACACGACGAAACTGAAGTGATGTCTGTTTCAAATTTTAATGAAAGCATAATCTAAAAAAAAAAAGAAATAGCGGCTAACTCATTTACTCACTCACTCATCACGATATCTCAAGAGCTATTAGACCTACAGATTTGAAATTTGCAAGCATGTTCCTTTCACGGAAATCCGCTAAGAAAGGGTTTCGCGAAAATCGAACCCCAAGGGCGGGTTGCGAGGTATTAAGGTGACTTAAAGATAAAATAAATATTCCCGTTTTTGAACTGATAGACTTATAGAGTTGAAACTTGGTAAGCATGCTTCTTTTGTTGAGTAAAGATCCGTTAAGAATGAGTTTTTCATAAAGCGCCTTCTTTGGAGGGGTTACTGTGGCGTATAGATTAAAAAAAATTCCGTTTTCGAGCTACTAGACCTACAGTAATGAAATTCGGTATACATTTTCCTTTGTTGGGCTGAAATCCCAAGAACGAGTCTTACAGAAATTGACTCTTAAAGATGGTTACAAGGCATATTGATAAACAAAAATTCCAGTTTTGAACAATTAAACTTAGATTTAAGGTTTTACAAACAGGTCTTCTTTGTTGAGAAGAGATCCACTAAAAAGAGTTTCAGGAAGATCCACTTTGGGGACAGTAAAATATAAATTCTACGTCAATTTTAGAAAGTCACGTCTTTTTAAATCAAAAGGAGAACATTATAAGAATGGTTTTCAATAAAATCAAACACTTCATGCTAGGACATAGATATCAATATTTCATAAACAGTTTATATTAAATTAATACTTTCAAGACCATAAGGGTATGGAACTGGCGACGAGGAGAAATGTTCTGGAGAAGGCCAAGGCCCACCCCAGGCTCTGTAGCCAACGATGATGATGATATATTCATACAGCATAACGAAATAACCAGCAAAGCGGGAGGGTATACAGAAAAATATAACGGTTCTTTGAAAATAAAATGTGATTGTGAAAAAGATATTGCTTGCACATAAATACCCGATTGAGTTACCATATTAATGATAAGATTATTTAACATAAACAGAAACAAAGATACACAAAGGAGAGAGAAATTTAAACTCTGGATTACATAGAAAAATACGATGTTTTTAACCGTGATGAGATGTGGCTTATAGATGAACTAGCTGGTATACCCGTTCTTCACACGGGTGAACTGAAAAATTAAACAATATAGATTGAAGGATAAAGAAATTTTTATTTAGTTAATTTTACGTGAATTGCAAATTATAAACAAAAGAGGCTTTCTGAATATCTCAGCTGAACAAAAAAAGAAAGAAAAAAACACGTTTGTTTAATTTTAAGCCTGTAAATCTAATTAATAGCTGATAAAAAAGATTTTTTTTTAATTTATAACTCCCCGTAACTCTCTTGAGGGTCGATTTTTGAAAATACCTTCTTAAGCTAATCTCTGCACGGCAAAAGTAACACAATGATACAAATTTTATGTAATGAACGCTTAAAGTAGTGTAAATAATTTATATCTGAAAGTGTAATTCGTCAACATTACTTTCTGTCGTATTTATTTTATGTTAAAATTGTAATATTCGCAAGCAACGCCGTTTCTTAAATTATTATGGCGATTCAATGAAAAACATAGCAAAATTTTGGAGACAGAGTCAAGTTGGCAACTGTCTAGTTACTTTCATAGCTCGAGCTTTATTACAGCTTTGGAAAAGATTAGACTTAAGCTTTCGCGATATAACTCTTAGTAGGTACTTTTTCTACACTTCCAAAAATACAGTGGCCGCGGTAGCCGAGTGGTCAAAGTATCGATCGGATCATGGCTGGCCTCGTCACGAGTTTGAGCCCAGTACCACTGAAGACCCGCCGTGTAGGGGAGCGATGCACGTTAACCCTTTATCTACCGCATTATGATTTACTGCAGTTTTAACATGCAGTATTTTTTTTGAATCACTACATTGAAAATTAAGGGATATACATAAACAAAATACTCAACATTGGTATATTTAATCCGTTAGAGCCAATTAATTAATTAAAGATATTCCTCTGTAAAATTAATTATATACACTGTTCACTTAAAATAAATAGTCAGATCGTTTTCTAAGGTCTTCATTCACATACGAAAAGAAGACACTTAAATTTTGACATTAATTATTTTTTCGGGACAAAAATGATAATCTTTGCAATCCGCTGAAAACGCAATTTCTGCTAAAATACTCATCATAGAGCCCGTGCTGCCATATATCTTGGAAGAGTCAATTTCAAAGAATATTCCTGCCAAGTATTGTAGTGTATTGGTGTAGTGTGGTAGTTAGGAGAGGGGTTGCCAGCTCAGGGGTCATCCACGTCACTTGACCATGGTTCAAAATTAGGTGGCCGTCGCCAAAAGCCTTCGTGTAGCTGAACAGTGCCACGTTAATACTCACTCACCCGCTCACTCCAAAAAATACAATACAGTAGTTATTATTATTTTTATACTTAAAAAATGCAATATTTGCCTATTCAATTAAAACTACATCGTTGTTCCCTGTTCCCCTCCCCTTCACAGATAAGATATAGCTTCAAATTTCGATGTATGACTTATAGAAAATGATGTTGCGTTAGTTCAAAAAAAATATCAATGTGAAGCAATAAAAAGAAAACAATTCTGATGCTAAGAGTAAAACAAAAACGTTCATCATTTTTTTAGCAATAGTTAGTTTCTAAGAAACTAAAACTATAAAATAAATTTCAGATTTTCATGAATCAATCATTTCATATAGTTAGCTTAAAAATGTCTCTAAATTGTATTTTGATTCAAAATAATAAACTATGTACTTTTTAATTAACAAATAATTAATTTAGTCATGAAATAATAGAAATAATCCTTTTAAAAAACATTTATGTATTAAATTTACAGATAGCTATTGAAACAATTGCTTTTTTAATGCTTGAATAAATATATATATATATATATATATATATATATATATATATATGAGTAAGTTATAAAAAACAGTATGGGGGAAAGCCTAGATATATATTTACATGTACTGAAAAAAACATTTAAATAGAAAAAAAACTATCTGATAAAAACATTTTGATATTTTATTTTAATTTCATAGCTTTTCATTCCACTGTGTTTAGTAAATTATTTAAACACGCATCGGACGAAAAAAAGTATATTATACAAAACTAACATATTCATTATTTTATTTACGGAATAAATTAAAAGCGAGCGCGCACTGAGGCGTGGCGTAAACAAAACAAAAGGGAAGGCTTTGCTTCACACAAAAAAGATAGATATATGCTGTCACGAGCTTTTTTTTGCAGATGGCAAATTTTTTTCCTACTTTCTTGACAATTATCCTTATAGTTTGGAAACTTAACAAAATATCTTTAAAAATTATAGCCGATGTGTTATTCTGAGATATAAGCTATATTATTGTAAAATTTCATTAAAATCCATTCAGTTGTTTTTCCGTGAAAGAATAACAAACATCCACACAAACTTTCACGTTTATAATATTAGTAAGGATGTATCAAGCACAATTCAAACTTTAACCACAAAAAATATTCAAAGTTGATCCCTTTTTTTTATTTCCGCAATTGAAAACAAAAGAGGGTCAGTCAGAGGTCTTCAACTAAGTAAGCACTTTCTTAGAACTTCCTTAAGGTCTAGAGCGGTTGTAATGACATCTGGCGAAAAACAACAGTCTTTCCCGCTCCACTGTTTAACCATTAAGGACTGGAACCCTGCCAACTGATGACGGAGAGAACTCGTTATCAATTTTCCCATTACAATGTTACCGCTGCAGCAGTAACTCCTCGATTAATTTTAATGGAATAACATTTTTATCGCGTGTACTGCAAGCTCCATCTATGATCACTTTTAGGAAGTATCTTGGAACGTTGTTGTTTTTTCAATTAAAAATTTTAAATAATTTAGTTTACGTGATGTATATTAGGTGAAAGGCAAACTTCTTAGCTGTAGGGTAAGGAAAAAAATAATAAGAGGAATAGTTTTTTAATTTCAAAACGCAATGAAAACTAAAAAATAGCATTCGTTGTAAAAATTTTGAATACTATTGTGATTAACAGAACTGTAATTACATTGTACATGTTGTTGTTACACATGACTTTATTATAATGATCAATCCAAACATATTAAAATAAGCTTAAGCATTACAAAAGAACAATGATAAATAATGAAAAAGAACAAACATTTACAGAACGAGAACAAATTGACATGAAAACATAAGTAAAAAGTTTAAAATTTGAACAACAAGAATAGGAACATAAGAGATGCAGTCATTATGAGGAGATCATGAAAGTTCTGGCATTCCACTATAGTTTGCTTATCTCACGACGTTTTTGAGACTCTTTATCTAGTTCTAGGAATATAAGATACTGTGCATTCATGATGCCCGAATTACAAATTCGGTATTTACTAGATGGAGAGATGCCTATTTTATTAGGCAGGCCATGAAATCATGACCTGTTTGCAGTTTGAAGTTTGCAACAGCCTCTTAAGGGGCTTTTGACAAAACTTTTTCCAATTGTCTTGAATGATAGCCCTAGGATTTGTCTGCTGATTTTGCTGCCTGATCAGATATTACATATATATATGAATCTTGAAATAATTATCTCAATATCTTGAAATTTGGCAGGATAAGATGAGTAGAGATACACAAAAAACCTGTTTTTCGAAAAACAACTCCCAAAGAGGGTTGTGGGCAGTGGCGTAACGTACAGCCCGCGATGCAAGTGCCTACCCTTTGTAAAATTCAACGTGGGGGCCCAAAACCTGACTTTGCAGGGGGCCCAAATGTTCTCCGTTACGCCACTGGTTGTGGGGGCGAAAAAGACAGAAATTTCCGTTTATAGCTATTGACCTACAGATTTGAAATATGGTAAACATGTTTCTTTTGTTAAATAGAGATAAGTTAAGAATAGGTTTTGCGGAAATCGACTCTCATGGAGATTTACAAGGGCGTTATATAAAAATATATTTGAACTTTTCAACTATTAGACTTACAACCTAGGAATTTGACAAGCATGTTTCGATAATGAGTAGAGATCGGCTAAAAGTGGTGTTGGAGAAATTCCACTACAAGGGAGAGTGTCTACTGGGGCATAAGGGATAAATATACTTCTATTTTAGAAATTCAAGTCCTCTATTCTTGAAATTCAAGAACCGTTGTTTTTTTAAAAAAATTAAAGAGGCGAAAGCTATATGAATATTTTTTTAATGCAATCGAAGGCTTAATGGTAAGACTTAGAAAACAATAACCTAAAAAGAATGTATAGTCTTACAGCGCCATTAGATACCCTGCGAATCGTGCAGGTAACGACTAGTGTGCACATTTAAATTTTTTAAACTTGAATATTTAAGTTAATAATTAAGAAATATTTACGCATATTCATAAATAGAGTTTTTTAACACATACACAAAATTCTAAATCAGTTTCTATTTCCCCAAATATGCATTACATATGTAAAAAATTTCCGAATGTTTGTAGAAATTTTCGTATACACAATAAACGAAACACTGACATCGAAAATCTCAACACAAATACGTAAAAAACTGCCGTGGAGAGGATATAATTCTTTGTGGGCCGTAATTTGTCCATTATTGGCCCACGTCAACACTTTATTCCTTACCAGGGGCGGTTCTCGGGCGACCGGGGCGGCAAATTTTGAGGGCGAATTAAGGAGTATTAGTTAGGATCGAATTTGAAAAAAAGAACATATAAAGGGTGTTTTTTTTAGAACTTTAAATTGCAATAAAACAACGATGTATTATTCGATTGACATGAATTTTTTTTTATTCGAAAGATAATCTTATGGCATTACATTTTAAATACGATTTCTGGCATAGGACTGCCACGGCGGGCTCGGATGTAGTCCAATCTGGACGTCCAATTTTCGATGACTTTTTCCAACATTTGTGGCCGTATATCGGCAATAACACGCCGAATGTTGTCTTCCAAATGGTCAAGCGTTTGTGGCTTATCCTGGAGACCAATTCACAGGTCCAAAACGTGAAATTAGGCGGTCACCAAACGTGTCTTCAATAAATCGATTGTGTCACGAGCTGTGTGACATGTTGCGCCGTCTTGTTGGAACCAAAGCTCCAGGACATCATGATTGTTCAATTCAGGAATGAAAAAGTTAGTAATCATGGCTCTATACCGATCACCGTTGACTGTAACGTTGCGGCCTTCATCGTTTTTGAAGAAGGATTCCAACAGCCCATAAAGCGCACCAAACAGTCAGTTTTTCTGGATGTAACGGTGTTTCGACATACACTTGTGGATTAGCTTCACTCCAAATGCGGCAGTTTTGTTTGTTTACGTAGCCATTCAACCAGAAGTGCGCTTCATCGCTAAACAAAATTCGCTTATGAAAATCGACCATTATTTTCGAAATAAAATTGCACAATTTGAAAGCGTTGTTCAGGCGTGAGTCTATTTGTGATGAATTGCCAAACCAAACTGAGAATAAATCACTTGACAGCTGTTAAATCGGTCGCCATCTTGGAAAGTAATGCCAACTTAAACTTCTATACCTGGAAAAAAAAACACTCTGTATTTGTTTTGTTGTTACAGAAAATTTGATTATATTTTCTGAAATATTATTGGGTGTGAATTTGGTGTTCTTTTAATGTATTTTATTTCCTTATTTTGCACTTTGTATATTTAATGTCATTTTTCTTTCATGTTGAAACTTGACAAGGTTCGAGGCAGGAATATATTTTAAATAATGAAATTTGATATTTTTCACATCTTTTACAAGTATCCTCCTTCTCCCCATCCTTGAGTGGGGTCACAATGGACATTTCTTTCACCCAAACAATGTTTGGTGTCAGTGTCTAAAAGAGAACAATGATAGTAAGTTTTTAAAGGAGAGCCACAGATGATGTTTTGTTTTAGTTTTGGGTGTAGTTACTATATGTTAAAATAAGCACTTGTGATTCCCCCCATCAGATAACTCTTTTTTCGAAGAAATTGGCCAGCTGGAATGGGCAATTCCTTCTCTTATATTTAACTCGTTTGAAATAACAACAAATAATTATTCCTTAATTTTGAATTTTTTTGTATTTTGTATATATTAGACTTAAAATTATATATAGTTATGCTGCTTTTTTTTTCGTTATTCAAGTTTTATAAGAGTGTATCTATGTGAAAAAATTTTCTTTATAAATTATGATTTTTTGCTTTGGAGAGAGGGTTGGCAAAATTGCTAGAGCCGGCACTTACGTATTGTTACGAATTTTGTGTAAATAGTGTACATAATTTGTATTTAAGTGTTTAATGCATTTATATTACTCTATGTTATATTTATTTCATGTTAAAATTGTACTATTCACAAGCAATGCCGCCCCTTACGTTATAATGGCGATTCAATGAGAACTTGGCGAAATCTTGGTGGTAGAGTCAAGTTGGCATCATTTTTGGCGACTTTGGTGACCATGTTGGCAAGTTGGGAACCCTCTGGAATCTTCTAGAAAGTAGTAGATCTCTCCACTAATGTCACGAGCGGTTATATTTCTGGAAGTTTCTGTCGCGCCTATAAAAAGATGCTCGCCGGTACGGCGATCAATCTTGATTAAGCCAGCGAAAAGTGAGGATTGTTTTGACTAGCGATTAGCTCGGCTGGGCTTGTGAGTAATCTTTACGTACGTGTATTTTTAAACACTGGTGATTGTGTTTGATTGCTGTTGAAGGTGTGAAGACCTTCGGATATTTACCCTGTGGATATTGCTGTTGAATCCTGTATTTAAAGGATTGGATTTTCGATAATAAATTCACATCGCTCTTAAAGAACTGTTTATTTTCTCAGTGACTGTTTTGCATAAAATCCACGAACCCGGATCTACGTAACAGTATTATTCCTTACACACTTACATTAATAAATTTACATAAAACTCAAAATTAAACATCAAATTCCACGGGATATTTTAAAAACTACAGTTTAGCTTTCCAATGGTGGCAATGTTATTTACAATATGAGTGAGTCCTCTCAACGGTGAGTCTTTAGTGGCATCAGGACTCAAACGCGCGACTCGAGAACGTCACACACAAGTTCGTGACTATGACCACTAGTCACTCGTGACTATGACTACTGCGGCTACATTTAAAATATGTGTGTATTAAAACTGCATGAAAATTATTCTTAATTAGGGATCTTCAGCTACAGAAAATTCATGGAGGCATGAATTTTTGTCAAATTATTAACCCAGAATGTAGTTATTACAGCACGAAACTATGATAATAGTATTTATTTGCAATAATGAGTAATTTTATCACTTTTTTACACGCGTGTGTTGCGATTTAGTTCACTACAATCAATTGTAAATTTTTAAATCCAGTTACAACATATATTTTAAAAGGCATTTAGCTATAGTAAAAGAAGCCAAGAAAAAAATATAAAGTAACAAATATTAACTTTCAGTAAATTCAAAAAATAATTTTAAATTGTGAAAATCTAATTTCGAACACGATACGCACTCATTTGCAGTTACAAGTATTACATCAAAATCATTATAGAAACCAAAACAAAAAACTATTTAGACCAAGATCAATACAAAAATAAAATATTCCGTGAAAAATGATAAAATACAATGTGACTGCTAAAATTCAACACTTCTCAATTTTTTTTTTAGATTCTTAAGGCTCCCGTTGCCGGCCATTTTAATTTTGCGAACATAATATAAATTATGGGCATTGTTTACTTTAGTGTACTTTGTTGAAAAGCATTAAAATGTGGCCAAACAAACAAAAATTAGTGTGAAGCTTCCTATGAAATTAAATATTTTCATTCATTTTTGAAAAAATATTTCAAACATTTTCAAATATCTGAACATCCACAAATGAATATTCAAAAGAAAAATATTTTCACAAAAATCAAACAATATACATATAATTTCATGGAGACATACATCTTTTTTTTTAAAAAATTATGCTATTTCAGATAGACATCATTGTATTCAAATAAACGTACAAGTCTAGATTTGTGGAGGAAAGCAGAAGTTTCATAGAACTAATATTATGCCACGCATTCAAAATGCCTGGTAGAAGGAAGACTCTCTAGATATGTTCCTGAATATTAAAATCGTCTGAACTAGCGATTTTTGAACTTTCGATCGCAGCGGCCCTATTTTATGTATCAGCCTGGCATCGCGGACCCCTAAAGATTTTGAGCACCCCTCTCTGACTCCCAAGACAAGGTTGAGAGATAAATACTACCACTACCGTAAAAATTAAAAATAAAAGCAAATTAAAGAAAGAAAGAAAATATAAGTGCCCGTACGCTGTACGGGCAAACCAGTTGCGGCCAACTTCCAGTAGCCCGTACGTTGTACGGAAACTGGAACCATTGAACCTCAAATTTATACTTCTATCCGTAAAAAATATGATAAATAAATATGTTAAAACATGATTATTTATTTCAAAATGGGATTAAAATGAGACATATTAACCACTTTCCTTGTGTTTCTTTTTTGAAAGCATCAATATTTTCTTCTGAGTCTCAACCGACATTAAACTGCAACATTAGCATATCTGGTCCTGAGTGGGCCCTGTATCAAGTTTCATTAGGGCCCCTTTTTGGAAATGGGATCTTCATTAATAAAACTATTGATAACATTTTACGATTTTGTACAGTTTGGGCCCCTGTAGATTGGGGCCTCCGTATCATTTATACGACTGATACCGTGGAAGCTAAGCCCCTGAATTGCAACCAAGAATGACAAAATTATACATATCTATCGAAAAATCAGAATATTCCTTAAAAGATAACCCTTATTTGCAAATATTCGTAAATCTGTAAATATATTGTACTCAAGAAAAAGAATCAGGAAAACAAAAGTCAAGAAGTTCCTTAAAAAAAGAAGCAAATACGTAGGGAAAATAATTGATGATGAAAACGAAAAAGAGAAAGATTTGAGAGGAAAAGTTAAAAACTTTGAGAAAGGTTGTGAAAAAAATATAACACTTCCTCCTTCAGAGTTAAAAGGCTTTAACTTAAAACCGCTATCCAAATAATAGGTAACTCGTTTTCTATCACATGACAGAATACCAAACCAATGACATAACACTGAATATCACGCTTTGCATTCACAGTTAACAAAAAGAAAATAACAATCATTCTTCCGTTCTCGGTTCCGCTGTTAACAGACCGTAAATATATATTTATAAATTTGAATGAGATTGTACGTGTTCTTTATAGAGGTCAAATAACTAAGAGTAGAGAGTAATCATGAAATTTTGTGAACAAATATTCTCTAAAATCTGGATTCGAATTATCTGAGATCACACACACGAAATGATTACCTTTGATAATCTTGAAGTAACTTTAATATTAACACAAAATATTGTTTAAAGATGGATCATAAAAGTTCATTGGAGTTGAAAATGTCTCAATCAAATCTTTATTCAATAACAAATTGCTAAAGCTTTAGAAACTGCCTAAAACAGCATTTCTCAAACTGAGTGGCGTGCCCCCTAGAGGGACATGATAGCCCAACGTGGGGGGCGCGAGCATATCGAAAAGTCGAAAACAAAAGTTTTAAAAATGTTAATGTACCGAAAGAGGAAGCAAAACAAAATACCTTCTGACATGACATAAAATACACATTTACACTGATATAATATACTTTTAAATATATTAGTACAGCACAAGGTATTTGATTATTAATTTAACAGTACTAAGTTAAAAAAAGGTTGAATAATTACCCGCGCCCCCACCCCATGGGCTTGTCACATATAAAATTTTACAAAATATTTAATACTTATCCTGATAATTTGTTAGTTTATAATTAAAGTCGTATATATTGTAGTTTTATGTCAAAGTACATTATTGAATTCAATACATTGATATTGCATGGAAGGAGCGACGATGGAAATAATGACTGAAAATTGTGTCGCAAATATTGCAAGTTTGAGAAGCACTGGACTAGAAGGATTGTATTCTCTAATTTCTGTTAGTAATTAGTTTCTAGAAAAACGTTCAGGAAATGATAAGAATGAAATTTTGCTGAAAAACTTTTCGCGCTGAAAAACAGGCTTGTTAACAGCAATTAGTTTTGTTGAAATAGATGATTTTGATTAAAAACTGTATTTAAGAGAATTCATTCTAAGCCTATGTTTAGCTTCGGCTTTTAAATACACAATTTTGGACTTTCTTTATACTCTACTATCACTAAAGGAAAAATTTAATACTAGGATTTCATTAATATATATTCACTCTCTTTTCCACATTTATGGATAATTCATTCAAAAAATTAATAATAATATTTATTTTACAAATGCTACACACTACACAGCACCTATGCCACTAGTGCATGTGTTCTCCATTATTTTTCGACAACAAAATTAAGACTAATTATATATAGTGCAGGTTACTCGACCAAATGTTCAGCGGTCATACGCTGACCAGAGTACAGTCCGGTGAGTCGGCGATACGATTTCTGTAGGGATGAAATCTCAGTCATGCCATGTCAAAAGTCTAAAATGAGTTACAGCAGTTTTTCTAGGGGCCTCAGGAACCTAGGACGGATTATCGTTCAAGATTGCATAGTTCTTGATAATAATATAAATGTATATGAATCAAAAATGTTACATAAAAATCACTTTACCAGACCTTCCTTCAAATAAAAGGTGAAATTCAAATTGAAAGTTAAAATTCCATTTGGGCATATTTTTTAACGTGTTTTAATTTCAACAAGCGCGATATGGGTATTTTTTTCTCTACGTCCTTGTTGATCAGTTCCTGACTCACAAAATAAATTCCGATAAAAACGCATCTAGAAATACTTCTACATCGGTGATGGCAGCGTAATCCACATAAATCACTATCTGATGTTGTGCAGTTTTAGTAATATACTTTTGTCAGTTTTTGTGGATGTTGCCTTGTTAGCTATCCCAGATTAATTCTAACAATTGATCTCAGCGAAAGTAATATATTAACCTCACATTTTGATAATAAATGCGAGAAAGAAATATGAATTAATAATTTAAAATCAGTGGTTCTTAAGCTTTCGTTTGCCGCAGCCTCCCTTAATGCATCAGCCTGACATAGAGGAGCCCCAATATTTTGAGCACCCTTCCCTGGCTCCCAACTCATGGTTGAGTAGTAAGACTGCCTCTGCTTCTTATACAGATTTTTAGCACTTTTTTTCCCCTCTTATCTTTTGCATATGTGTTTCTACAATATTTTTTGTAAATATCACGTTGTAGGAATAGCTATGTAGTTGCAAGCATTAAACACACTGAATTAATATTCTTGATCAAAATACATGTTGTAACACTTTTTTCATGGGGGAAAATTTAGTGATGTAGTCTAAGATGATAGATACACCTTTCAATTTTTTACAAGGCCTTTTAGAGTCTATAAAAGAAGGAAATTTTAGCATTAAATGAGAGACCTTCGCGCAACCACCCCCCCACCCCCATGGATTACAATTTAAGAAGCGCTGATTTAAATGATGCTATACAGTTGAAACTAAGTCCAGGGAGTTTGAATATCACATTATATCCCGAAACTCAATCTTATAAGCAATCAGTATTCTCTTAAAACGTGCAACAATTGTTAAACATATAAATTTCGCACGGGTATCTGTAATTTTAAATTTCATTTTCACTGATGTTGCAACAAAAGATTATTATTTTTTAAAAACCGATAAATCCAAGAGCTCAACTAAAAAGATCTAAGGATTGTAACCAATTTATACTGATTAATTTTACCAGGCTATGTCACGGATTGATAAGGTATATTGAAGTTTTTCAAAGAAACCAAACATAAAAGTCATGCATACCATAAATACATGATGTATCATAAATTCTTATTCACAGATTACGTACATGACATAAATAAAAACATTGATTTCGGCTCTAAAATCATGTGTTTTAGCTAATAAAAATAAATAATTGTAAGTAAAAAATGGTACACTTAACCTGAAACGATATTGATTACAGAGACAATGGTAGTCAGAAATCGACAATTATCGGTTTTACTTATAAATTACAGGTTTATACAAACTTCATTTTATTTCATTACAATTAGAAAACTGAGTAAAACAGAACATTTTAACTAAGGTTTGTGATGATATCAGAGAATTCGGCAAAAAATATATATATATTTGTAAAAGAATGTTAATGCCATTACATCTCAACGCGAATATTTATTTATATTACTCTGAACAAGTTTCTGTGAAAAAAGAATTTCTTCACATGTGCCACAAATTTTATAAAACAGCTAAACTTAAGTTCTAACACAGTTAAAACTAAGACTATCTCCACAAAAAGGTATAAAATTATCGTATATAAAACGTTAAGAATCTGAACACTGGTTCGTACTTACCAGTGCTTAAGCCCAGGATAATGCTTTCATAATGCCTTCGCTTTGTCACTTTTACCTTCTCTGAAACAACAGGCAACCGAGGTTTCCTGAAGTTATCAGAGGTATCTGTCTCTCTCCGGAGTGTTTATTCTCAAGAGATAACTGAGTGCGCCTATCGCCAACATTTTTTTTATGCGGGTACGCGTGCTTGAGAAAAAGATTTATGACTGTTGGTGGTCCTTATCAAATCATCGCCGAGATGATGATTATAAACATCGGAATCTTAAGGGGTGTTGGAAAGCTAAAGTCTTATTTTTTTGATAATTTGAGATTTTTACATTTTCAAATTGTATAGATTTTAACCTTTCTAAAAATACCTTACTTGAACCTCTAGGGTATTTAGAAGCCCTTAAAACGTATTTTTAAATAATCGTTGAATTTGGGCCACGCCCATTTTAATGGTGAAAACTGAAATCAAATTACTTTGTTTTTGCTTAAAAGTGTAACGACTGTTATGAACCAAAACATGTATCTTTTATTTTAAATTGAGACTGTTATTTTTTTATTTCCCAGCCGATTAGAAATCTCACTGTATACTTTAAAATCAATTTATCTCAAAATGTAAATTTTAATGTGCGATGTACCTTTTCTGAGAAACTACTGTTCACAGGCACGTAAATTTTTTATGAATTATTTATAATGATGTCTAATGTATACTAAAATGAGCTTTTTTTAAAACACTCAAAAATTTAATTTTTACAAATTTTTTAAGTAAAAAATGGGTCAAATTTCGCAATGTTTGATAAAATATTTCATAATTTCTTAAAAAATTCAAAATTAGCTAAAAGCTCATTTTAGTATAATAAGAGGGATGTACTTTAATAGTATGAAAAATTTCAAGCATGTACATAAAACAGATTTTGAGAAAAGGTACATCGAAAACAGCCAATTTAACATTGTCAGTATAGAGAGAGAGAGGTTTCCAACACCCCTTAACGAAGTGATTCGTTTAATTACCTTGAGTAAAAGGCTGAGTGTTTTGTCGATGCTTTCAAATGTACCATAATTTTTTTCGAAATTTTGTATAACCTAGTCAAATTCATGAAGTGCCTTGTATCATTCATATGGTATCGGAAAACTATGATCTTAGTAAATTCAAAAATGAAATCGTGTATTTAAATATAAAAAAATGTCCAAAACCATTTAATTTTACTTATTATAAATGAATATTTATATTTCATTCTCAAACATTCGTTCATTAAACCAGTGTTTCTCAAACTGTGGGGCGCGCCCCCCTGGGGGGGCGCGGTAACCCTGCGAGGGGGCGCGAGCATATTGAAAATAAAAGGTTTAAAAAATAATTTTTTGGAATGAAGTAAAACAAGATGCTTTCTGACATAATAAAAAATACACATTTACACTGATATAATTTATTTTTATCATCAGGTGATTATCAAAAATAAAAGATTCCACTTCAAACGCTCATTAGCCATCTTTGATACTATAACCAAAAAAAAATATTTTGTTTGCTTTGCGGTCAATATGAGAACGATGAGAGATTTTTTTTTACGTTTCTTTTAACGATATTAAACGATGAGAGATTTTTTATTACGTTTCTTTTAACCTAAAATATTACTTTAGCTGACCTTCGAACTTATGTATGATTATATCCGTCTTTTTTTTTTTTTTTTTTATGGAAGTTGTAAATATATATATAATATATTTCTGTTTCATCTTTTTCCATGTGAAAGAGTTTTATGATATATGGATAAGCATGAGTATTCTGAAACATATAATGCATAATGAAAAACGTTTTACACAATTATTTTTTAGAACATTCTACACTTTCCCCATGAGCAATTTTGTAGATTTGATTGCTGTGTTGTACGACTTATTATGGTTTATAAATATAAATAAGTAGAATATTAAAAAAATGGGCATCTGTGATCCCTATTAAAGGAAGTTGAAACTGATCAAGCAATTGAAGAACCTACTCGACCTACTGAAATCATGCATATTAATCAAGATAGCGAAAGTAAATATCAGAAAAGCGTGAGACATGAAACGTTTGAGTTGATTTGAGTTTAGCTCGAAAATAACGTTCCTGTGTTGTTAGCGAAAGGTTTCTGTGATTTATGTCCTTTATTAAGGGCACGCACATTTGGAACATTTTCTTTAGTTTTATTGGATTTTTCTCAAATTTTCTAAGAAAAATTGAAAAGTCCTTGAAAGTAGGTAAGTATATTTTCTCTTAATAAAGTTACTCACTGGAATTGTGATTGTTATAGTGTATAGTAAAATTAACTATAAAATAAATTATAGTTTTAAAACAAACTAAAAAACACGCTTTTATAGTGAATCGAACTAAAAGCAAATAAAAATATTGCTTAAAATTAAGATATACAAAATTTAATACTTATCTTGTTAATTTGTACGGTTTATAATTATGATCGTATTGTAGCTTTAGCGTCAAAGTGCATTATTATTGCATTCAGTACATTATTAATGTATAAGGGGCGCGATAAAAATTGTGATTGAAAAGGGGGGCGCCAGTAGTGAAAGTTTGAGAACCACTGCATTAAACTATAAAAAAAAGGATTTGACAATGGATGTCAATGAATACTGATAAGTGTATATATCTATATATATACATATATATAAATGTGACCTCGCCTCACTCCAAAACCGTTCAACCGATCGCTATGAAAATAGGCATGCATATGTATTTTTTGTGGAGAAGGTTTTTGTGCTATCCTCTTTATAGCAGCTTCTCACCAGCATATCAACTTCTGCACCATTCAACTAATCGCCAAGTTGCCAACTTGGTTCTATTGAATCGTCATTATAATGTAAGGAACGGCCTTGCTAGCGAATATTACAAATTTAACATAAAATAAATATAAGAGAAAGTAATATTAACGTATTACATATCCAGATATAAATTATTTACACTATTTTAAGCGTTCAGTACACAAAATTTGCAACAATGTGTTACTTTTGCTGAGCAGAGATCAGCTTAGGAAGGTGTTTTCAAAAATCGACTCACAAGAGAATAACGGGGCGTTATAAAAAAAAATCCTTTTTTTAGCTATTAGACCTAGAAACTTAAAATTTAACAAATATGATTTTTTTTGTTTAGCTGCGATATGAGCCTTTCCTTTTTTTTTTTATTAATTTGCAATTCACATAAAGCTAGCTCATTAAAAGCTTCTTTATCCTTCAATCTGTATTGTTCAAATTTTTAATTCACCCGTGTGTAGAACGGGTATACCAGCTAATATATAAAAAAAGAGAGAGATTCCATGGTTTTTCATGTATTTTCAAATGTAAAGTATTCATCTTATACTCAAAACAAAACTACAACATACAGTGAAATACGTTTAACGCGAAAACGCTTAAGATAAAATATGGGTTAACACGAAATAGTACAACGGTTCCAAGCATTTTTTTTTTCTCTTAACACTAAATTAAAATCGTTTAACACGAAAACATTTCCCTTCCAGGAATGAATAAAATATGGAAAACACCAGCCGGATTGGACTGTCTTATTGTATTATCGAAAGAATTCATTGCAGTAAATGATGATATGTGTGTACGGCCCCAATTATGGAAGACAAAGACATTTCGGAGTTTGTTCGAAGCTCAGAAAATATCACTGATGCAGATTCTGACGAAGGAAATGAAATGAATAACACAGCTCCCGTGTTCCTACATCATCCGAAACGAGGAATGTCACGAAAAGTATGCGCAGTTATTTAGACGCTCATTCCAAAGGTGAAATGAATAACAAAAAGAATGGCATCGAAAATTTTGTTGACAATTTGATGGTAAAAAACACAATTCAAAGAAAAATATCAGATTGTTTTCCAAAAAGTCAATAAATGTTTTGTTTTTCAAAAAATTTGAAAATTTTGTATTAAATTTCTTTAGTTCAAGAAAGTTTTGTTTCATTGATATAAATAAATTGATTTTCTATGTTAATAAGATGAACTCTAATAAATTTTTAGTTTTGTTAAATATGAGTTTTTCTTTTTGTAATATTCTTTAACTCGAAATTTTTATAACACGGAAAAAGTCACTTCAGTTTCGTGTAAAGCGATTTTCACTGTACATGCCAGATAAAATCTCATCTCATATTTAGCCAAAAAATGGCTTTCATCACCGTTGAAAATTCAGCATCCACCTCTACAGCAATAATGTTTCATCTAACATCAACAACGGATTGCATATAACTTCAGAGTCATTTCCCTTAGTTTTATATTTCTTGCGAAAGCAATTCAGAAATTTAGTGCTTTATCAATTACAGAGTTACTTAATAATTTCACAAAATAATAACAACAAACACAAAACAAACATACTTACTCCAGAAGAGATTAATTTCAAAATAAAATTCGTAGTAATAAGTGACTAAAATATATCAATCACATTATTCCATCTTGCACCATAACAGAAACGCTGCGTTTCATAAAGAAATGGCTATTGAAATAAATGGCGGAGTGCGTATTGTCTGTTAACGCACGTGACACCTAGGTGGGGGAGTAACAGTCAGTCCTTGACTTATACCCAAAGAAAGAACTTTTCTATGAGATCAAGAAACAAAGTGGGTAGCACTAATACCATCATCACGCCCTATTCCAAAGACTTAAGAAGAGCGCGGCTGATGTTTTAATACAGGGGAATCGATGAAAAATTTCGGATAGCAAAAATCCAAGTAAACTATTTTAGTTCCAAGAGTGAAAGAATGTATCCAGTATTTAAAATGTTAGGCATTTGCTAAATATATTCTCTGAATTAGCGTTTCTTAAACTGTGATCCGCCAACTCTCGGAGTGTCTGTAGCGCCTTTCTAGAGGGTCCGCAAAGGACTTTCATCTTATGTTAAGATTTTCCTTTTTACAGATTCTGAAAAACCTTGTGGAAAATTTGAAGGATGTGTCATCCTCGACTAGATCACTAAATTGTCCCCAATAAAAATATTTACCAGAACATGTATTTCAAACAAGAATATTAAGTAAGTTTTATTTAATGTTTGCAATTACATAGCCGTTACTAAAACGTAATATTTTCAAAAAAATATATAATAGAAACCAGGGGTGAGCTACCACCGTATCAATGATACGGGGCCTCCAAGCTACAGGGCCCCACCATGTGTATCTACAGTCTCAGTTAAAGGGTCCACATATCTAAAAAAAAGGGCCCCGAGTGAATTTTGAACTCAGAACTAGCTACGCCTGTGATAGAAATATATGCAAAGATTTAATAACTAAATTTACGTAACGCGCCAATACGATAACGATAGCTTCCATTTCGATTTTTTAATCGCATTGCGCCCACATTATTTATTTGAAACTAGTATTTTGTAATATTCTTATATACATATACACTGCTGGACAATTGCTAAGGACGGATAACACTATCATCCATAGCAACCACAAAATGAAAGGAAGCAAAATGTGGAAAATTAGAATAAGTGCGGGATATTAGTAAGAAGAAGTATGAGTATGCAAATTTTTTTTCTACGTCTGTTCATCACGTGATAGCGTTCATAAGAGCTTTAAAGGTTTTGACGCGTGTGGACAGTTGTTGTTTCAAGTCAAAGTTTTACAGGAAAGATTTAATAGACGAACTTAAAATTTTTGGCATGTCTTCCCGACATCACATAGATGATTTTATGCGTGGCCGAATTATTTGAAAGATCGAAGTAGGGCGAAAAATAACAGATGTTGCCAGGGAGTTCGACATCGCTCACAGCGTTGTTTCACGGCTGTGGAAGTCATTTAAAACTACTGGAATGTGTAGCAGACGGCACGGGGGAGGTAGTGTTAGAAGTACGACGCCTGCAGAAGACAGATATATCGTCCTATCAGCAAAAAGGAACAGGCGCACCACAGCTCAGCAGGTGGCAAATCAGTTTCTTGCTGTCTCAGGAAAGCAGATCTCCCGAAAAACTGTTGCCAGACGTTTGAGGGGAGGAGGACTATACGCACGCAGACCTGTTGTGTGTGTCCCATTGACCAGACAGCACCGTACTGCCCGTTTGCAACGGTGTCGTGAGCATCACAATTGAGCTGAACAGGACTGGGCATGCGTACTATTCTCAGATGAGAGTAGGTTCAGTCTGTCATCGGATTGTAGACGCCAACTGATCTGGCGCGAGAGTGGTACTGCTTATCGTCCAGAAAATATCCAGGAAAAGGACCGATATCCGACATGCAGTATCATGGTGTGGGCCGGCATCATGATCAATGGCCGCACGCACCTACATGTGGTTGCGAATGGGACTATGACGGGCCAACGATACATTGATGAAGTTCTACTTCCTCATGTTCGCCTTTTCCGTGGTGCTGTCGGTGATAAATTTATTTTTATGGACGACAACGCAACATGTCATCGAACACTCGCTGTTCAGGATTGTCTAGACAGCGAGGGTATTCAACGTCTCGTATGGCCAGCGCGTTCTCCAGATCTAAACCCCATTGAAAATGTGTGGGATGCTTTGGGGAGGCAAGTTGCTGGTCGAAACTATCCTCCGACAAACAAGAACACCCTCATCCGTGCACTCACAGAGGAATGGGATAAATTGCCTCAACAGCTGCTGGATAATGTTGTGCAAAGTATGGTACGACGTGTGGAATGTTGCATCACACTCCACGGTGGTCATATCCCGTACTGATACCTTTCTTTAAGGTGCCTGCTGACTTTTAGATGCATTGTTCCATTTCTCCGTATTTCTAGAACAATAAATGTTCTTTATTCTAATGTCTGAACAGTGTGGCAACTATATTTTATCCTACTAGGTCTCATGTCTCGCTTAATGTTATGCTACATAGCAATTTGTGATCCGTCCTTAGCAATTGTCCAACAGTGTATAATTAGATGTGTACTGTCTCTTTAAAGGTAAAAACAAGTGTTAAAAAAGTCTGTATAAATAGTAGATGCAGTATTAGGTCTAACTCTCAGCCAAATGACGAAAATTTTACATTCGATAGTTCCCTATTCCAAATACTCACACCACGTTGCTATTCGAGGAATTACGAATTAAGTGATGATTGTAGATGAATGAATGTCGAAAACTTAGATGCCGTTAGATTAACCATATTCCAAGTTGTCATGTATTTAGAATTCTCACTTGAGTTCATGATACTAACATGTAATTCGTGAGATAAGACCAGAGGGTACACCGCTCTTTAAAACGCATGTGAAATCATTAAATATAAAATCACATCACAAACATATCACGCGTCTTTTTTAATTCAACAGAATATTATAAAATGGGGAAATATTTTTACCCAATTAAAAATAAAAAATATATATTTTTTTGCATTAAACATATTGTTGATAAATAGCTTTAGGCAGGGTAGATTATAAAAAGATTATGAAAGGTCTCTACATTAAAAGAAAATACTCATTCTATTTCTACTCAATTCAACAATTCTCATTCATTATGTTATCATTTCAAAAACAAGTTTTAACTATTTCGTCAGAGCATGAGATAACACGGTGTGATGTCATCATTCAATTATTTTCAACCAAGGTCACAAAATGATTCATAAATAGGTTAAACATCATCCATAATTCTCATTCTTTCATGCAACTATTAATACCTATACAACTGGTCATTTTACTAATTGCTCTCTCTAATACAAAGCCACATGTAATTCTAGGTATTAAACCTTAAAGCAGGTATGACCAACCAGCGGCCCGCCTTAAATAATTTTGCGACCCGTGAGATATTCAATACAACTATACAAAATGCGAATATTTTGCGCAATATTTTTGTTTTTAGTATAGTTTTTTGTAACAAATAAGTCCCATAAATGTTTATATTTTATCTCGTTGCCTCTGTTTTAATCCAATAAATGTTTATAATGAGTCCAAACAGTGGCTCACACGAAGGGGGGGCGGCTCAGGTTCGGACCCCCTCCCCCATTGCCGTTCATTTTTTTTCGATTGATTATAATTTTATGTATGTAGTACGCAAAATTTAATTAAATATTTGTTATTAATAAAATTAATTTTTAAAAAAAAATGCTAATTGTTTATTCATTATTAACTATTATTTTTTTACTGTTTTTTATTCGACAAAATCAAAAGAATATGTTGGGTGGCGTATTGGAGCATGATATGAGAAAGGTGGACTTTCGACCTTGGACATCCCCTCCATTGAAAAATTCCCGTGTGCGCCACTGAGTCAAAATCTATTATAAGGACATATATTTTTATGTACGGCCCGCGGGATAAAAATGTTTTCTAAAGTGTCCTAGAAGAACATTTGGGTTGGCCGCCTCTGCCTTAAAGTATCAATGCCAAATAATGATGACCAAGTAAATGATTAATTTCTCGTATTGTAAGTTACGTACGAATAAAAAAATAAAGAATTATTCGTAATTCTTTCAGGGGGTTAAAGCGCAAAAGTAAAAAAAAACTAAGAGAAATGCGGGAAAAAAACATTTGAAAGACTACAGAATCAATTTAGTACATGAATTATAGGTGTTCTATGTGGGAAACCTTGGTCACACGGCACACATCAACAATGGTAGATCCGCCGTGCTGAGGGTGCTGATGTACATTAAATATGTCGAAGCTCAAACGTCCTCCCGTTGATGTAGTGAGGAAATCAGTAGAGGGGGTACCAGCTCAGGTGTCGTCTTCGTCATTTGACCATGGTTCCGAGGACCGTCGGCAAAAGCCCTGAGTAGCTGAATAGTGCGACGTTAATATTCATTCACTCTCAGCGTTATTTACAGCGCCTGTTATCCATATCATTGGAAATTTTGGTCTTTTACATAAGACCAAGTTTTCTTAATTCTTTGCTACCTGATGTTACAGAACTGAATGAAAAAATAACACGTGCCGTCAATAACGTTGATAGTACCATGTTGAGTGGACTGTCGTACTGGTGAATGCCGTGTAACGAGTTTCATACATAGAAACCTATAAGGAAAGTAAATAGAACTTGAATTGTTTCTGTATTCTTTCAAATGTTCTTTTTTGCTGTATTTTTTTACTATAGCACTTCGAAACCCTGAAGGTAATTATGAATAATCATTTATTATTTTACATTTGTTTTGCCTAAATACTATCTTTCTAGGAATACTCGACAGTGTTTATTGACATTTCATTTGGAACCCCAAATATCGCCATTTTGAACTATGGTCAGATGACTAGGGCGAAAATAAATTTAACACAATTAAAAGCTTAACATCGTGGGAGTTATATTTAATGTATGAATGACAACCCCCATTTTCTACATGAAGGTCTTGGAAGGAACTTTTTCTCGAAAAAAATTGTAACGGATACTATTCGGGTTCTTCTAATAATCATCTTGGGAAAAATATTCTTCAACTGTGATTTCAGTCTAAAAACCCCTTTCCGTAGAGATTACTTAATTTTATGCAAATGTAACTACTATTTAAGCGCCTGTTGTAGAGTATGTGACTTAATGGTTGATCGTTGAGCGTTAAACGTGAAATCCAAGAGCAAGTAAATCTAAACAGTGATTGGTGGTCGCGCATCTTAAGATTAATAGTTGACGGAGAATCCACCAGAGGAAGGGGTTAAGTAACCAACCTTGGAGCAGACCGTGCTATCGGGCTTCAAGAAGGAGCTTCCATTCAGCTAAATACTTTCGGTAATCTAGTGATTCGATTACGGGTTAGGATTTCATATTTCTCCCTGAGTTATTTTATAAAAGTGTATTTCATGAAGTTCTAAAGATAAAATAAGATTAGTTATTTTATGATCATGTCTTCTTCTTCCTCGAACCCTCTCACACCCACGACCTTCGCGCTGCGACAAATTGAAATTCGAAAGCCTCCGCTGCTAAATAATAACTACACTACCAAGGTAAAGAAAAAGAAGAGAGAGAGAAAGAGACTAAAATACAATAACACTGCTTACCTGAGACGTTCTAGAAAGAAGTTCATTTCTCAACCATTTGGAGAGAAACAGCAAGGTTTCTTGGTCGATGCCTTCGTGAGGATGATTTGTTCGATTTCCGTTGCCATCCGAAACTTCGCTCTTTTCCAAGGCACACTTTAAGCTCTTGATGAAGAAGACTACATCTGCGGTGGACGACCATTGTTGATTGTCGGGGCAGTCCAATAACTTATTATTGCAGTCACTGTTTGGACCTACAATATTGATACTACTTCATACACATACAATACATACTTGATCAATATTCCAGAAAAGATTTTAAAAAATAGTATTGCAGTATAAACGTATTGCATATACACTGTAACGTGGACGAAAAAGTAAAATGTATGAAATGACATATAATCATAAGATATAACCGTGAAGTTTTAACTGAATCCCTTTTCTCAAATTATAATTCTTAGAGATTTTTCTTTAAAAGCTTAAACTTTATAGTATAAATTAATGCTTGATTTGTGATCTTAATTAATGAATTGATAAATTAACACCTTAGCTGAGAATTTATGTCATTAATAAGTTAGAGGTACACACACACACACACATAAGCATTTGCTGTTGAGCAGTGCTTTAAGACCAAATTGCATTCTCAAATGTATTTATTGCTGTTTTGCTTTGGATAAAATTTATATATATATATATATATATATATATATATATATATATATATAATGTAGGACTTTCCCTTTGAAACATTTGTTAAAAGGTTGAGTCATATCCTTTTCAGAGGACCATTAATCTCAATTTTATTTATTACTGCATTCCGAAGCAGCGCCATCTAGTGAGCTTTCGTAGCACCGGCTTGAATAATTTTTCGGCAGAGGCCTACTAACCACTGCTTGTTCAACACGTCGCGTCTTTACCGCTTTTCCGCGCCCTGCGCGGCACCACCAGTCCTAACATCCAAGAATGTGAAAGGTTTATTTCCCCGTCTTTTAAAGGTATAACTCAACTTTTAATTAACCTAATTCCTGCATGTCTTTCTCTTTGTAATTATCCCCTTTTGTAAATATTTTCCTTTAACTTTAAATAAATTCTCTTTTTTACTTTGAAGTATTTGTGTTTAAATGACTTAGATTCAATTAATAATTCATCACTCACCCTTAAATACTTACCCCTAGACAAACCACCTAGCCAATCTAAAATCCCGCCTTCTGAAGAGTCTGATTTTTATTCGAAGATTTATTCGGACTCCCAGAGAAATAATTGGAGGATCGCCTGGGATTTGATTTCGAAAATCTTCTCTAAATAATAAGTTGATAACCTTCTAACTCTCTTCTTTTTTTTAAAAAAAAAAACCTCCATTTTTGGCTGCAAGCCTAATTTACAAGCGGACTGAATCGAAAATGCGGATTGCCTCTCATAACATACTAACATTTAGGTGAATAAAACGACAAGTCACAACTCAAGATCATACAAGATCGCTCGCCGAAACCACGTTGTTTTCTGCCGTGTACAACAATTACAAGAGTTTCACAAGTCCAGTGAACACATCCAGGAGCCTTTGAAGTTTGTTTTCAAGTAATTAATCACACGTCGTCAACTGTATCAGGTGTGTACTGTTTTTTATTTCGTTTTCCTTGCAACAGGAAAAAAAAGGGAATCTTCAGAAAAGAATACGTGAGCAAGTGTTAATTTACTTATAAAAAAATTGTTGTAGTCGATTTCATGAAGTAATTTATATTTTTAAATATGTGTGTTTTTCTGAAATACTATTTGTGTATAGAAATCGTATCAATTAAAATTTTCTACAAGTATATCTTTTAAAATATTAAGCAAGTCGTACGTAATATTCAAGTTTTTATCTCATTTAATAAGGAATTGCATTTCATATGAAAAGTTTTCGTTTCTTCAGTTACGTCATTGACCTTGAACTAAGAGATTAATGTCTTCCCATTCCTAAACATATTCTGTTTGGTTGCAATCGTAATTTCAATGACTCATATAGTTTAACATTTCTCTTGCAGCTTTTTAGTAATTAATTATTTTTATGAGTATTCGAGAAATATATTTTGAAAGAAATATGCTATGTTTTTTTTAGAATTGATGAATGATCATGTATAATCTTACTTTTAATGTTGTGTTTTATCATTAAATATATAAGTATTTTTTGAGCTCATTTTTGACAGAATTATTATGCTTTCTATTGAAACATGTGTTTATCCTTAGAATGTTCTGAAGAGATACTAAAAGATTTTATTTTTATTGGTGTAATAAAAAATATATATGAGATTTTTCTTAAGTAACTAACTTCTAATTGTTTGCTTTTTTCAGCAAAGAACTTTAAATGATTAAATTTTCATATCACAATAAATTTAATCACTGTTTCTAAACGAGATATATATTAATTTATTTTTCTTTCAAATTCTTTTTGCATTTATTATAACGAAATGAGATAACTGATATATCAAATGTTTAAAAAAGAGAAGGTTTTGTTTTTAATGAAATTAATGATTTGACTACTTTAATTTAAGCATTACGTATTTTAGCTCGCACTGTTGTCTTTACGCGTTACTGGTTTAAAATATTTCTAAATGAATAGAATTTGAATATTTCAATGTATATTTAGTGTATTTTGATGCAATATTATTTTAACTTGAGAATTTTTGTAAATGCAAACGAAAATTGCCAATAGCAACATCATTGTTTTTGTTTGAACGCGTGACAATTTTGTTTATTCCTTTGGTTACTATCTAAACTTAAATTTAAATTTTAAAATGGCGTATCTTGGCAAAGGTCGACGTGAAGATTTATTTGTCTTAGCCACGGAATTAAATTTAAAATTCGATAAATCGATGACCATCGCCACACTCAAAGATCTAATTATTGGTAGTGAAGATTATGACGAAGAACTGACCAAAAACATACATTCAACGATTGTTGAGGATCGCAAAACCAGAGAAGAAAATTTACGCATTGAAGAGCAAAAAGAAAAATTACGCATTGAAGAACGAGAAGAAAAATTACGCTTCGAACAATTGAGGTTAGATGAGCAAAAACGCAAATATGAATTTGAGTTGGAAAAGTTAAGAATCCAAACACAATCCAAGTTAGGCGCTGATACATCCAAAGAAAGTGATACTAAATTTCTCGTCAAAGAAATTTCAAAGTTTATACATCGTTTTTGATTTGAAAGAAGACATCAGTCTTTATCTAAAATTATTTGAACGTCAAGCGCAGAGATTAAATATTGATCAAGAAAACTGGGTTTCTCATCTGTTAGGCTTGTTACCGACGGAAGTATCTCACATCATAGCGAGAGAGCCTGACGATAAAGCTAACTCTTATGAACACGTTAAAGATTTACTGCTGAAACGCTTTAAACTAACTCCAGAAAAGTTTCGACAACTATTTGTCACTCACCAAAAAGCACCTGAAAGAACATGGATTGATTTTTACCATGAGTTAAACACTTACTTCAACGGATGGATAGATGGACTGAAGATAGATACTTTCAACAAGTTATCAGATCTAATCATAACAGATCAATTGAAACGAAAAACTTTTGAATTTAAAGAATATTATCTTGATGAATGGGCAAATATGAACTCCCCCTGTTCAATTAGCAGAAAAACTAAAAGAATTCGAAGACTTTAAAAGGACTCTGAAACAAAAATCTATCAGTCCATTTGTGAAGAAACAAGAAGACAAATTCACAGAAAAGAATCGCAGATATGAAGCACCAGGAAAATTCGAGTATAACAGGAAAGATAAGAAGTTTCCAGCGTCAACGAATTACAACAAACATTACGAAGCCCCTGTTACCAAGTACGAATCTATTCAAAGATATCAAGACAGCGCGCAGAAAGGGTATTACAACAAAAATTACGAGAAACACTCAAATCACAATGCTTCCAAGCATATGCTCAGACGAACTATTCAAAATCGCAGAAATTCAAAGAACCTCCAAAAGAAACTTGCACACTCATCGTTAAGGAAGGTTTACGTACTAAAGAGATATTTTTTGGAAAGGTGAAAATCACGGCGCTCATAGACAGTGGTAGTACCGTAAGTTTGCTTCGAGAAAACACAAGCAGAAGAATAATGGATCCAACAAAATTATCGAAGAACAAGATGCTTCTCACAGGTATTGGTGAAGCACAAGTGACAACTATCAGTTCCTTTGAACATAAGTTCAAAATAGATGATGAAAATTACTCGTTAACTTGGCATGTTGTACGGACTGATAAATTAAAGTTCGAAGCAGTTATTGGATCAGATCTTTTGGAACAAGCATCGATAAGTTTTACTAAAGAAGGAGTTAAATTCAACAAATATGAGAATCATGCACAGCTTATGCAAATATCTGCTGAAAATCTTCAAGAAGAACTAGACCTACATCATGTTGAAAATCGTCAAATCAAGAAGGAACTTGAAAAGTTAATTCAAGACTACAAGCCAGAAAAAACAGCATCTACTGACGTCACAATGAGAATTATTCTAAAAGACGAAGAACCAGTCTGTCAACACCCTCGTCGACTAGCTTTCACAGAAAGACAAGAAGTAAACAAACAGATAGAAGAATGGCTCAACGAAGGCATTATACGTCCGAGTTCTTCAGAATATGCAAGTTCAATCGTAATGGTAAAAAAGAAAGATGGATCTTCGAGAATGTGCATTGACTACAGAAAATTGAATCAGAAGCTTGTGAAAGATAAATTTCCGTTACCTATCTCATCGAAGATGTTTTAGACACTTTGCAAGAAGCAAAGGTATATTCTACATTAGATTTACGCAATGGTTTCTTTCACGTCGATGTTGATGAAGATTGCAGAAAGTATACATCCTTTATCGTCCCAGATGGACAATTTGAATTCAACAAATTTCCTTTCAGACTAAGCACAAGTCCAGGAGTTTTTCAACGCTACGTATCAAATATATTTAGCGATCTTACTCGGAAAGGAATAATAATCAGTAATTGATCTCGTCATTCCAGCGAAAAACGAACAGGAAGGTCTCGAAAAACTTAAAATTATTTTCGAAGTCGCAAAGAAATACAGATTAGAAATTAAGTTCAAGAAGTGCCAATTCTTAAAAAAGAAAATTGAATTTCTAGGTCACATTGTAGAAAGCGGAACTATTAAACCATCTCCTACGAAGACACTAGCTGTCCGAAAATTTCCAGAACCAACAACAATAAAACAAGTACAAAGTTTTCTTGGTTTAACTGGGTATTTCCGCAAGTACATCAAAGATTATTCAAAGATAGCTAAACCACTTAGCGATTTAACAAGAAAACCTCTTTGTTTTCGGGACTCAACAAAAAGAAGCATTTGAAAAATTGAAGAAACTCATGTCCGAAGGCCCAATCTTGCACCTTTACAAGTATGGAAGAAAAACAGAACTGCATACAGATGCTATTAAACAAGGGTACGGCGCAATTTTGTTACAAGAAGCAGAAGATGGAAAGTTACATCCCGTTTACTACATGTCAAAAAAGACAAATACAGCAGAAGAAAAGTATGACAGCTACGAATTAGAGGTACTAGCAACTATCAACGCATTAAAGAAGTTTCGTATTTATCTTTTAGGACAACACTTTAAAATAGTAACTGACTGATCAGCATTTCAGAAGACTATGCAAAAAAAGGAGCTAATTACTCGCATAGCCAGATAGGCGCTTCAATTAGAAGAATTCGATTATGAAATAGAGCACAGAGCTGGAAGTCGTATGAAGCACGTTGATGCTCTTAGCCGATATCTCGTAATGATGGTATGCAATGATACATTAACTTCAAAGCTTAAAAAAGCACAAGAGGAAGATGACAACATCCAAACATTGAAATCACTTCTAGAGAAGCAAGAATCAGAAGAATTTTTTGAGCGAAACGGCATACTCTACAAGTACTTAAATGGTCGAGAATTAATTGTAACACCTAAAGCAATGCAAGCTGAACTAATTAAATTGATTCACGAAAATGGTCATTTCTCAGTAGAAAAAACAGAAGAAATTGTGAAACAGGAATTTTTTATCCCAAATTTATCCAACGTCGTTAAAAAAGTAATAGTTAATTGTGTTCCATGTATCTTAGCAAATAAGAAAACTGGCAAAAAGGAAGGGTTTTTGAATCTTATTTCTAAGGAACGCATTCCTTTAAGTACGTACCATGTTGACTTCATTGGTCCTTTACCCTCCACAAACAAAAGTTATCAACACATTTTCACCGTAGTAGACGCATTTACCAAATTTACTTGGCTATATCCCGTCAAAACTGTGTCTGCTGAAAGTGCCCTCGAAAAACTAAAACAACAGCAGAAGACCTTTGGTAATCCCATCAGAATTATCTCTGATAGAGGTTCAGCGTTCACTTCAAAATTATTCAACGACTACTGTGATGAAGAAAACATTCAACATCTACAAATAGCAACAGGTGTTCCTCGAGGAAACGGACAAGTTGAACGAAATCATCGAACTTTGATTCCAGTTCTCACCAAGCTATCATTAGACGACTCAACGAAATGGTACAAATACGTCAACAGATTACAGAGAATACTAAATAGTACTATAAGTCGCAGTACAAAATGGACACCATTCGAACTATTAGTGGGAATCAAAATGCGTAACAAGGAAGACATCCTAATCAAAGACTTACTTCTAGAAGAAATGGCGAAAGAATTACTATAGAACAACGCGAATTTTTAAGAAACGATGCAAAAAAGAACATCGAAACCCTGCAGTCTGAAAATAGAAAGACGTATAACAGAAGAAGAAAGAAAGCTTCGTTATACAAAGAAGGTGATTTAGTTGCCATCCAAAGAACCCAATTTGGAGCTGGACTGAAACTAAGACCAAAGTTCTTAGGCCCTTACAAAGTAACAAAAGTTAATTCCAAGGATAGGTATGAAGTGGAAAAGGTTGGTCAGCACGAAGGACCGAACTCAACTACCACCTCAGCTGATTTGATGAAACATTTTTATGCTTAATTGAATTTTTTTTATATTAGTTATTATTTTTAATTTTTCTCATATTATATCCCTCTTGAGAAATTAATAGATGTTCTATGGTAACACTCGTTTCCATTAATCATTTTATATTCACTTGTAACATTTATTATATTTTCGTATTATTCTTTATCTTTCTATTGATGCGAAGGATTTTTTTTATGGTTTAGTTAATGGTAGATCACAGCATAGAATATTTTGTTTTTATATGCTTTATTTTAGGTCCGGAATTGTGAATATTAGGTATACATCTTTTCATCTGTAATATTTTATTTTATTATCTTTAAGAATCGTATTATTTGTCTTTATTGCGTCCGCATTCCAATAATCATCAAATTTATAGTTGTAACTAAAAATAGTTGTTTGTATTTAAAGTACTTTAGCTCTCAACATTTTGTAAGAGCTGAGAGACCAGCTCTGTCAGGAGAGGGTGATTCTGTAGGATTTTCCCTTTGAAACATTTGTTAAAAGGTTGAGTCATATCCTTTTCAGAGGACCATTAATCTCAATTTTATTTATTACTGCATTCCGAAGCAGCGCCATCTAGTGAGCTTTCGTAGCTCCGGCTTGAATAATTTTTCGGCAGAGGCCTACTAACCACTGCTTGTTCAACACGTCGCGTCTTTACCGCATTTCCGCGCCCAGCGCGGCACCACCAGTCCTAACATCCAAGAATGAGAAAGGTTTATTTCCCCGTCTTCTAAAGGTATAACTCAACTTTTAATTAACCTAATTCCTGCATGTCTTTCTCTTTGTAATTATCCCCTTTTGTAAATATTTTCCTTTAACTTTAAATAAATTCTCTTTTTTACTTTGAAGTATTTGTGTTTAAATGACTTAGATTAAATTAATAATTCATCACTCACCCTTAAATACTTACCCCTAGACAAACCACCTCGCCAATCTAAAATCCCGCCTTCTGAAGAGTCTGATTTTTATTCGAAGATTTATTCGGACTCCCACATATATATATATGTGTGTGTGTGTTATACTATTTACAATTTATATGTTAAAAATAAACAATATCGGAAACGCACGTGCGCGTCCTGAACATTGTTTTTGTGTAAATTTTAAAATTTAAATCCTGAATAATTTAAATAGTGTGTAAAAAGAACTGCTGCACAATGATAAAAAAACTACTACCAAAAAATAGAAAAGAAATATCGCTCTCACGCGCATTTTTATAAAATAATTTTGAAATTTAACTCTATCTAGGTGCGCTTACTCTATAGACGATACTTAAAATTTTAACCAGTTAACTGTGGCGTTCCTGTTTGAGAGCGCGCAACTATGTGTGTCACACGGAAATCGAGCGATGACGAGTATACTCGTCAATCACAGAGTAAGTGTCACTGTTAAAATATTGGATAAAAAAAGATGCATTTATTTTATAAAATTAACAAATTTTATATCTAATACTTATTTATTTGGTTAATATAAACATATATTACATATATTACTCAAGAAAAATTACATATAAAGGTAAGAATTTAAATTCCTCCTGAATTTTAGTGACCGTCAAAATTCCCGGACAAATACTGATTTAAAACTGATTAAATAAATATATACTGATTTACTTCCTTCTTCACTGGCAAAATATTTTTTACGTTTCTTGACACTAAGGAAGTTGTGGAATAAGTGAAGTAGGGTTGATCTCAGTCCTCTTATCAGGAAGCATCCTTGCCTTTCCATCCCAATATAACTATTGATGGGAGGCCGCCGGTCCCCGAGATACAATTGTAATTTTTATATTTGCCCAGTTTACAGGATGCAGGCTCTAAGGAATTTGGGGTATGCCCCAGGTCAATGTACCTTATGGCGGGCAACGCTGTATTCTTGCGCGGCTTGTTGGTCCAATCAGAGTAGTAGAATTTACCGCCAGAAATGCGGTGTGGATGTTTTTGGGAGTAGCGCGGTCGACCTTTAAAAAGGTTGGCACGCGATTTCTCGTAGTTATTATTTTTTATTTAAAAAAAAATCAATTATTTAAGGAGACCACGCACAAGCGAGCTCCACGATCTTCCTACTATCATGAGCGATATCAGCGATATTATGGACTTCTCGCCGACACGACAAATACAAGTTGCAGCCTGCAAAAAGCTCAGGGATACAGTTCATGGTATCTCAACCCTGCATAGCTCTATGTTCGAGGGTGTACGTTCACCCAGCCCGAAGAATTCCTACATGGAACTCTACCAGATGTCTACTCAAGCCATGGCCAGGAAAAAAGATGAATTGGTAAGTGAGCTTAAAACCCTCCCCCGTACAAGAGATGATTGCAAAGAACATAAAATTCCCACTTCCCTAATTGCTGAGGATTCTAACATTAATGAATCTACTTCGGATGAAATTAATCACAAAATTAAGAAGAAAAAGCCAAGTAAAAAGCGTAAAAATAAAAGCAAGGAATTCTCGGAGGAATTTATTTTTCCGTAAAAGACGGCTAGACCCGTCTCCCCCACCTCAACCCAGGACCCGATAGAAACGAAAAACAACTTTTCCGATCTAGAACAGAATGTCGAGCATCCACTCCCTACTGTTAAAAATGTAAATTCTGAAGAAATTACCCCCACCCCGTAATGCTTAAAATAAAAAAGAATTTCCGTGAACAAATTAAACTTATAACTGAAAAATTCCCAAAAATTCGCAACAGAACCGTAGGTGATGTTGTGAAAATGTTTACCAACGACCATGAGGAATATAGATCCCTCATTCAATTTTTAAAAACTGATATAAAATTTGAATTTTACGTCATTGATAATAAAAAAGACAAACCAATTAAAGCAGTAATTAAAAGCCTCCCTAGCTCCTCTAAAATCCCAAACATAACCAATGACTTAGCAGATGAAGGTTACCAAATAGAAAGCTGTACGTAGCTTATCTCTAAAAGAACGAAAAATTCCCTCCCCTTTTTCCTAGTAATTCTCCCGAGAAACGCGCATAATAGTAAAATTTTCGATTTAACATACCTAGGTTATTTACAAGTGAAAGTTGAGGGTTACCTCGTTAGAGAAATAACCCAATGCTTCAATTGTAATAACTTTTTTCATACCGCCGCGAATTGTCACATGAAGCCAAGGTGCTTAAAATGTGGAAAAAATCCCCCGCCACGAGAAACTGCCTAATCAAAGAAAGACAGGAAAATCCATTCTGTATTAACTGCCAGGACTACGGTCACTCGGCATGCTATACTAAATGCCCCAAATTCCCCCAGCCGAAAAAAGGAACCCCGTTCGCTGACCCCAAGAAAAAGAGAAACTTCGCCACTAAATGGATTAAAGAGGAATTTCCTTCGCTAATGTTGTTAGCGGAGAAGTTCCCAATCAGACTACTGACGAAGATAAAAAAGAGGATTCCCTCCGTGGATTCCTTAGTCAAGATAATACCAATACCTCTGATTTAACCCAAGTTTTAGAACTTTTCCATATAATTTCAAATCTCGTTAAGAAAACCCCCAAAATCTTAGAATTACTCTCTAAATTTAAAAACGCTAACTCAGATGAAGAAAACACCTGCCTTCTTACAGAAGCAATTATGGATAAAGTTTAAACTTTATCTTATTCTTAATTCTACTCATAATAGTTAACCTAAAATTTACTCTTAATATTTTTTACCTTAATTTTTTATTACTCTATTCTAAGTCTTCAATATTTTTCTTTAAATTCAAGTTCATGCAATCACTCCCAAAAGCTCACTTCCATTCTCAAATCAAAGCCATACTACAGCAACTGGTTTCCTCCAATACTATTGGATCTCCATCTTTGAAGTCACGCCCTCCCCTCCAACCAAGCCTCAACACAATGAACATCGCAGAACAAGATAGAGGGCTGAAGACTGCTGGCGCAGTCTAGATACTTCATACCATAAAAATCATCGTTCAAAATCATCGTTCTCGTAGCTTTTTCTTACAAATTTTTACAGCTTGAACATCGAAGAGTGCTAACGGCTTCAGCCGTTCCCCGGGGCCACCCATCTCAATCCTTCCACTCAGTCTCTTTCAGATAAGTAACGTCTTTTCATAGTGTACTGTTGAACCACACATGTTCCTTAATTAAAATAAATTTAATAATGTTTTAAAACTATACGATCAGCGTTTAATTTAGCGTTAGATGAGTGATTTTTAATTTAGAATTTAGTTAACTTAACTTGTAGTCATGATGCGATGTTAACTTATGGAACTTGGGTCGATGTTAAAATTAATAAGTTAAAATAGCGTCGCATCACTATTCTTTAGGCAGTGTGTCATTGGCCATTACTCTAATGTCAGCACGTGGTTTAACATCAAGCAATTGGCATTTACAGCACTCGATAGTTGGGTAACTTCGGGCCAGCAGCTATCGATCGGCTTAGCGCCTGGTCGGTGTCACGCATTTAGCCCAAGACAGACCATAAATGAAGGAACACTATTATAAATAAAATTTTCGACTGCTGCCTTTGCCCCTTTTAGGCTAATTTCTAAAAAAACATTATCTTTGCTGATGAATAAATCCGGAATAGAATTTATATTTTGTTTCAGCCGGTGTATACGGGGACACATGAGTTCATCTTAAATTTTTCGTATTTTCTATTTATTTGTTTTACTCCGGCTTGGCATCTCAAAAGATTTTAAACGTCTTGAAATTTGAGAATATGTTTTGTTCTCAAAAATTGCAATTTAAATAGCCAATGGTCACTACTTTCTATGCATGAGGAGTATACTCATCAATACACCAAATCCTGTAACTTCTACATGACGAGTATACTCGTTGTAAGGATCTACTGCCTGCACCTGGCAACAGGTCGAACGAGATACACGATATAGAAAGGAAGGATCTGGCAACGAGAGAAGAGAGGAGTCCGAACAAGGTGAGAAAGTAGAGCGGTTGCAAGAAAAACGTGGTCGAAAAGAAAGGCGACGGGACGATGGATTGTAATCTTGGATCATTTTAATATATTCTTTTTCTTATGAAACGTCCCATGGAAGGTGTGCAATAAAACAGAGGGACAAAATCCTGACTGCAATTATTTTCTTTTCACAATTCGAACACGACCCGACCCGAAAAGAACCCACAAGTTTACACTGGTGTCAGAAGTGGGATGCAATGGAGCAGAAGTTAAATGAACAAAATATTTCAAATTGCTCGGTGTTCGTACTATATAATTGTGAACAAGGTTCTAGTGGACATTCAGTTTGAAAGAAAATTTCTAAGAAGGAAATAGAATCCTGCAGTGTATTTTCAAGTTGATGACCACGTGGATCCCGGGAATTGTCCTGCAGCAGTTTCAAGTGAAAAAAGATCTTCATATGGAGTTTTCCTATCACCTACTGAGTTGGGCTATGGAATAAACAGATGTCGTATTTTTCTTCAGTTTCTGATTAATGGAGCCGTGATCTGAAAACAACGAAGGAAATGCCGGTAGTGTTCAAGTACAGAAACAGCGTTCATGTCGAGGTAAGTGGCTATTGTTCCCCTAAGTTAAAATATTGTGTAAATATTTAAAAGAGTAATGGGATGCAGTCATATTTAATTTGTTTTTTTTTTAAAATAAAATATAAAAAGCAGATATATCTGGAAAAGAAAATTTCATTGGTTTATTGCAATATTCTATGTTGTTGGATTATTGTGTAGATAAAATAAGAAGATTGTGTACTTATTTTACCTGGAAATAATAGGGTATCATTTTAAATGTTGTAAAATATGTTATTTAGAGTTCTAGTGTTAAACTATAATTTCTTTTTTATCATCATTCTTTACTGTTTTGAAGTTGTCTCAAAAATTAAAATTTGTGTATAGAAAGTGCTTTGCATAACAATTCAGTTTGTAGAATTTTAAAAAAAAAGAATTAGTTAGATTAATTTATCTTGAAATAATGGTTGCGAAAAATGTATGTTTTAGTCGGTGAAAAATATCCATTAAAAAATGTATATGTATTTCAAGTAGACTTCCTGTTAAAATGTTGTAAATAAGAGATTTTGTAGGTTTTTTATGACTCAGAATATTGCATGTTTTTTTTTTAGTATTATATGATTGTTTTTCATTTTAAGCAAAAGTAATGCAATTTGTCAGTTAGTTGATGGTTTAATGCAATCTGAGGTTATTTCCTTTGCTCGTAATTTAGGATGTATATATATATATATATATATATATATATATATATATATATATATATATATATATTGGTTTTTTTGTTTCCTGCATAAGATTCTTCTTTTAATTAAAAAAAAGAAACTAAGAATAGATTTATGATTTGAGAAATAACTCTATGGTAATGTAGCTAAAGTATGTTGTTAATTGTGTTTTTTTAAAAAAAAAAAGGTTATGCGTTCTGATTAGTAACTAATAACTGTGTCGCATATAAGTTTAATAGCAAACATATTTCGTATTGTGTTTCTGGAATTTGAGTACTTTTAGAAAAAACGAGTGTATTTTTATTTATTTATTTTGCTTGTTAAATATATAATACTAGATCATTTAAGTGTTTGTATTTAAATTTGTCAGAAGGTAATTTGCATTAGGTTTAGCTTTAGTAAAAATGGCATTTCTCATTAGAAGTAAGAAAATTGACTTAATTCAATTAGCGTGGGACTTAGATGAGTCACCTGATCCGTCTAGGTCTAAAATTGTTTTAAGGGATTTAATAATCTCTAGTAAATATTGCAAGGAGGAAGAGGCAAAAAAGTTATTGGAAGTTATTACAGCCGAAAGGTTAGAGACAGAACAGCAGCAAAAACTAGAACAAGAACAATTATCAATTGAAAAATTACGCTTGGGAATAGAATTATCTAGGAACGCTAATCAGAGTGCTACTCAAAATAATGGTCAAACCTCACGTGTAAAATCTTTAGATGAAATAGTTAAAATGGTTAGGCTCTTAACTGTAAAGGTACCCAATAAATCAGACGGGTGGGACTATTTCTTTTCTAGTCTGGAAAAAGCTTTCACTTGTAAAAATGTCAGCGACGAGTTAAAACCGAAGGTTTTGTTATGCATGTTAGGAGACGAAGTGTCAAACTTATTAGTTAACCCAGGCAAAGAAGAATTAAAAGATTACGAGTCTTTAAAACAGGTTGTACTCAAGGAGTATGAACCATCACGCGAAAAATATGTTTAGAAAATTTTAGAAAGGCCAAACGTAACCCTGACGAAACTTTCTCTCAGTTCGCGTCCCGTTTAACATCGATGTGGTTATACTACTGTAAGTTAAGAGGAGCGAGAATGATTTTGAGTCAGTTAATCAACTGATCGTAGCAGATAAAATATTTGAAATGTTGGATTCTGAGACGGCGACCCATATTGGTGTGCTCCAAGGGGAAGAATGGTACAAACCCAGGGACTTGGGCAAACAATGTGATATATTTTATGCTTCCAAAGGGAAATCCTACGATGAATCTACGAGATCTAAATGGAATGATAGTGAAAAGAGAAGTTTTAATGGTAATTGGGATAAACAGCCATTTGGAGAGAAAAATTCAGATAATTTTTCTTCTACGAAAAACTTTGATAAAGGTAAAGTAACTGAAATTAAAAAATTCTCTTGTTTGACCTGCGGATCAGATAAACATTTTAAGTGGGATTGTCCGAAAAACAAAGGGGTAGATAATAAAAGACTTAATGTGAATAAGGTGTCAACAGAAGGGACGGAATTGGTAGATGGGACGGTAGCTTCTAGAGTTGATTTGCTAGGTAAAGTCATTCCTAGACGGGCTATTGAAGACAAATTAAGTAAATTAGTGAAAACATCTATCAGTGTAGATGGGAAATTAGTCCATGCGTTAGTGGATTCTGGTACGGAAATTACTGTTATCAAGAAAGACTTAGTTCCTGGAATATCGGTTGAAGGAGCTTCTACGATTTATTTGAAAGGTATTTTCGGTCCAGCGGTTAAATGTCCTTTAGTATATGTTCCAATTGGTCTTGCTACCGGTGGTCAGGTTAATGTCGTGCACCAGCAAGTGTTACGTGCTTTGGCAGAAGTTTTGGTAGAAGACGTGTTGCTTCCAACAGATGTTTTGGATATGTTGGGAGGAGCTCAGAGTGAAGAGATTTCACTGGCTCAAAGCTCTCAGGACCTGAGGGTTGGATCAGGAAATGTAGATGAAACCGAGGTTTCATTGGGTATTCTGCCAGAGAAAGCACAGCAGAACATTGAGGATTCTCAAAGGAATATTACTTCATGTCGGAATGAAGTGGGACCATTGGGTACTAAGGATGAGGAGGTGACCGCTGAGATGGATAAAGGAAACATGGTGGCTGATAGTTTTCGTTCCGAGCAGGAGTGTTGTGCCGAGTTAGCATTGGCTTGGAAGCATGCTAAGGAAGGCAAAGGAAACTACTATGAAGTAGATGGGTATCTATTTCATAGAGATAAAATACTCGGGGAGAGTATTGGGCAACTAGCAATTCCGAAATGCAGAAGAACTGAGGTGTTGAAACTAGCGCATACTTCCGTGTTCAGTAGTCACATGGGTCCCAAGAAGACGCTTGAACGAATCAAGTATTCTTTCTTTTAGGAGGGTCTGAGGGCCGATGTGAAGAAGTTCTGTGAATCATGTAGTGAATGTCAGCTCACTCAATCGGTTAGGATTAATGACCGATCACCCATTACACCTGTGGCAAGTCCTGAATTGCCATTTCAGGTGGTGAATATGGATCTGATAGGCCCAATTGATCCGCTAAGCTCAAAGGGACATAAATATATTTTATGTCTGGTTGATCAGCACACTAAGTGGGGCGAGGCTGTGTCGTTGACTAGTCTCAGTGCGAAGGTAACCCTTGAAGCTTTGTTAAATATATTTTCGAGAACCGAGATTTATCTTTTGTTGAAAAGGGAAGGTTTCGTAGAAAAGAGTAACGCAGCATCGTGGGTCACGGTACTGGATTTGTGGAAGTGGTATTTTTGTCGTTCGCTCACGATGAGTTACCTGAAGCATGCCTCATGCGTTATGTCGTTTGGAATTTACATGACTAAAAAAGTGAGGTTTAAGATTGTATGCACTTCTTATGGATGTAATTTAGCGACTCAGGTTTTAAGATGGTTAGAGCAGTTTGTTGTATCTCAAATGGTCGATATAGACGTTCTGATGCAAATTTGGAAAAATCGTGTAAAGCAAATCGACTTTTTATTAGAATGGTTGGTTCGGAAATCATACCGTCCAAAGGCAAATTAGAGCGGTGGGAAAGTTTTTTCTGTGTACTTAATATAGATTTAGTGAACTCATTGAGCAATCATTCATGAGTTAATGAAATAAACATTGTCTAGATATTAAGATAAGGAGGACTGTGTTGTATGTTTAGTACTGTTTTTTTTTTGTATAATGTGTTTTCTATGTATCTGTTTGCAATCCCATTACAGTTTACATCTTTCTGGGAACATAGTCACTTATTTCAATTGGGTGAACTATTAATATTATTTCATGTATTTGTTTTAAGGAACTTTGACTAGAACAATCAAGACTTTTGACTGTTGTAATTATTGTGTGTTCTGTTTGTGAACCGGAACAGAATTTTCTGTTCCTGGTGTCTGAAATGGTAAAATCAGCCACAAGGGGCAAATTTTACTCTTAGGTGGGGCGTGTAAGGATCTACTGCCTGCACCTGGCAACAGGTCGAACGAGACACACGATATAGAAAGGAAGGATCTGGCAACGAGAGGAGAGAGAAATCCGAACGAGGAGAGAAAGGAGAGCGGTTGCACGAAAAACATTGTCGAAAAGAAAGGCGACGGGACGATGGATTGTAATCTTGGATCATTTTAATATATTCTTTTTCTTATGAAATGTCCCATGGAAGGTGTGCAATAAAACAGAGGGACAAAATCCTAACTGCAATTATTTTCTTTCACAATTCGAACACGACCTGACCCGAAAAGAACCCACAAGTTTACACTCGTCAATCACAGTTAACTGGTTAAATAACGGTCAAGAGAGAGAGAGACGATGTCGATATGCGAAATCTAATGCCTTACTCTACACTACGTTATCGCACCATGTTAAGCCATACATATAAAGATTTATTTCATGATCAAAATGAAACGCAGAGTCCATTACTACAGGGAAGTTTTATTAAACTTTATTCCAAAATTTCTTAAAGGCAATTAAGGGAATTATTCAATTATTGAAAAGAAATATGTAATAAAACTAATAGCCTACCGTTAATGATTTCATCCATTTGTTTAAGCGCAGCAGCAAGAACTCGGCTCGCATCTAATTCGTTGTTTAAGACTTCGTTCATATTCGTCATTGGCTCATCCCAATTTGTAACAACCAATCAAATCTGAAAATTAAATGAGAAATGCTTTTAAAAAAAAAAAAACCTAAATTTTTAAGATCAGTTTATTTAAGTAAAACTTCTTTACGCACGCTTGACTTGGGGATTAAGCTGGTGAATACGTGACGAGAGCGTTACGAAAAGTGTGATTGGGCGAGGTGAACGGAAGTTGAGAGGGAGAGTTCGTTTGCGAGTTTGCTAGCGTTACGCGAGCGGTGATTTCTTGAAAATTTCGTAATTTCATTTCGCTCTTATAAATTTATATTTTGCTCAATACATTAAATATTCTACGTTTAAAGTGAATAAAATTGTAAATTCATTTTAAACTTCATATTTTGTGAATTAGTAACTTGGAGCATGGACATTTTATTACGATATATTCGTGAAATCGATATTGGTCAATCATCAATTGGTGATATATGTGCTGCTCACTCTGTTTTGGACGATGGGACAAACATCATGATGGAAGTTGTTTACATTTCGTCCAATAACACAGTTAATAATAATATTATAAAGTTTTTATATGAAAGACATGATTTACGGTCGAGTAGGCTCTGAAGAATTAGGAGAAAACTATCTTACATTGCCACTAATTTTAGCAGATTTCACTGTAATTTCGCGTTCGAAGATGGACAACTCTTGGTAAATTTTCTACGAGATAAATTAGAACTACAAATGAATAAAATGAATAATAACCGAAATGGCCTACCACAAGACATGGAACAACAATCGATGCAGTTTTCTCTAGATATCTTTCTAATTTTCATTCGAAAACATATGTATCTTATTTCTTATACCATAAGCCTACTGTCTCGGTCCTAAAATCAACCACAGTAATTACTGATGTATCCGATAATGAAAATAATGAATAAAAATAAAAAATCTATTTAAAAATATTAATTTATCGATGAAAATCCATAATAAATTTAAATATTTGTAGAAAATTAATATATGTAAATGAATATACATGTATATATTATACATATATAAACACATATATGTACATACATATAGATGAAGCTAAAGAAATTTTACTTCAGTCGTGTGGTCTAAAGCACACTCGTTTTTTTTTGTACAGAGATATCGGTTAGTGGTTTAAAATAATGTATCAGTTTTAAGAGCACGATTAATTCTTTTTCTGCGTATTTTTCTTATGCATTTTACTAGTAAAAGAGAATTCTTTTCAAGAAACCACAACCTATGTTCAATTTAATGCTAATAAAGTTTATAAAGTTTTTAAAGCTATATATGTTTAATAACATTAATAAACATATATTACTTTAAAAACACACGCACAGAAGATACTAAATAGGTAAAATTCTAAATATTATTTCTAATATTATTTTGGAAATTATATTTTAAAGAACAGGCACACACACACAATATTTTAATAAAACTACATTCTTAACAAAAAAGATATAAAAGACTGAAATTTCGTAAAATAACCCCTTCCCCCTCAATAGATAATTTCTAAAGCGTACTCAAGTAAAAAATATTACGATCACAAATTTATTTGTAACAAGAAACAAATAGTTGTATATTATTTTTTTGCGTTTCATTCGAATAAAAATCAAAAAGAAACGTAATACATGTATTAATTTAAATGAGTTAAAAACATTTTTTTTGAAAATTGTCTACAACAATAAAGAAAAACATTTACATAAGACATTTACGCTTCGAATACAATGAAGCTAAATAGAAGTTATGCTTTGATCAAATAATCTGTTAAAAAAAGCATATATTAAATTTATGTTAATCGACCAAACTGCCACACAGTTCCCGGACTATTTCTTTTTTGAGGAAGAAAATACATCTATTACTTATTTTTTGCTGTTAGCAGACTGATTCAAGCGCATAAACCAGATTGTTCAATTAACTTCTTGTTATACATTTTTTACAGAAAAAAATTATTAACATTAAAAGACAACTGCTAAAACCTTAAAAATGACTAAGGAGTAAAGAAATTCAATTCTTAAATAACTTCATATATTTAAAAAAAATACACTTGAACACAAAACTGAAATTCCACTTACTGTCTCTTACGAAACATCCAACTTACAAAACCACCAGAACTTTTCGGAGGTGCTCCTTTTGTCACAATACTTTAAAAAAAAATTTTGTTAATCGAACATATCACTTCCACATTTCAACGCTTCTTCCCCAAACAACCGTTAATATTCATTCCATTCGTACAAACTGAAACTCGATCTGAGGCAGAATACAAAGTGATGGATGCAAACCCGGTCAAGGAGCGAACAGGTTTACTTTTGCGGAGGCGACAACAGAATTTCGAATTCTGAAGAGAAGGATCTAACCTCTGACGAAGAAGCAACGATGTGATTCCATGCAAATAAAAAAAAATGCATGGGTCCTGCGTAAATTAAGTCATTTCCGGCTTAATGCAAGTTTCTTGCCTCTTTACCACAAGACAATGGACATTTCTCGAAGTAACTGGAGGACATAAGCGAAATGGAATGCTGGTATAAACAAATATCCAGATCGCGTGATTTCGATATCAGAGGGAACAATGGTGGGTGGATTTCACCTTTTTTTTTTCTTGGGGAGTTACTTTTGTCATCAATTAATCGAAGTTAAACGTGATAATGGGTCATGGTGACAAAGTTCGAAATTAGGTCGTTTGTCGCGAAACCCTTTTTTCAGAAAGTGGCAATTAGATTTCGATTTTGTTAGCGATAGCATTGAATATTCATGAATGCATTTAATGATCTTGTTCTTGCCATTACATCCTTTGAAGTGAAGCGAAAATATTATTTCCCAGGCTTTCAAAAGAGCCTTAAAATGTCCACTTGGAAAGTTTTTCACAAAATCAATCTTCATTTAAATATAATTCACACAATACGCTTAGAAATTTATTTTAGAATATTTAAAAAAAATTACTTCTATAATTTTTAGTTTGATTCACATAATTTACTATCAATTTATACCTTAAATTTTTCCAGTTCTTCTTCATTAAGTATCAAAGAAACTTCAGTTTAAACCAGTGCTTCTCAAACTTTCAATATTTGCGACCCAATTTTCAATTATAGTTTTCATCGGCCCCCCTCCATGCAATTATTGAATTCAATAATAAACGACTTTGACTTTTTGACTAATGAGACTTTTGTTGTAAACCGTACAAATTATCAAGATGACTATTATATTTTGTAAATAATTTTATGTATGATAAGCCCATAGGGGTTACTGATAATTATTAAACTTTTTCTTAACTTAATGTAGTTAAATTAATAATCCAATACATTGTGCAGTACTGATAATTTATAAGTGTATTATTATCAGTGTAACGTGCATTGTATTTTTTATTATGTCATAATGTATTTTGTTTTGCTTCCTTTCAGTAAATTTATACTATTTTTAAATCTTTTATTTTCGATTTTTCGATATCCTCCCCCCCCCCCCCACGTAGAGTTATCACACCCTCTAGAGGGCATGCCCACAGTTTGAGAAACCCTGGTTTAAACTGTTGAAATAATCATGCCAAAGATTTCGACTAATGAACAAATAAGCAATATTTATTCATTCATAAAATATTGCATATACCGTAGTTTTCTTTCACGTATACAAGGCATTATATATATATACCTAAACACTGAAGAAAAGCACCACAGTACACATTTTTCGAGTAACAGCTTCGTTAGAAATTTATTACAATAAGAATAATATTCAAAATTCATATAATTTTCAGCACAATTTAAATTTTTGGAATTATACGGAAATAAATGTAGAAAGAATCGAACTAAAATATTTCCTTCGTTGCATTACAATAACTTTTTCTTTATCAATGGCTGTACGCAAGAATTCCTTTCTCTCATGAGTTTTAAGCTCCTTTTTAACAAAGTTATGGCTATCAGATTTTCAATGCTCAGCAATATATATATATATATATATATATATATATATATATATATATATATATATATATATATATATATATATATATATATATATATGTAAGGATAATTAAATTAGATTAAAAATTAAATTCCCTATCTAGCACTTGACTCATCTTTCTCAGTTCCCATATTCAAGTATCAAACTAATCACCCCTTTATTTCTTCCGAACATATGGCCTAGCCAATAAACATGTCTAATTCCAGATCGTTAGATTTAATAGTCAACATATGTCAGCATTAACTTGCAAGCAACCTCTTCAAAGCAGCGATACTTACCATATGTTTTTCAAGTGTTATCCACTTGAAACCACCACCATGGCGTGTTTTTTCCTCCTCTCTCGGTGTCAGAACAGATGTACAAATGATTGAATAAAGATCGTCCCTTTTTCTAACTTTTAATCTGATTATGTCTTCAAAATCATGACATATATATATATATATATATATATATCAATACGTCTTCCTCACATAGCCAGAAAATATTTCTTAACATTAGGAAACTTTTAAGAAAGAGAAAGACTAACAGCAAATTTATTTTAGTAAATCGATATAGTAAAAACTAGAAGAAAAAAATCATCCAATTCAGTATAACTGAAAGAATTATCTTTAAAAACGGCTTTCTATTGACATTTAAAACAAATTTACACTTATCTTCTATTAAATACGAAGCAAAATCCGGAACAAAACGAGAAAGAATCAATAGGTTTCAGAAGAAAAAAAAATCAGATTTCAGGAATTAGTAGGAAAAGCTATGTAGATGAAATTTAATTTGAAAGAACAAATGTAACATTTTTTTAATATATTTTTACTTTTGTCAATAAAATCTAATTAATTGTATTTTTAAAATTATTCTGTATACCTAAACGGCCACAAAATTTTACTTCCGTTTTTTACAAAACAATTTTGTTCGAGAGAAAGGCAGCTGTTTTTAAAGAGCAGGTGTTATTCTTTTAAGAACAAAAAATTCTTTTAGAAACAAAGAATGCTCCAATAAAAGGAGAAATCATTAGGATAACGGATTTTGAATTACAATACAACTTTGTTAGTTTATTTCTGGATTTTTAAGAGAGTTTGTAGTGTTTCGATAAATATTATTTTACATAGATCTCATATAATATAAACAAACTGCTGGCCACCGTAAACATAAATTGGATGCGTCTTCTATACGCCCCAATTTATTTCGCACGTTTCACCTCCACTATTACGCACGCATAACTGGCTACAGCACTTTTCAGTGCTATTTGCGTAGTACAGTTTTTTACAAACTATTTCGGTTACTCTCGGAAACGACTTGGACATGGCTCAGGCACATCAAACGGACATGGACTTTACACCCCAATCACCGCTCTCTACTGCCTCATCCGGTACTGCTCCCACCCCTTGCGAGGAGCTCACCGCGATGAAAAACTACATAAGGAGACTACGAATTATCTGTAACGAGAAGGATAAAACCGTCTCACTCCTACGATCCGACCACGGACATGACGAATCTGACGCTCTCTACCAACTCGCCTGGAATGAGTTCCAGGACGTGCAAGGCACTCTCCAACAAGCGGTGAGTGATTTTGACTCTCTCCCTCAATGTACCAACCCAGGCTGCTCTCATCTTATTTCCCCTAGTAATACCCCGAATTCAACTCCACCTCCCTCTCCTACAAGGAGAAACTGTCAACTAAAAAGGAAAGACGAGGAAGATTTTGAATTTCCTCCCCTACGTAAAACTGCCAGGAAAACTACCCTTGAAGATTCCGATGATATTATTTTAAATAATCAATTTTCCTTGCTCCCAAACGTTATTATAAAGCAACAAGCCACAGGTCAAGTGGCGCCATCTACTGTTAATCTTAAAAAGCCCACGGTAAACGCTAATGATAAACAAACACAAGGGACAAATGCGCTCCCACCCCCAGTAATGATGAAAATTACCACAACGTATCGAGAACAGGTAGATACAATTAAAAAGTATTTTCCACATTTAAGACTCAAAACTACAGGAGATTACATAAAACTTTATTCCAACACTGATGAACAAAATACGGCGGTAAAACACACCATGAAAAGCTTAGGATACAGATTCTATGTAATTACCCCCAAAAATGAAAGACCTATTAAAATTGTAATTAAAGGCTTCCCAAAAACTGCAGACCCTGAAAACATTAAAGCCGACCTAGAAGCCGAAGGTTTTGAACCAGATAAAGTTACTCAACTCATAGGACGTCGCACAAAGCAAAAACTTCCAATATTTTTAGTAACTCTCCCAAGATCAATTGAAAACCTTAAAATATTTGACCTAAAAACACTAGCCCACCTCAACATTACTGTTGACGGCTACAACGGCAAGGGAGTAACCCAGTGCTACACTTGCCAAAACTTCCACCATAATTCTGATAACTGTTTTTTGAAACCTAGATGTTTGAAGTGCGGTGAAGAACACCTCACCAAGGACTGTCCCATAAAGCAACGTCTTGAAACCAAATTCTGCATCAATTGCCAGATCTACGGTCACATGGCCAACTGGCATGGCTGCCCCTGTTTCCCTAAGCCCCCTAAGGGCGCTGCTAAGACTAATAAAAACACATACACGAATTTATACAACAGCTTTCTAAGACCAAATTTATCATACGCACAAGTCACAAATAATTCACCACGAAACAACTCTCAAAATAAGCAGCAGATGGCGCCACGAAGAGCTGAGACTTCTCGCCAAACTGAGGCCGTAAATATTGTACCTACTATTCAAATTCAAAAAGAAACTGCACCCCCAATAATTAATTCCAATCCAATTCCTACTGCAAACCCTAATCTACTAAATAGTAGTAATAATAATGATATTAAAGCCTTACTCAGTACTACTGTTCAATGTCTTATTCAACTCCTAAATGCTATGAACTCTACCCCTAATCTTGCCAATAACTTCAACACTGTAAACTCCGCCCAAGAGGATGCAAACCAAATGTACGGCCTAATAGAGGCATCTTGCAATGTGATTAATAATGATAAGTAAATCCCCTATCGGCCTCAGTTTGTGTTCCTGGAACGCTAACGGCATTCTAAGTAAAATTACGGAACTAAAAAATTTTATTGAGCAGCACTCCCCAGATTTAATTTTAATTCAAGAAACACATTTGAGACCTTCACACAACATCAACATAGCTAATTACACCTGCTATAGAAATGACAGACCAACATCCTCTGATAACAACAGGGCCTTCGGTGGAACTCTCATCCTCGTTAAAAACGCTATTAATCATTACTCTCTTCCTACCCCTCCTATGCAAACTATTGAAGCTACTATTGTAATTTTAACTCCTTTTGATCACGATCCAATATCGATTGTTAGTGTTTATGTACCGCCGAAATCCGATGAGTATACCTTCACTATCGATATTGAGAATCTTATTCAAACCAGCAGTAACTGCGTTTTATTTGGCGATTTTAATGCCCCGCATACTGCCTGGAACTGCAATTCTAACTCCTCCAGAGGAATACGCCTCCTGGACTTTACTAACTTGGCTAATCTTTATATTGCCTACCCGGATACTCCAACGAGATTCGGACTTAATTCCGCTAATACTTTAGACATTGCCATTATTAGAAACTTTTATTACCCCTATACCATCAACTCTCTTCATGAGCTGTCCTCTGACCACAACCCTGTAATGCTTAACTTTACTCTCAAACTTAACAAAGATATCACTAACCCCAGGGCAGTTCACACGAATTGGCCGCTTTTTTCCAAATATTTAAATACTAATCTTTCGCTTTTGAATTATCACCCAAATTCCATTAATTCTACTTCTGACATAGATCTGAAAATTTCCGAGTTCACCGATACGGTCCGCGCCGCCCATAGCCACGCCTCTCGACCAATAGAAACGCTCCGCAAAAGTTTCACTCCACATCACATTCACAAACTAATCAGACAGAAAAATCAATTTAGAAATTTATATCATAGAACACTTGACCCTCATTATAAAACACTTTACAACAGAGCTAAAAAAAACGTCAAAAAGGAACTTAAAAATTATACCAATGAAAACTGGACAGCCAGATTACAAGCACTCAACACACAAGACAACAGTCTATGGGCGGTGCAAAAATTCTTCAAAAACAAGCGTTCAGACATTCCATCTCTACACTGCACAACAGGCACGGCTATTACAGACAAGCAGAAAGCTGATATCTTGGCCGAATCTATCCTCACAAATTTTACGGAAAATGAGAGGCAAAATAATGATTTTGACGATGATGACGAAATAGTCAACAATACAGTTAATGCTTTTCTATCTCACCCTCACCCTCCCACCGCTGAAATGGCTTATCCCTCTGAGATTATTTCTTATATCAAAAGTTCTAACCCTAAAAACGCGCCAGGTAAAGATGGCATCAGTAATCGCATGACAAAAAACTTTACGCTCAAAGCAATTCTGATACTAACAATATTAGTCAACAAGATTCTCAAACATAACTACTTTCCTAAAATCTGGAAAGAGGCCATATATTATCTTTCCCATACTTAAGCCAGGTAAAAGCAAAAATAATCCTGCTAGCTATAGGCCAATTTCCCTTCTTTCTACCTTAAGCAAGATTACCGAATCCATCATATTAACTAGACTCAAAAATATCATTAATATTAACAAAACTATTAATCCTAATCAATATGGGTTTACTAATAAACTCTCCACTCTTCACCCACTGCTCAATTTAACAGAAGCAATCTCAGAGGGATTTCAAAGAAAAAAGAGCACCGGCGCAGTCTTTCTGGATATCCAGAAAGCCTTCGACCGCGTGTGGCTTACCGGATTAACTTTCAAGCTTATCACGTACAACATTCCCCCACCCCTTATTTGCCTACTCCACTCGTACAACTCCGATCGCTCCTATCAGGTTCGAGTCAAGGATACGCTTTCAAACACGAAAAATATTCGCTGCGGAGTAGCTCAGGGTAGTCTCCTTGGGCCTCTGCTTTTTAACTTGTACATCAACGACATACCAGATTACACGCTTACAAAACTCAACATGTTCGCAGACGACACAGCCGTGCACACAACATACAGAAGAATCAGCTCAGTCACATATGCACTTAATAAACACCTTAAATTACTTGAGAAATATTACGACCAGTGGAAAATCAGCATTAATGTTGAAAAATCCGCTGCCGTAATATTCACCAAAAAGACGCAAACTGCCACCACCACCCACTATGTACAACACAACAATTCCATGGTCTCAAAGCACTAAATACCTTGGTATCATCTTTGATAAAAATCTCACTTGGAGAACACACATACAACACACGCGAAATAAATTCCGGAAAATAATGTTTAAATTATACCCCCTAATTGGCCGGAATTCCGAATTATCTAGAGACAATAAAGTGCTTCTCTTCACAGCCGTTATGCGTCCAATATTAGCCTACGGGTGCCTGGTGTGGGGATACGCAGCTAAAACTAATATTAATATCCTTGATACTCTGCAAAATTCTACTATCCGAATGATCGTAGGAGCTCGTAGATATATGAGAAATGACGACATTCGGAACGCGATTAAAATTAATAGCTTTAAATCTTACATTCAAAAAATTGCAAAAAATTTCTTTAATTCACTTAAATTTACAAACAATGAAAATATGATTAATATGCCAAATTACAACTCTCATGACAATACCAAAAGGCCGAGAAGGATTCTTCTCGATTCTTATAATCCACCTTAATCTTTTGGTTTAGTGCAATTTGATTGCACACTCTTTGCTAAAATTTTTCTAATTATCATTTATTTTGAATATTTTTCTTTTTATTATAATTTTATCTATCTTTAATCATTTTTCGTATCCCCACCATCAGGGTTAGCCCCTCCCCCTTTAGACTTAAATTTCTTTCTGAGAGATTTGAGCAGCCAATGAGAGACTCAATTATCACCAGCCATGATCCAATACGAGAGCACCCACTCAGCTCTCCGTCATGAAAGCAGATTTCCGCATGACCCAGGACATTTCCTCAACGATTGGCTCAGCCAATCAGCTTTTTGCTACTCGCTAGCATGATAAAAATATGGTCCGATCAACATATACATACCGGATATGGGATGGAGGCTCGCTTCGCGAGCCATATGCCCAGTTATTGCACCGAAGGCACCGAAGGCCACCGTAAATGCACCACCAAGAAAGACAAGAGATAGCACAACAAAATTTATTTTGTAGATAACATGTTAATCAAGTATCAAATGATTAAATTTATAGACTTCTGTGAAGTGTGGTTCCTGCCAGAATCAGTAGCCAGAGTAGCCGCGATTGTTGGAGATCACCGCTGCCACACGCCTCGGCATTGATTCAAAGAGACTTTGGATGTGTTCTTGGGGTACAGCAGACCAAGCAGCTTCCACATGTTGCCAAAGTTGATCTGGTGCGGCAGCTGGGGGTGTAATCTGGGTCAATCGTTGAGCAACCATGGACCACATGTTTTCTATCGGCGAAAGATCCGGAGAGCAAGCTGGCCAGAGAAGCAATTCAATCTGGTGATTGACGAAGAACCTTTGGACAATGCATGCCACGTGTGATCGCGCATTATCCTGTTGAAATATGGCTGTGGCCAAGCCTTGAAGTTAAGGAAGGACAACTGGCTCCAACACCTCGGAGATGTAACGCTGGCTGTTTAAAGTAAAGGCAATGCATACTAGAGGAGTGCGAGAGTGATATCCAATACCGCCCCATACCATAATACCCGGTGCAGGATCAGTGTGGTGATGTATAACGCAGCTGTTCAGCATCCTCTCTCCACGGTGTCTCCAGAATCGAATCCGACCATCGTGGTGTTGCAGACAGATGCGTGACTTGTCGGTAAAGACAACTTCATTCCATTTTGCCACCCACATCCTTCTTTCATCTCATCATTGGCGGCGGAGACGTCTGTGGTTCGTCTTTAAGGGTAGATGAAGCAATGGACGTCTTGCGGACAGACCACTCTGCTGTAAACGGCGTCGAATGATACGCGCAGACACTGAATGATGCGTTACAGACTCAATGTGCTGTGCTACGGTTCGTGATGTGACTGAGCGATCCGCCACTACCATGCGCACAATTTGTCTGTTTTCACGTGAAATGGTGCTCTGAGGTGGATGCGATCGACCACGTCGGTCCGTCGTACTCTCCTGCATCCCACGGTCACATATCCACATTACAGCTTTTGGTTTCGTCCAACACGACTACCGATTTCCCTGAAAGATAATCCACAATCTCGTTAGGCCACTATCCTTCCTCTATCGAACTCGGATACTTGATCAATAGCTGATCGTTGTTTTCTACGAGACATAACTGATCGTTTTTTTTTTAAAAAAACCACAAGAAAAACACAATTGCCGAACTTGAAATCGTCGAAATCTCCAAGCCTTAAATAGCGCTTTGAGGTGGCGCCACAGGCGCGCGTGATGTATGTATGCGCTGAAATTCTAATCATTTGTATATCTCACCTCCGCTAATACATGTTGTAAATTTCATGTTATTTGCATGCTTCCTTCAGGGTGTTGCATTTACGGAGGCCAGAAGTGTAGTTTGAATATTTTATATTGAAGATGTCTGTGAATAAAGATATTGTTTTTTATGATAATTATCACTCAGGTTCTTATATATAATAAAAAAATATCTAAGACACAGTTAACTTTTTACTTATATTTATTTAACTTTATTTATTATAATTTAATTTATTTTCATTTTTTATTTATAAGTATTATTATCATAACTATTAGTTGTTTTGTGTTTTAAAAAAGTAGAATAGTTACAATAATTATATAGAATATCATTTAAAAATCAATGAATCTTTTTTTAAAAAATAAAATTATTTAATTCTGAAAATAAATAATAAAATAAATTGGAGAAAAAAAAAACAATAATGAAGCTGGCGCTCGCGTGAATAGTACCCCGGTCCATTAGATAGTACTCCGATGCGCTGACGATCACGCCATGGCGACGTTGTACCAGGGAGAAAATAACTTGTATATAAGCTTAGTATGAATTTCGAACGCTGTCTTCTCGGAATTGACTGGCCATTCGACGGAATTACATTGGGGTTTGAATACCCTATAGCAGTACTACTGTTACACAAAGTCTCGTACCCAAATGAATTTCCTTAGTCGTGCCCTCTCCTTGTAAGAAAAACTTTAATTTGATTAATACATTTAGAAGTGAATAAATATTTTGTAATATAAAACACAAACTTGTTTTAAAAACAGAAAAGATGAAATACCTTGCATTTTCTGAAGTGTGTGTGTGTGTGTTCTGTAGAATTCCCCCTCATTTCTTTAGCTTCCGTTCTACGAAGATAATTATGTCTGCCCATACTGCTCAATCCTTAATAGAGGTCACAGATTTCACCTAATGTATTATGCTCTCTCAATCAAATTACTCTCGCTTAAGATTCTGAACACACATCATTATTCTTTTCTCATTATTACGTACACCAAAAAGATTTTTATCTCTTGATTACCTTTCTTTAGTCAATTTGACCTTCACCAGTTCTCTTAGCTTACATAAATGTTTTCTGAAAGCAATGTTACAATACACACAATACCATAAGGATTGTCTTTAGACGAGAATAGCAGGGGCTTTCGAATTTTACTCACACACAGTATACTTTTTCATATATATGTATATATATCTATTGTATATTGTAACATTGCTTTCAGAAAACATTTATATATATATATATACTGTCCTTGGTCAGCAATGTTTATAATACTGCAGTATCCATTTTTTTAAAATTCCGATTGCTCATGTGGCACAATATGCTCAAGTGTGTGATATATTATTCATATTGTTTGAATTTGTATTTTTAAATCCTTTTAGAAGAATTCTTTTATCAGGGAACTAAAATATAAAAATATTTTCATCAAAAATGTGGAAGACAATACAAAAATTATGGAAGGCGAGATGCTGAAAATAATACAATACTGAAACCTAGAGAGAGAAAAAATGTACTAAACATTCATTAAAAGCTTTAATAAGTAATGAATGCGATTAAAATTTCAATTTACATAAAAGTACTTCTAAGATCATCTCACGTGTTTAAGATTTTTTTAAAATTAACTTTTAATAATAACTTTTGAAAGAATACCTTATTTTTCAATTCCTACTATTATATAACTCACACTCTCTCTATATTTATATATTTATTTATTTATCTTGGTGGAATTTTCAATTGTTAATAAAATACATTTTAAAGCGCTCAATTGAGCTGAAATTTTATAAACATGATTATTTTGGACGACAATACAATAATTTAATTATAATTAATAAAAATTAATTGATTAAAACTAATTATTTAAAGAATTGCAAATACAGCCACGTTGGCGACTTATGTCAAAATTTGAAAAGGTTTTTTTTCTCACGTTTTAAAGCATTCAGTTGAACTGAAATTTTATATACACGATTGTTTTGGTGGACAATACGATACTTTAATTATAATTAATAAAAATTAATTACTACTTAATGTTGTGATTCTGTCATATGTAAATACGTATTTATATTAATTGTAACTATTTATTAAAAAGTAGCTAAAATAAAAAATTTTCTTTGATCTAAGTAGGAATTGACTTAATTTTTTTTTATATTACTTGTTAATAGTTAATGACTTCCTACTTCTTGATCTTTAATATAACCATAATTATATAAATGGTAGAAAATCCTGTAGTCAGTTTTTAAATGAACGCTTCCATTTATTATTTCCTTAAAAAAATTATCCAACTAGATACACTTAATGGACCGTACAATATATTTCTTTTAAACATAAAGTCTACGACCAGATTACCTTTAAAATCACTTGATTGCCTGATAATTAAGCTCTTAAAATACTAAAACTGCATTGTCATTAAATATAAACGAATTACATTAAATTTTTTACTTTTGAAGTTCTAGCAATGTGATTTTCAACCTTTTTATTTTTGCGGTACACTTTTAACAATTTAAAAATTTGGTGGCACACTAACCATAAAATAAGTTACATATGTATATATATATGTGTGTGTGCTTGTATGTGTGTGTGTTTGTATGCTTGTTAGTATGCGTGTGTGTTAGTGTGTGTGTGTGTGTGTAACTGACTCTTAACTGAATTAACTGACTCTTCCGAATGCTTAGAAACTAAATTTCGATTATTGCAATTCGAAATTCGTGTTTCTTCTTTATGCAAAGTTAATTCATATACAGATGTTCCGTACTACAAATGGATCACGAACCCCAATCAGATTTTTTTTATATCTATCTGTTCACGAAATGATAAGTCAAGTATATAAGAATATCCTTAGTTTGTTTCTATAAAATAGCCGAATGATACACAGTGCCGTATTTTATTTTTTTCAATTATAATTATAATAATTTTTAAAAAAATCACGTTGAGAAGTGCTACAGCACAGTGGTTGAGAATCACAGCTCTAGCACATCAGGAAGTAAGCGAAAATTAGATTCTAAAATTCTATTTTTAAATGCAGGAAATAAATGAAGTTGAATAACAGCATGTGAACTCCATGATGAATAATGTGTTCTTTAAAACGAAATCGTAGAAAAATGATTGATCAATGTCATTTAACGTTGAAGTAACTATATCATGTTTACGGAGCAAATTTCTCACACTCAACAGGCATGGCAATAAAACGAACTGAATAGTACTTTTGTATTTTTCATTATTATCTTCAAAAGCAGGATTTTTTCCCAAAAAAATACATATAAATTTATATTTCCAAACAATTTAATTAAAATGAGAAAAAGCTTTTCGCGCATAATGTGTAAACAAACTCAGAATCAAAACACATCAACTTAAGACTTTTTTAAGACTATTTTCAAATCAGTGGATGAATATACTTCTATGAGTCAACAGATGACCCCCATCATAATAACAACAAAAATAGACAGAATTTGTGCTTTGAAATGAAACAGTTATTAGTACTTTACGGTTCAGCATACGAAATGAATGCAAAACTCACTTAAACTGTGTTACTTGTAATTGAAAAAAGAAAAAAATATATCTATTTATTATCACCAAGTTCTTAAACTCACATTTTTCCACGAATAATTAACATTAAATTTCTTAATTTTAATTATATTTAATTTTATATATTTTTAAAATTATTCACATACTTTGTGAAAATCATGGAATTTTAAAACTTGTGCAATATGAAATACATCACGTTTGGAATACTATTGCCGTATTAATTCCAATCTAAGCCGCCATTGATTCTAAGCCGCCATTGATTCTAAGCCGCAATCCAAATCCTCAAATCCTTTTGGGGGGGGGGAGGAATAGAAAATAGTGTAAAAAAGTTTGCCGATATCCAATACTTCCAAAATTAAAAAAGTTTTTAATGAGAACTAATATGTGTGAAGCGAATACTGAATTTATTTTACCAGTATTACAAACCTTCAAAATACATACATGAACCTGTAATTACTCTAACCTTCACTATCATATTCAATTTCTCCCATTTAACGAATTGTTTAGTCTTCGATTTAAAGCCACACCCAATTTCCAGCAGCATTAACATAGAAAAAAATTGCGGCTTAGATTCGAATAAATACGGTAAGCATTCTTAATGAAACTTTTTTAAAAATAAATATTTTTTTTTGTTAAAATATATCTAAATTACCATGGATAAAAACGAAGACTGTTTGACTCATTCATTACGAATTTATTACGTACTACTTATTTATTACGTAGTTATTGCAAAAAAAATAAAGATCTTTGTGACCTTTAAAAAAATAATGCACATTTCGCGGCATCATGCTTAACACTCTCATTAGTCCTGTTTTTAGAAGAATAAGGGTCATCAGAACACTCTAGTATCACGATATCGCCTGCAGCGATTAAAAAAAGGGCACGACGAACGAACATTTTCACGAGATTATTATGAAGGCGGATTCTCTAATGACAGCGGTCTTAAAACTTTCGACTCACAGAACCCTAAGACCTATAAGGTATATTTGTGGAACCCTATTCAACACACACTTAAAAGAATATATCTTAAAATAATATTTAAAGAGTATATCGGCATGTTGCAGACACTTTGTCTTAAGGCAATTTAAAAAGGAATTGTTTCTGTTATTAAAAATTTGATATCTTATTTTAATATAATTTACTCATTAATAATATTAGTTTGTGATCCAAGTGTCAACTACTCGTACATTATATTTAATAACTGGGATGAGATTGCATTTTTATAAGCAAACTGCCGAGTGAGTAAGTGAATATTAACGTCGCACTGTTGAGCTACACGAGGACTTTCGGCGACGGACCACGTAATTTTGAACCATGGTCAAGTGACGTGGATGACACCTGAGCTGGCACACCCCTTTCCTAACTACCACACCAACGGGAGGACGTTTGAGCTCTCGACAGATTTAACGTACATCGCTCCCCTACACAGCGGGTCTTTAGTGGTACTGGGCTCGAACTCATGACAAGCCTGCCATGATCCGATACCCTGACCACTGGGCTATTGCAACCCTAACAAACTGCCGATGTTTTGGTCTATTGAAATTATCTGCACTCATTTTTCATGTACTACGGTGATTTTTTTTTTAATATTTGGTTTTTGTGGGCACTCACGTTCAGAAATATTTTTAACTTACATCAATCGTTCTGAATAGGTATTGTGAATGAATATAATCATATGAATATGATTATTGTGACTGTTGGAACCCCTACTGGTTATGCCTCATGGAACCCCGGGGCTACGTAGAACGCAGTTTTAAGGCCACTGTCTTGTGACAAAGGATGTTAGAAATATTGATTAAGAACTATTTCTGACTTATTTTTAATCATTTGAAAGAATAATAAGCTATGAATCACATGAAATTTTGCTTTTAAAGTACACTTAGTAATTATTTTTATATATTTATAAAAATCTAGGTCTACATAGCTGGAAAATTTCTATGCAAACGTTAATCTATAGTATACACACGTCATGCCGCTCAGACTGCATAATAGGTGATTAGTGACGATGATTGCAATGCCGAGGGCCTGGGTTCGAATCTCGGAGAAGGCATGGATGTTTGTAAATGTGGGCAATTCAAATATTCGTCATGCCAAAAGTCTTGATGGACAAGAGAGGTAGAAAACTGCCTGACCACCCCCGGAATGTTATCCGTTAAAATTGGGGTAGAGTGAGTGAGTGAATATTAACGTTGCACTTCTCAGCTACTCAAGGGCTTTTGGCGACGGACCTCGTAATTTTGAGCCATCGTCCAGTGACGAGGACGACATTTGAGATGGCACCCCATCTCCTAACTACCACACCACACCAACGGGAGGACGTTTGAGCTCTCATCAGATTTAACGTGCATCGCTCCCCTACACGGCGGGTATTCAGTGGTACTGGGCTCGAACTCATGACACACCAGCCACGATCTGATAACTTAACCACTTGGCAACCGCGGCCACAAAATTGGGGTGAATTGGTGCAACAAAGTAGTTCGGTAGAACCTGTTTTAATGCGGTCCTTTTTTTATGCGATTTTATTTTTGAACGATTTTTTATTGTGCGGTCCTTTTTTTATGTGGTTTATGAATTTCAACGGTTTTGACGCCACTGAAATGTTTTCCATCAATGAACATATATACACTTTAAGACGCTCTGTTCATTGGTTGTATACATTCTCTCGGCAATGCACGTTCCATTGCTTTCTCGTAACGCAATAGTAGCACGCACTTGATTGAAGACGAAACTTTCAATGACAGTGACATTATATCAATAATTTGATAGATTATGAAGACGGACATGAAGAACCGGATTCTTTGAGAGCGGATAAAAATATGCAGGGATCCAGTTTTCCAACAAACTGGAAAAGCATTTTCTTAAAATAGATACCAATTAAGAAAGAAGTATAACATTCCAAAAAGAGCTTCAATAATGTATATCTGGTTATCGTGACATTTACAAGCAAGTGACCACCCGATCTTCGTCACAAAAACTTATCTCTTACTTTATGTCGCCAAAAAATTAATCAGAAATTGTACCTTCAAATGACGAAAGCGATTTTGAACTTATTCATCACAGGGAGATAAGCGCTTTGTATTACGATGAGTAGCAGTGGATTATGCATGTGCATTTTGAAAACTTTTCCATGTACACTATGAGAAACTATATGTTTTTAAAATGTTTCCATGTGTGATATTTAATTATTTATTTTGTTATGAAACTACTCTTACCTAAATTTCGTAATTAATTGGCATATTTTATAAATTCGACTTTTATGCGTTCCCTAACCATCGCATAAAAAAATGTTTTGTAGTATTTCCACATATTAGTTTGTTATATGTAAGAGTTTATGAAATTCTAGAATATTTTTTTGTGCGTTTATTTTTATGCAGTCCCTGTACTATCACCTATATGGGGCTCAAAGCTGGAAACGAAATCTAGCCCCTTGACACTACGAATTTCGTGAGCCTCTATCTAACATTGTCAATCGGGTGGCATTAGTAACAGCACACATCTCATTTTGTGGAATAATAGTCATGCATTCAAATGAACTAGAGTGAAAAGAAAAAGTACGCTTGGACTGGATGGAGATGAACTATATTTATTTTAAAGGTCGACAGAATAGTGTGTTCCTAGCGTTTATTCATTTTCATTAAAAACATTTTTAAAAAGATAAAGAGAAAACTGGCCTTAATGTGTTTCCTATAAGAAATTAAGTTATGCGAGTATAAAAATGATTTAAAATTACAGAAATTTCAAAAAAAGACTGCTATTAGGCATATTCCATAGGCAATTTCACAATGATTTAAAATTTAACTTAATAATACGTGTCTACAACGCACGAGGAAATATTAAACTGAAAACTGTGTGAAAAGGGAATTAAAATTTAAATATTGAAATATTCGAGAACAGAAGATAAGAAAGATTTCAAAAAAATTCTAACAACACAATTATTACTATCTTAACACCACTTATGTTTTTATACATCTATTGATATATCATTAGATAAAACGTCACCTGGTATAGTGGTTAGCGACGCTGACTGCTGTGCGGTAGGGCCTGGGTTCGAATCCCGGGTGAGTGAATGAAGATTAACGTCGCACTGTTCAGCTACACGAGGGCTTGTGGCGACGGACCACGTAATTTTGAACCATGGTCAAGTGACGTGGACGACACCTGATCTGGCACCTCCCTCTCCTAACTACCACACCACACCAACGGGAGGGTTCGAATCCCGGATAAGACATGGATGTTTGTAAATGTATAGTGCCTTCGCAGCAGGGGGCTACTCTAAAAAGCCGTCGAGCCGCAAGTTCTCTTGTGAGGTTAGTGGAAGGGGAAGAGATGTGGGAGGACCCTGACCCCTCCCAGGGTGTTCTCCCTCAAAATTGTGGTGGAACCGAGCTCAATCGTGCTGCCATCTGAATGGTGCTCAAGACTACGGTCAACAGCAGGCGTACATCTAGCCCCTTGCCATGATGAATTTCATGGGCCTGAATCTGACGCAGTCGAGATCAGGTGGCCTAAGAAGCCACAACATTATTAGATAAATTAAACTCAAATCAGACACGCAACAGCCCAGCCCTACTGTGTCTATCTCAGTATACGTGACTTTAGGCACTGAAGTACTTGAGCAGAGATGTCCCGATCAGAGGTGGTCAGTCTGACGCGAAACTCCCAGTGTTTAGTCCCCAAGTAAGCTTTTGACTCATTTGTCGACCCACTGAAAGGATGAGTCGACCTTGCCTAGCCCGAGAATAGAACCCCGGACCTGTGGTGTGAAAGAGCGATTCGCTACCTCTCGGCCACTAAGTTTTGTACGATTAGATAATGGTACAAATAAAATATCAATGTATTCAAAAACAATTAATCACACTGATTTACATACGAATACATCAATATGATAAACATTTTTTAATACAATAAATGTATAGACGTCATAGTGATAAATTTGAAATAAATTAAGAACTCTAAATTTATGGGAAGCTATAACAGTATGCAGTGTGAAACGCAACATCATTTCATTTAATGAATCTCAAACGTTTTTCTCAGCGTTCTTCCTCGGCTGGTAACTAAACTCTAATGTAAGATTTCCAGAAACACAGTGATCTTCGGTAAAATATGTTTCCACTAGCCCGATGAATTAAAGTGATCGTTTCTTTCAAAATGAATGTGTGATTTTGTGTTCAGGAATATAAATATGACTGAGTCATCAACTAAAATTTTAAACTGCTAAGCACTGACTACTTCAAAAAGAAGTTTATTTTTTTTAAGGAAAATAGACACATAATTTATTTTCTGCGCAAAAAAAAGTGTTTATACTTATGAGACTATTGTTTCAATACATTAATATAAAAATTTGTAATGTTTTTGAACTTATTAATATAAAACAATAACAATGTTTTCAAAATAAAAATAGTGAGGAGACTTGAATTATATTCAGGTAACCATACCAACGATTCATCTCTAGGTGTACAAACTATACACTGTATGTGTACGAGATATGATTCAAAAGTTCCCGGACTGAGCTTATAACGTGGAAAATTTTTGCAGTAGAGCGACTACGGTAACATTTCTGTATTACTGCATTCTTCCCCTTTTCCAAAAAAGTTTGTTCCAAATCACGTGGTCGGTGGCTCTCTACGGCATCGTATTTTGTAGGCGGATGCATTTAGTCGTCGGCGAATGAAAGAAATTGCGTTTGTTGAGCAGATAATAAAGATTAAATTTTGTGATCGCTTAGAAAAATTGCTACGGAGACTTAACGAGATGTTGAAGCATGTAAGGGAAGGCAGGGAAAGTGTCGAAGGCGACAAACGCTCTAGACGTCCGCAGACTTCTCGCACCACTGAAACCATTGGAACGGTTTCTGCGGCGGTACATAAGAACAGGCTTAAAAAAACTGCAGAATCAGTTCGGATATCCTCGGCCACATGTCAATGGATACTGACTAAGGATCTTAACATGCATATGGTGTGTCAACATATCGTGCCCCGCATGTTAAACGAAGACCAATCTGCAGAAGAAATTAAAAGTGCACCGCAGGTTGAATTAAGGAACATAGCTAAAAATGGATTCCAGAAATGTTTCGATGACCTTTACAGGCAATGGTAAACGTGTGTAGTTGCTCAAGGGTCTTATTTCAAAAGAGGATGTGTTTCAGCAGTTTAGTTAGTAATATTTTTTAAGTTATAGACTCGGTCCGGGAACTTTTGAATCCTACTACGTATATTAACTGAAATTCTTGGATAGTCAAAAAGCACTTTTCGGAACACATTGAATGTTTTTAATAAAAAAAAAAAAATTAAAAAAACAGTCAGCTGTGCAACCTTGTGCGCTAAGGCTCCCCATTTATTGTCCATTTTGAATTTCTGAACATAATGTTAATCCTACGGAAGATTGTAAAGTACTTATGGAATTACAAAAATAATAAACAATAATAATTTAAAACAATAATTAAATATATAAATAACAAAAGAGGCGAATCAATTTTTTTTAAAAAAATAATACTAGAATGAAATTTTAGTGAGCAGCGATGTATGCATACATTGAAAAGGCTTACAAAATCCGATGAATGATATGTGAAAAACAAGGAAGATACTTGAAGCGCAATCTTTTTTAGTAATAATATTGTTAAGGGAGGAAATTTATTTACTATTCTTTTGCAAGATAATCTCGTTAATAAGTCAACTTTTCTGAGTAGATGTGCAAAAGAAATAATGCCCGGTATAGTTCCATATGTTCGTACTGGATGCGTTAAGAAGAGAGAAGCTTTGCTTTCACGTAGTTTCTTTTCTTTCTCAAACCTCAAAAACCTTTTTAATCTTCCTATTTCGTTGCCAAGAATTGCTTTTAGAAGTCAATATCGCTCTCATTTTACATGTCGTTCATTTCTATCAAAGAAATGGAAATCTCTTTCCATTTAAAGTTCTAATAAGATTTATTTTGCCACGGCACATTAATAGCTCAACGAGTAAAAAAACTTTAAATATTTCAAGATTGCGACGACTAAAGAAACTTTTAATAATATCACACAATATACATTTTTAAACATTATGTTAATCTAAAAGGGATGAATTTTTGAATTATAACATTGCCTTTAATAAGTTTTACATAAAATCATCCTGAAGTAGCTGAATATATTCACTATGTGAACACGGTGGTAAACATTTAATCAAAATAATCAGTAATTATTTCATGACATTATAAATAGTTTTCTAACTTCGTTGCAGGTTTTCTTCGTTCTTTTCAACTAACCTCGAGGGGGAAAGCTATTTTCTGGAATGGTTTGATTTTTGAGAAAATTTTTCAGTGAAGGAGTGACGTATGTGCAAATGAGTCTTACTATTTAAAGTGAACTTAGCTCGAAGAGGATGTTGATAGTGAAATTTTGAGAAATGATTGAGATCACACATATTTCTGAAAGCTACTTTTCGGAATATCTAAATACCCTAATTAGACTTGAAAATAAGACTTGTATAGACTTATTACCATTATCAGAAGGTCTACAAGTATTTGGATCCAGTGCGTTTGTCTGACTTCGCTTTGTATCAGATAAATAATATTTATTATTATTAATTTAGAGCGAAGGAAGTTCGCCTCCACATTTTTTTATTGCAAACACATTGGAGTTATGCTTAGAGTCTATTCTACTACCCATCTCACTGATGCAAACCCATATTCACAACAATTTTTCAAAAGTAAAATGATAAAGTCGAGGCAAAATGCTGAAAAGGTTTTATGATTTTGAAATCAAATCGAATAATTCATAAATAATTAAACATAATTTTATGCAAGATCTTATCGCTGAAAATTGGCTTACAGATTTACGTTTTTAGTGGACTTAAAAGCTGTTTTAAATGAATTGGTTATGCGTCTTTAAGGTAAAAATAATTATAATATAATAGCGTCTAACAATATTTAAAATGAGACTGAAATTTTGACAATCTCAAATTTAAGGAAACAATTTTACGCATTTCAACGCAATGATTGAACACGGTCCTACGTGCAACGAAAAATATGCAAACTTGTTTTAAAATCCAAAACTAAAATTTCAGAAATTTTGAAATTTCTAGAAAATAAATCAATTTTATGTTATGTATGAGACCAAACATTTAGTTTTCGTAAGCATACCTATCAATTTTCAAACGGAAAGCAAGGAATTATAGTCTGACAATCAACTTAGAAATGTTTGTTCATATCTCGTTACTGCACTTTTACAACATAGAGACATCTCCTCACAGAAAAAAAATATCCTTCTATTCACAATAATGCCTTATTTATGTCATCCCTATTTAGAAGCATTTGCAAGCAAATATTTAAAGAATGAAATGTAAGAAAAATAAATCGGAGCTCAAATATAGGATGAAACACAGAATTTCAATCACTTTCGTAAAAAATCAAATATCCAAACACCAAACCTTCAAAAACAGAGTGTCAAACATATTATTAATTTCCATTTCTCTTTTATAGTAAAAATCAGTTATATATATATATATATATATATATATATATGTGTGTGTGTGTGTGTGTGTGTGTGTGTGTGTGTGTGTGTGTGTGTGTGTGTGTGTGTGTGTGTGTGTGTGTGTGTGTGTGTGTGTGTGTGTGTGTGTGTGTGTGTGTGTGTGTGTGTGTGTGTGTGTGTGTGTGTGTGTGTGTGTGTGTGTGTGTGTGTGTGTGTGTGTGTGTGTGTGTGTGTGTGTGTGTGTGTGTGTGGCATGCAGCCAAAGCCAAGCAGTCTTCGCGCGCAGGCGCAGCTAAGTGAAACACAAACTGAAACTATTAGACTGTGAACTTTTAAGAGAAACAGCAGAGAGAACGCGCGACAGAGGTGCACGAGCAGGCGTTACCTTCTGCTTATCATCGTCAAACTTATCTGTTAGAATAGCTACCTTTTTAATTAATTTTTGTTTAATTTTAAAATAAATGTGAAAAAGACAAAAGTCTTGGACCCCTTGTTGTCTCCCACAAATTATGGGAACTCGGCCGGGATCGAAAAAATTTCGATTTCGAACCAGTCTGGACAATGAACAAAAGCGTCCGTGAAGGAGACGCTCCGCCATTTGGAAACTTCGTTCAACCTGTGTAGAGGTTTGAACTCAGCATGAATACTCCGCCTGTGTAGAGGCCGGGATTGAAAAAAAAATTTCGATTTTGATCAAAAGTTTGGAACGTGAACAAAAGCCGTCCGTGGAGGAGACGCGCCGCCACTTTTGGAAACTTCGTTCAACCTGTGTAGAGGTTGAATTTTTAAACTTCGTTCCGCCTGTGTAGAGGTTGGAACCATCGACAAATATTCCGCCTGTGTAGAGGTTGGAACTAACTTAGTGTGAATAATCCGCCTGTGTAGAGGCCGGAACTTTTAATCAACGTTTTTCTTCAATTGACTTTTCATCGGACCCTGAATATTCCGCCTGTGTAGAGGTTGGAAATATCAACTAAACACCTGCGAAGAGGTGTCAATTCGAACAATTTCAACTATATTACCTGCGAAGAGGTGAGATCTGTGGAATCAACGTTTTTCTTCAATTATTGGATACATCGTACGTGCGAGCAACAAGGGAGCTAGAAAAAAAAGGTAGGATCTTTCCATATTTTCTAAAATGTATAAAAACGCTCTTAAAGAGGATCTCATAAGAGTTGTTGAGGATCTAGACGGTACTGTGAGAGTACGGACACCATAGTTAAACTAAAGACTAAAATTGAGAACAGTAGTACATTTGAAAGTGATCCAGATTTCGTTAAAACTTTAATTAAAAACTGTATAGATGAGAGGGTATCGCGAAACGAAAGAGAGGCAACTTTAGAAAAACAGAAAATTGAGCTCGCCAAACTTCAGTTAGCTCAGTTAGAAAAAGAAGTCGAACTTCAAACGGCTAAAAATGAAGCATTAAGTTTAAATCCTGCAGCTAAAGTCGAAGAAAAACAGTTCGAAACTAACATAGAAAATATGATAAAAAGTATAAAAACTTTATCTCTTCCTGTTCCCACCAGATCTGAAAATTTTAATCTGTTCTTCCAATCATTAGAACGCGCATTTTTAACCAAGAAAATAAATGACGAATATAAATCTGAAATTTTAATAAATCTTCTGGGCGAAAGAGCTCATAACGTCTTACTGTATATTAAAAGGAGGAATTAAATGACTATGAAAAACTAAAATCTATAGTACTCAGAGAATTCCAATGAACCCCTCGCGAGTGTTTAAACTCATTTAAAAATGCTGTAAAATCATCAGGCGAGACATACATCCAATTTGCTGCAAGATTGACGGCAAACTTCCAATATATATTATTGTTCGTTAAGAAAAGTTAATTCCTTTGAATCTCTATGTGATCTTATAATTTCTGATAAATTATTTGAAACCTTAAATAAGGAAACCGCAACTCGTATTAGCATTCGAGAAGCAGAAGAGATTGGTTTAGGCCTATTGATTTAGCTAAAGAGTGCGATATTTATATTTCATCTAGAAGCGGATCACATAAAGAAACTCCTATTACTTATGGATATACCGAAGACCCCTTTAAAAATAGATCACAAAACTTTAAACCAAAGATTAAAGAGAACTATCCCCAATATCTTGAAAGAGAAAATAAAAATTGCTATATATGCGGTGATTCATCTCATTACGCAAGAGACTGTGAGAAGCGTTTTAAACCTAAAGAATCTAACGACCACATCCATAATAGAAAAAACGTGAATACTTTGAAAGTCGAGAGCGAAAAACAAGATAGCGATGAGTTCGCAAATCTTCAATACGTAAGCATTTT